>JBAIZL010000105.1:505000-1012500 GCA_036971475.1 Prosapia bicincta
ACTGTACTTTTGTGTAACCAGTTACTTTGCTTTAAAACAGTAACTAGGAAAAGCAGCTGTTTGTGATTCTTGATTTTACGAGACTCTTATAGATATTCAAACATTTACTAATACCTGATTAATATGTTTTTAATTACATCTTGAATCTTCAATGGTGGTATTCAAGTAAATGAATTTGTATCGGTAGTTTTTCATATAGCCTTGTTTTGGAATGGAATTACTATATTTATAAATAAAATACAAGGAGTTGTAAGTTAGAGTTTGTAGTAGTAACACTCACTGATGATGATGACTTGGTCATTGAAACGCGTATGAGTAAATAAATGAATAATTTGTGAGTTTTGTGTATGTTTTTATTTGTTTTTAACATAACCTCACAAGCTAAGCTCAAAGAATATTTGTTTACTATATTTATAATTGAAAAGATTAAATACATAGGATTAGATCTAACTTATTGAACTTTTATGTAGGCCTATTATTGTATTCACATTTAAGTTGTATAACGAGATTCAATTATTTCTCTAAGTATGTAATTTTGCACTAAAACACTTGAGTAAGTGCTACTGTATGCAATTCTAGCAATGGTAAGTAATTATCTGAATAACCAAAATTGCTAAAGCATACCTGGATTGACCTGCAAAAATTGGGAAAAGTTTTAAGAAAATGCGGAAGCATTACTCCTCAAAAAATCTTCGTCAACCATTTTTATTTTTAAAAAACAATATTTAAATAAGCCTTACATGTGACGTATGTATAAACAAAAAGCGGTACTGAACTATTCGACGTAATAAATATATAATACTAACTATTTGTATTTTTATAGTTGATTTTAAAATTGATAGGTCTAAATCTTCATAGGCGAGTTACAATAGTTCTCCCAGTCTTATTTACCGCCCCAGGCTTCATTTTTCAAGGCACGCCACTGATTGTAACAATCGGTAATAGTGGGCATATGTTCAAGTGCTTTAGTGTAAAGCTCAAGTGAAGATGGAATCAAATAATAGCTACTTTTGTTGTTTACTACTGTTTGAATTTTTACCTAAACTGCTTTGCTGTTTTACATAAATATTGTATATATTTGTCAATGATTTATTTTTAAGTGTAAACTTCTATATGCAAAACTAGTTGAAAAATAATTGTAATAAAACACGACCTTCTGTGGGATATTTAATTATCATCTGTTTGAAAACAAGCATCTCAAACCTGAAGTCTTTGTGGCTGGTTTCTCTCTGTCATTTTACCAAAACATTTGGGTTTTCATTATAGGTATGTTATTATACATGTTAGTATAAAATGAAATAAAAATTTTAGAAAATAATAATAAAGTCAACCTTAAAAAAGACATGAAAACACTTGAAATAATAAAAAATAATATAGATACATTTGAAAAAGATAACACATTAACACAAGAAATAATAAATACATTAAAAATCATATTAAATCAAAATTCCTTTTTATATAATAATAAAATTTATAAACAAAAGGATGGATTAACAATGGGCTCTCCAATGTCCTGCATATTATCTGAAATATTTTTACAAAATATTGATATTGAAATAGATAAGATTATTAAAACATATGATCAAAATGGACACTGGTTTAGATGTGTAGATGATGGATTATACATATCAAATAATAATGGTTTAAATATTGACAAAATATTAAAATGTATAAATAATATACACGAAAATATAAAATTTACTCATGAATTTGAATTAAAAAATAAACTAAATTATTTAGATATTACAATTACTAGAAATAAAGAATCGTTTGAATATAATATATATAGAAAACCGACGCAGACAAATCAAATAATACCTAACTATTCAAATCATCCATACAACCAAAAAATGGCAGCGCTTTATAATTTACTACATAGAATGCACAAAATACCAATGAACTTAAATGATCAAATAAAAGAGACAAATATAATATATCAAATTGGTTTAGAAAATGGATATAAAAGGAAAACTATAGATAAATTAAATAATAATATAATAAGAAAACAGAAACTCGAAAATAACTTTGTACCTAATAAGAGAGAAAATATTTGGACAACTTTTACATTCACTGGTAATGAAATAAATAAAATTACAAGATTATTTAAAGAAACAAATTTACAAATTACATATAAAACTGATAATAAAATTAAAAATTTAATAAACAATAACAAAAATCAAAATAATATGCACGAAAGAAATGAAGTATATAATATAAAATGTCAAACTTATAATAAATTATATGTAGGACAAACAAAAAAGAAATTAAAAGAAAGATACAAAGAACATTTAAACGCTTATATCAAACCAAACATATACAAATCAAATTTAGCTACGCATTGTATTAATAATGGACATGAGTTTCCGGAAATAGAATATATGAAATTAATAAAAGAATTAAATAAAGGATTGAAAATGAATATATTTGAAATATTGGAAATTTATAAGCATAAAGTTAAAGACAAATTAATTGATGAACAAATTCAAGTGACATCAAGGCACCAAACTATTTATAAAGTCATTGATGTTATAGAAAAATTTACATAAAGTGCAATACTTATAAACATATGATTCTTTGTAGTACATATGATTTAATTTTGTAAAAATGTTTTATTAGATAATTATTTTCTTGAAGATGCTGATACTATTTAATCGGCGAAAAGCTTTGAATAAATATATTCAATAAAAGTATTCTTGTTTTTGAAATATTTTTAATTTATTAACTATATTACAAGAAAACATATCACCATATTTAATATATATATATATATATATATATATATATATATATATATATATATATATATATATATATATATATATAGGGGGGAGCAAAAAGGCCATCATGGCTGTTGTATTATCACAAAACTCCACCTTGAAACTTATCAGAGCTTCAGTTAACTTAAGGCAATTGTATTGTCAACTCCTCCTTCAAACTTATCAAAGCTTAAGTTTACTTTTTAGGCAGTTCTATTGTCACACAACTCCACCTTTAAACTCATCAAAGCTTCAATTTACTTTTTAGGCAGTTCTATTGTCACACAACTCCACCTTGAAACTCATCAAAGCTTCAGTTTACTAAAGGCAGTTGTACTGTCACACAAATTCACCTTTAAACTCTTCAAAGCTTCAGTTAATTTAAACAATATACATGTCAGTATGTGATGGTAGCTCCACAGAACCACATTGTGATTGATCCTTGGGTTGTATTAAACATTCATTATTTAATAGAGTCTGAAAGAAAGATAAATAACCATTATGTCGTCTCTGTGGTTCCTTGGCTTGTTTGGCGGAGCTTTACTCCTGTGATATGCCGTTTCTGAAAAATATTCATTTACAGCAGTATGAGGTAATTAACTTGGCTTTATATTTTGATACTGGCTGATTAAGTTGGCTAGTTAAGTCTAAATGGAAAACCTTTATTGACAGATGATATCCTCGAGTTACCTCAGCTTGTTTTGATTCACAGATTGTCATTCTTTAATCTATGTTCAAAATAGTGTATAATTTTACTTTATGTATAAAATCAGATCCCATGTCAGACTGTGTCGGTGACCATTCTTTACTGCTTCAATTACTCTTTTGTTATCAGATATTCCACAGTGACCAGGCACACAGAAAAATTATTCTCAAATCCCCCTAAATTGAAGACTTTCTGTTGAACACAAAAATAATTTGAGGATAAGCAGAAAATGTCCGTCTACTGAGGTCTTCTTTTTCATAGATTTTCTAACTTATTCAATTGACTTCTATATGTTAATAGGAAGTCATAATGTCCATAACCTTTTACTACAGAAAGAAAGTATGTCCATGACAGTAACAGCGATGCTGACATTTGTAAACAGCTATAAACTGATATAAAGGTCCAAGTTTATGCATTAAATGATTAATTTATGTTTAACAGAAAATGTATCTATTCATTTATAATGTCACATTGCAATGGCAATGAAGAGGTCTTGGTCAAATCAATTAGTTTCAAAATATGGTTATCTTTTTGGTTCATTTTTTCTCCAGTAATGTTATTATCAGTCTCGAATTTGATGCTACTTTTCCAATCCTTCTGTTAACTCCACTCTCTTGATATATATCTTGTACAAATTTTCAATTGCTAATCAAATGTTTTTATTCATCCAATCAAATTAAAATACTTTTTATTAACCAATAGTGGGTGATAATTGATGTTAATACAGTTCTTCCAAATATTTATTCAATAATTAAATTATAAAATTTGTAGGGTCCAGCCAGATTTGAACTGAGAATTTTCATGTTTATAGTGTTTTGCGCACCTTGGCACTCACCATCTCTCCAATACCTAGAAATATATTTCTCAAAAATGTATATGAACATTTTCACCCCCATTTGGTTGTCATCAAAACCTCCATTGTGCAACATTGAAGTGTTGCCATTGCTACCACAAAATATCATAACTAGTGCTCTTGGGTAACTAAAATAAATTTTTCTTTCTTAGCCTCAGTTGGAATTTACTTAATATTTTTTTTCTATATTACTTGTTTCATAAAAAATAGTTTAGTAGTTATTAAAGATATTAATAAATAATACTGGTTCAACCCTGTAATAGAGTCAATGACCAATTATTTTCCATAAACTTATATTAAACATGTTTAAACCATCTATTTTACCTACAACTTTTGACTATGTAGACTAATTATATAGTCAAAATTATTTTTTATTAATTTAAGTAACTAGTTGTTAAAAATTGTGCTAATCAAACACTAGCATAACTCATTAATTAATAATTTTGATTACAAATTGTAAATCACATGTTTGTAAATTGAGTCTGTTTAAAAGGTTTACCACTAGAACGAGTCCCGCAGAAAATACATGAACTACAACTTGACCAAGTAAACAATACAACTTGAGAGGGGAATACTAGCATCGCTACTACTAGACAGAGCAAACATTGCGTACGGAAAATATGTGAACTACTGCAATCGTGCTACTAGTATTGCTCTCTTTGGGCTCAACATTTACTCAGTCGAGTAGTAAATTGTATGCTTAATCTCAAGTTTACAATTTAAATTAATGGTTTATAACCAATCAATACTTTGAATTGATCCAAAAATTTATTTATTATTATTCATAATAATAAAACTGGTCTTATTAGATCTACTTTTATTGTATTATCTTACCCTAAATACTAATATAACTTGAGTGTCCATTAAGTCTTTAGTTCTTGTCTGATTGCATATATAATTCTTTAACAGCTCAACACAACACATTATATTAACTCAAATGGTTGGGTTCTCTTCAATCTTTTAAACATGTGTTGAGTATCAAGAAGTTGAATAGCTGCTGCACTTAAGTGAAGATAGCACACGTTTTTTAGCTATCTGTTATTGGCAGGATATTCAATCTCGACAAATATCTTTAGATTTCACATACCAAAGGGCATTAACCATATTTCTCATTATTTCACTTTGGAACACCTGAAGATTTTCTATATTAGATTTTTTGCACATCTTCACAGTTGGCTGACATATAACCAAACTGGTTTCAGAATCTGATAGTAGATTTTTATTTTATTACATAATGAGAGGTTTGAAACCTACCCAGGAGCCAAGTGCTTACAGTATTTATTTAACTCCTCCTTCTTTTTCTTAATGTGCTGTTTCCATCGTAGTTCACCATCTAGGTGCAAGCTTAGACATTTAGCATTATTTTCATAAAGGGTTGAGCATCCAATAGCAGAAGATTTTCAATTCCTTATTTGTGAGGTTGCTGTACTTTGACTTGACTTCATTCAGTTTCATTTTCCATTTATAAGTCCATTCTGGAAGTTGGTCTCTGGACTTTGTCCGTAGATGCATATATGTCTTCGCCAGTTTGCCAATAATACAGTGTCATATGCAACCATCACGGTGATCACCTCTTGTGTGGATGGAATACAGCATGTGTAAAGTAAGAAGAGTACTGGGCCCAGTACACTATCTTGGAGTTCTACTTTGATTTCCTTAATTCAGAATATTCTTTTTCTCAGATAGATCCAAGTTCTGCCTGTTATATATGATGATAATAATAAAACATACCTCATTAGGAGCTTCTTATTTAATTTGTATATTATGTGCCTTCGTGCCACACTTTATCAAAGGCTAAGGGCGACGTCTAGAAATACTGCAGTGCAAATCTTGCAGTGTTTATCTTGTAAGGTCCATTCTATTAAACCATTATCGTATGGACTTTTCTCTGAATCTAAACTGGTATTCTGCAGCTAAGAATTGTGTTCCACTTCTCCTTGGAGGTAATCATGCAGGTTATTAGAGGAAACGATATGGTATATCATAGCAAATATCCACAAACCTTTACTAAAGAATATAAATAAGAATCATTGGGTCAATGGATGACAACTTCTTTGTTTGAAGATGGGTTCGTTGACGGTTTCATTCCAAAAACCACAGATGCTGTAATGAATGGAACATAGAATACAAAATTTTACTTTTAACCCTTTAATGTACACCATCCTATAAATAGGATGCTCGCATTTTATTTTTATGAATTTCTCATATTTTTGTTTTTAGGTTATTATTTATGGAAGATATTATATTTATTAGTATATAATTACTTTTTTATTGAATGTCTCTTTTCAAGCATCTTAGAACAGTTTGATTTGGTTGTATTATTTCAAGCCAGACACTCAGTGTAATTTTCATATTTTTTACAATAAACATTATATTTCAAATCCTAAATTTTAGCTAGAACATATTTTTTATGCTCCACAGAATGTATATTTGAAGGAGGGAGAGCATGCTTATGTTTTATCATTGTGTAGAACTTATCTGATTCATGCTGTCCTATTTATAGGACTTTGGGGCATTGAGGCATCAGTTTATGTTGTCAGATGCTAAGTTTGTATAGTGCCATCTGCCTGCTGCGATTTGTTTACTGGCTCATTCTTTCTTACAGTTCGTGTTTTGTGTTTGATGATTCATTTAGTCAGGTCTTTCTCTGTGATACATGGAAAACGAAGTCGGTTTGCATTTCAAATAAAAAGGCCATATAGTTTCTTGGGAATCAGTATTAGTTCTGTCAAGTGGATATTATTTCAACTTCAAATTAGACTGTGTTAATGAAATAGCTCAAAACAAAAGAGAAGATTTGGTTCTAATATCCCTTGTTTAAAAAATTTTTGTCCAGTTCAAAAGCCCAAAAGTTACAGGGTATTTTCCGACAATTTGAGAGATGTTGGTTTAAGAGCAAAGGCGTTTTTTTGACTTCAGAAGGTGCAGTTCTGCTTGTGAAGTTGTAACATACCAAATAAATTCTGATTGCAAATAAAGAATATTTCATGATATATTTGTTGCTTAGTAAATGTAAAATCGGCTTTGCTTAAAAGAAATTTTTGTAGTTTTTGAAAAGATGTTACATTGACAGAGCTAGCAGGAAATTCTCACAAAGTTTCTGAATGCACAATGGTGGGGGCATTTCTGAATTCACGTGTTAGGTTTCTGTGGGAAATTGACACTGATTTGATGACTGGTTTACATCTTTCCAGTAAAAGCTTTTCAAATAACTAAAAGATTATAGGAGGACTAAAAGATACAGGCATTAGGCGATTTTCCTGGCTTTGTTAACAATAGAACAGACATCTGGCACATGTTGAGTTTAAATGCTACATTAATCAGATAAGTAAGTACAACTAACCCTTTTCTTGGAAGCCCTTTCAGTATTTGTCCGATAGGATCAAATCCTGGGTTTTTTTAGAATTAAGATTTATCCAAACCTCTTGATCTACTTCAGTAGTATTTCTTCTGATATTATTACCAAATCGTAATCATTCTTCATTATTTTAGCCGGACTGCTTCATGGGTTCCAAACCAAAACTTCATAGGAAAAATTGCACCCACATAAAAAATGTATTTAGTGCTTTCTAAGTGAGAATATTTTTGTAGCAAAATACAATTCAACTGATGCAAGGAATTAATATGTGCCCAAGAGTTAGATCCGCATGGGTTAATAAATGCTAATTTGTACCCCGTGTAAAATAGTGCTCTAAAAATTGATGTTCTTTAAATGGATTCCTGTCATAGTACAGAACATTTTAATTAAGTATGTTACTGCATTAAAATGAATACTAAAAGGAAAATCTATACTAAATCAGCAGCACAGAAAGATCGTAAAACAATACACTTGGAGTAAAAAATTAACAGAGTTAAACAGAAAAATTAAGAAGTTTTTCATGTCAGGTGAAATTTTTAATAGCAGAAAAAGTTAATTGTAAAATCATCTTAGGTATTCCGTTCATTCAAGAAACTGGTTAAGTAATCGATATTTCAAAAAACTCATGATTTTAATTTTAAAGCTAATGTTAAAATAACAAGAAATAATGCCAAAAGTTATATTGTAAACAATGTAAGTTCAAATGAAGTTGAAGTAGGTTCTGTAGAAACTAGGACATAGAAAAACTGGTAAATAAGTATCCTAATGTTTTACAGATAAAATTGGGAAAGCATTGAATATTGAATTTTATTTAAAGGTAAAAAGTGAAGAAATAGTTAAATTGAAATCTTATCCTTTGAGTCCACCAAAAATGGTAATTATAAAGAAAATATTAGTTGAGCTAAGCATAATGATAACAAAATAATGAGAAGCATTATGAGATGAGAACAAAATATAATAAAGCATTCAACAGGTCTCTACTAAAGTCCTTCATTTTTAGTGTCAAAAAATGATAAACATAGATTAGAGTATATTTGTTGATTCCATCTTCACATGAGCTACTAGTTTTCACTAAACACTTGTAAATATTTACAAACTTGCCTATATAGCACTTACTTATATTTGTTGAGGACACATCCCGAAACAGCCGTCCTCAACAAATATAAGTAAGTGCTACTATCAGCAAGTTTGTAAATATTTACATGTGTATAGATTAGTGGTTAATTATGGTAAATTAAACCAAATTATAGAAAGAGTTTCACATCCAATAGGTGATATGTCTAATTGCTACTAGTATTTTAGTTGCATAGATTTGTGTAATTCTTTTCATCAAATTCCTTTGACTGAAAATAGCAAAAAGTACACTGCGTTTCATACTCCATTTAGTCAAAATAATTACACCAGAATTCCTTATGGTTTGCACATCGGCTTATGTAGAAAGAATTTTTGGTGAAATAAAGTATAAATACATGATAAATTTTTTTCATGACAACAGTATTTAGTAAAAATTTTAAAGAACACATTGAACATGTAAAAGAAGTTGTAAAGAAATTAAGTAAAAATAATCCAAGTTAGTTTATCAAAAGCAAAATTTGCTTGTACAGAAATAAGCTCTTTAGGTAATAAAATAAATCAAAATGTAATAAAAATAGAACCTGAAAGAACTAATTCAATCAAACAATTTCCAAAATCTAAAAACCCAAAAGATGCTGCATGCTTCATTGGTATGGTATTGTTCTTTAGTGCACTTATAAAAGACTATGCAAAAATAGCTAGCCCGCTAACGAACTATGAAAAAAAAGAGTAATTTATGTGGACAGAAGAATGTGAAAATAGTTTTGTGAAATTGAAAAATTGTATAATGAATACCCCTTGTTTAAGTATAGCCAATTACGACAAACCATTCTATTTAATGACAGGTGCCAGCAAATATGGTATAGGATCATATCTAACTTTAGAGGCAAGGTTAACCTAACGTTTTGGCTCAGAGGAAGTAAGTCATTTCCCATGCCTTAGTGTGTGGGATGTGGGAAAGATAAAGTACAAAGTGCAACAAACTGGAAATATCCCACACAAAAAATTAGAAACATATCCTGTCTCAGGAAATAGCTTTTGTGAGAAATAGGGACATACAGTAAGTTTGGTAAACAGGCATTGAAATAAAATATCATTTGACATCTCTAGAATTATAGCATTTTCAATTCAAGAATGTAAAATGCCACTGGCAATCACTAGAGATAGACACAGAATTAAAATTGTACTAATGTTAATTTTCTGTGTAAAAACAATTTCTTTTCAGGTCTACAAGAGAAAATCTGATACATACCAAATAAATTCTGATTGCAAATAAAGTATGTAACATGATATATTTGTTGCTTAGTAAATGTAAAATCGGCTTTGCTTAAAAGAAATTTTTTTTTTTTTTTTAAAGATGTTTCATTGACAGAGCTAGCAGGAAATTCTCACAAAGTTTCTGAATGCACAATGGTGGGGACATTTCCGAATTCATGTGTTAAGTTTCTGTGGGAAATTGACAGAGCATTCTCTCCCAATACGTCTCAGAGGGAGGAGCAAGATGGGCTAGCAATCGCAAAAACTTTTATTAAATTAGTAAATAATGTGATTTCTAAATTAATTAAAAATGGGGATATTTCTTTAGTGGCTTTGTTACGTTTAATTTGTTGTTTCTAAATTTAAAATTGAAAAGGGTTAATTAATATTATTTGTTTTAACAAAGCCATGTGAATGCAGTTATAGCCAAAGGTGTTCTAAATTTAATTGGTTTTTAAATATTTTTTAGTTTCTATCAAATCAGTAAATATAGGATAGCGTGCATAAACCTAGCTCTATCTAAAAACTTTTTTAAAAGCTATAAAGTTAGATATTTTAATTTGTGAAATAAAAAAGAGCAATAAGCAAATTGTAATTGAAATGTAGTACTTTGAATATAAAACTGTTTTAAAAATTAAATCTCCTTTATAAACATAAACAAGAATTTAATGTAACCCGTTTTGATAGGGCTATTAAAGAGACAGCTGCATATATATATATATATATATATATATACACGCCAAGAAGATAACTGCAATGTGATACCTCTCACCTTTGTAGAAAGTGTAGTGTAACTTTGTACAAGAACTCTTTCATCCCTTATTACATCAAATAATGATAAATTCAACTTTCAAGTTTATCTTTCCATTTTGACAAAATAATTTGTAGTACTTTTAAAACAAACATGATTAATAATAATTGTCAAAAATATTATTTCTGAATATATTTTTATGATTATTCCAATGTTTCTTGATTGTTCCAGCAGCCTATTTGTTGGATACCCCAGCATTTGTAACAGGTGTGATATTTATGAAATTTTTATATATGGCTTCCGTAAATATTCACAAAAAATAAAATAACATTTTCGAAAATAAAATTCATTTTAAAAATCATGGGCGTTAATGGGTTAATGGATAATACATCTGACCATCCAGTTAATTTGGAGACAATTGGTATTAACAAAGTAGTGTTCATGCCTCCAAATACCACTTCTGTCATCTACCCAATGGACCATGGAGTGAAAAGAGCATATTATATTCAGATTACATTTTCAAAACTGACAAGATAGAGTTTGGTATAATTCTGAAAATCATACAGCATTCTGAAGTCCATTCATATAATTTCTACAGCTTGGAAAAAAGTAAAAGAATCCTGTATAACTGGTTTAAGCAAAAAACCCATTTTAAAATGGATTTTCTTTACATAGATACAACAAGGACAAACTAATAACAGAATTGACTTACGATGATTACATAGATACAGGTAGAGAAGTAGAAGAGCTAGTGGACAATAAAGGGCGAGAATTTGTAACAGACGTTTGGTGCAGATAAAATTCCAGAGGATTATTGATCAGTTAAAATAGTTTTGGAGATATTGTTATTCTTCAAAAATAATTTAATTTATAAAAGATGAAAAATAACATTCCTAAAACTGCAACGGACAGTCATTGTTTTAGGAAATGGATTCTCATATGTAATACTTTTTTAAAAGTAGGACATGGTATAGTAGTCTCGATAATTTGAAGCAGATGGGACCGAAACCCCCTTGGATAACACGGAAATACGTTCCTGTACATTAAAAAAAATGGGGTTCCAATTAACCCTAAAAGCACAAAATACATTTATAGAACTGTTGACGTGCGCTCATCCATTGACATACGTCCTTATCATCAACATTTTTACAACCTGGGAAATTCTTGATAAGAAATGTAAAATCTGTTTCTTCTTGTTGATCAATGACAGTCAACAACTTTGTGACTCAGATCTTTATTCATGACATACTTAATATTTCTTCTTTTATTTTGTTCTATGATTATGTACATATATATGTTTATTGTATAGAGATGTATGCTCTATACAGTGCACAAAATCCATTAACGTATTTTTTTAGAAAGCCCGGAATGTTTTCTTCTGTTGCTTCCAAAAGAGATTGTAAAATGTAACGTCTGTATTTTTTTCATACATTTCAGAACACCCTGATCCATCGGCTGGATTAGGCCATAACATTTGGGGGTAGAAATAAAGCACGGATATCAGACCACAGTTGATCTTCATCAGGATGGCATGGTGCATCGTTTAACAGTAAATAATTTGGATATCCTTTTAAATAGACAAAATAGCCTAAAATAGAAATAGGCTCAAATTTAACGGAACCTCGAAAAATCAGGACTGGGATTTTCGAGACTCTACTGTATATTAAATAAACAAATTTACAAAGGAAAAAGAAAAACAACAATCCAAGACAAAATTTAGTCTAAACCACCCCTGAAATAAGCACTTGTCAAAAAAGCCTAACTGGAGTCCATCAACCTTCCACTAGTTCTCGTTGATTTACATACTTATTTTGGTTTTATTCTTAATTCTGCTTCTTTGTTTTCAACAATACCACTTGGTCTTAAAAATGTCATTATAAAAAATCTTTATTTAAAAAATAGAAATTTTATGCATTCATTACATTATGTAGGCTTAAAATAGGTTAAAATCCACTGTATACGAACACAAATTAGTATTGCATTTTAATGATGTACAGTAGAACCCTGTTAAGTTGGACTCCATTAACTCGATTACCAGATAACCTAAATGACTTTGAAGTACAATAAATAAGGAATAACAAAAATCAAGTCAGTACATACATGAAAAATCTAACCCAACGATAAAAACGTCTAAGACCTACCGATAAACAAAACAATGTTTTGTACTTCTATGCTGAAAAGACTACGGGATTACACAGCACAAAAGCAGCTCACAGAATTTAAACAACCAAAATTTACAAATTATTTGAAAAATAAACGTATGCATTTTGTGAATAAGTTCATATCCTGTACATAATGCCCTCTGTTTGATAAATATAAAGGAGTTTTCCTGTGTTTACAATGTCTTCTAATTTTCCCTTAGTTTCTGGCTAACCTGGATGGGCCACACTTCCAGTTAGTCCAAGTTATCGAGGTTCTAGTGTACAGTGATTCCTTTGAACATCACATATGAATATCATAATGTAATACATGTATTTTTTTCACTTTATAAATAGTCTACAGTTATAGTTAGCATTTTTAAACTTTTTCTTGTCTCCCTAATTGACAAGTATGAACTTGTAATTAATATAAATAGAACATAATTAAAGCCAGTATGTTCATATTCAACACATAGATTTTGCCTTATGCAAAACTACCCAGAATGTAACCCTTACATAACTCAGGGTCCAACTGCATTATATTTTAAATTTCTGCCTCCTGAAAAAAAATTTCAAAATAAACATGAAAGTATGTTAAAACATAGTTTGATGCTGTACGTCTTATTAGAGATGTGAACTTTTCAGGGGTTTTACATAAAATGGTAAGAAAAAAAAAACAGTAAAAATATATAGATAAATAATTATTTTATATTCTTTTTTTTAGACAATGCATAAAAATTATCTCCAGAAAGTTTTCCCGGAAACATTTAAAATTACTGCTAAGATTTGTATAATACTAATATAAACCTAGTAGTCCAATACCAACATTGCCTAGGATGTAAGAAACTTACATAAATGTTACTAAATCAGTTTTAAAATTTTATTCACTGTAAATTGAGTGATACAGTCAATTGTAATACATAGACTTTTGTCTGACATGGCCATCCATTTCCGGAGTGTACATAATATTTATAACAAATCCTATTCAATTTTATAAGTACAGATTAAAAATTATAAAGAACATTTATTAAATCCTTGTTTTATTATATGAAGTACAGAATAAACATGTGTATACAGTTGTTTGTCTCAAACATAATTTGGCTCCTAAAACAAGTTTTTCTTTTCAAAATATACTGTTATACAATTTTTTTTTTTTATAATGATATAACTTAAACCACACATCTTGCTTTTTATGCCAATAAAATTGTCTCCAATTAAAGTATTTCCTATGTACCTATATACCTTCCTTGAATTGTGCCTATGTACAGATATATCTTTTAAAACCAGTTAGAACTTCTAAAATAAAAAAATATTACAGCAAATTAAGAGAAATAAATCAGATCTGAATGTTCATATAATGTAAGAGGTCTTTTGGTTTTCTTTTATATGAAAAAAAAATTATTTATATCTATGTACTATTTAGTTAGATTTTGGCCTATTTTATAAAACAATTTATGGTCTTACATTATACAAATCAAAACCTTTCAAAAATTGTTTAAATAACTTAAAATCTTACAAAGTATTATAAATAATTAATACTTAATAAAAAACAATTTTCACAATTTTTAGTCCTTGTCAAAAATCACAGGCAAACATGAAATGTTATCAAGAAAAAGATTTATGAATATTGTAATCATAGATATGTTAATTCTATGGTGCCCTGTTTATACATAAAATGTAAAAAATTATGCAACACTCATACATAAATTAATGAACGAGTCATGAAATCTTGCTTTGTAAATAAGAATAATTGTCTTTTAAATTATTAAAAAGTTAATTTTTATAATAAATTAGTTTCTTGGAAGTGGTGGTTGTCCACTAATTTGCTGAAAATTAAAATTGCCATTTAATAGTGAAGGAATTCCACCACTATTTCCTTGAAAACTGTTTTGGTGGCCAAACGATTGACCTTGGAATCCAGGAGGTGGAGCATTAAAGTTTGGTTGAGCTCCAGGTTGGAAATTTGCCATTAACGGTACAGGTCCTGCAGACCCACCATTCAATTTTTCATTTGTAGACCTTCGGGTTCGGATAGATTTCTCTTCATCAACTCTGTCACCCCATCTGCTTTGCTTTATTCGCACATTTCCTCGCTCTCTTTCTCTACCTCTACGGGCAGCATTTCTTCTGTCACCTCCATCATCACCACCTGCATTGTTTAAATCTCCGGTTTCAAGTCTCCGCCGTCCAAACAACTCATTACTGTCACCGCCTTTTCCAAAATTAAATCTTGTACGATCATTATCTCCAAATCTGTTAAAGCCATATCCACCACTACCACCACTACCTCCACCTACTCCTCCTCCTCCTCCTCCTGCTCCTACTCCACCGCCACCACCAACACTACCACCATAATCATCTCCTCCACCTCCAAAACGATTGTATCCACCTCCTCCGTAACCCCCTCCATAACCGCCTCTTCCCCCTCCTCCTCTACCATAACCTCCCCTTCCTCCTCCTCTGCCATACCTGCTTCGACCTAAAAAAAAATATTTTCAAAATAATGTCATAACAATTTTTTAAAATAAATTAATGTAAAAAGATATTCTTGTTTACTTTTAAACATTATATGAAACTAAGATGTTATAGAGTATATGAAGGGAAAATAACCATGGTCCAGATATTATACATGAAGTATTTATAAAGAAAATAGGATAAAATGGAATAAAAATTACACTTTACATAAAATGAAGATCCCCAGAAAAACATTCAAAGAAATCAGAAACGTTTTAAAATATAAGCCAATACGATTAATTACAAGAATACAAATTGTATACATCAGATTGATTATATGCTGTAGTATTAATCTAATCTCAGGAAGTCCCCTCAATGATTATTTTTTTCTACTGGATGCTAAGCTTTCACTGATTGTTTATATCTGTCAAAATTGAACATCAATACTAACTACTTTAGCTGCTGCTCGTCGGGCCAGTAGGCTAAACCAAAAACCGTAGGTGCACTACGCCCGACATTGTTGTGTAGTAACGTGTAATGTTTATTAGAACTACTCAACTGGTGTTGCTACTTTTGGAAAAATGAATGCACTGTATTAAACAACAACCTTCACACTACTTATAAAACTAATTGCGATGGTTTTTGTTTGATAGAAAAATGCCTACGACATTATAAACATGGTGTTATTCTGGGAGCTAGTTGTCGGGAGTTACGGCCCAACACACTTATTTGTTAGCAATTTTAGTGAAGTTGAGTTGATAATTATTCTAACCAAAAAAATTGGTTCATTGAGTGATTCTCCTAAGAAAATTACTATATTGTGGGAGGTAGCTAAAGTTTGAAGATGCTATTATCTCAACTAGGTCTATACAGGTATCTACTGTTTATACTGTAAATAGCATTTTAAAAACTGCCCTAAAACTACTAGTCTTTCCATAATTTACTTCTGGAATTTCTTGCAAACTTAAAAGTTTAAAGAAAATAAACCAAAATTTACCTTTGCCAAAAGCTCCAGCTCTAGTCATTTCTGCCAACTGATACAGTTTAGGATTTATTACTTGTTTTGCTTCTTTAAGCACAGCAATTAAATCAAGTGCTTGTTTGGCATTATTAGGAGTAAAAAAGGCATATGCTGTGCCAGTATTTGATGAACGACCAGTTCGTCCTATACGATGAACATAATCTTCCGAGTTTGTTGGATAATCATAGTTTATCACAAATTTTACATCTTCAACATCTAAAAAATTACAAAGAAACAAATTAATAAAAAAAATTACAGGAATAAAGCAAAAAGAGTTGAAGAGTACATCAATCATAAGTTCCACTACTGTTACATACGTGACATAACCTGTATGTTAATAAACATAAACATTACTAATCTACAGGTGCAATAAGCCCTATATTAATTTCTATACACACACACATACATACATTATATATATATATATATATATATATATATATATATATATATTCTTGATATTTATAAAGAATAAATTACTTACAATAGTAATATATTAACTTTATATATATATATATATATATATATATATATATATATATATATATATATATATATATATATATATATATTATATATATATGGGGGATTCGACAATGGTCAATTGACCGAAAGGTGCCTCATCACTCAAGGTAAAATTATTGCACTTAATGGTGGATAAATTACTTACATAGTAATATATTACCTTCATATATATATATATATATATATATATATATATATTAGTGATGGGTCGAGTCCAAAATTTTACCGAATCTGATACACATACCAAGAAATCTATTCCTGACTCCAAAAATACCACACTTACCAAACCAATTAAAAAGGAAAATGTTATTATTTATGATATTTTAAAAGAGATATTTACAAAAAGCTGAAATATTGCTGACGTTACAACTGGCGATTACACTTAAACACAACATTAATCGGCAACGGATAATCAACGTCCGATATGTAAACGCAAAAATATGTTAGAGCGGTGACGGACATATTACCATCAAATGTGTAAAATTGACATCTTAGAGCGACGACGAATATTTTACCGTCCGATCTGTAACCACAACATTATTAGAGCAGCGACGGATATTTTACCATCCGATGTGTAAACTCGACATTATGTTTGAGCGGTAACGGATATTTTACCATCCAGTGTAAACGCGACATTATGTTAGAACGGCAACAGATATTTTACCACCCGATGTGCAAGCGTGATATTATGTTGGAGCAGCAAAGGATATTTTACTGCCCGTTGTGAAAACGCGACATTATGTTAGAATGGCAAAGGATATTTATTGCTCAACGTGACATTATGTTAGAGCAGGGACGGATATGTTACCGCCCAATGTGTAAACGCAAAATTGTATTAGATCGTAAATGGATATTTATTGCTCAACGTGTCAACGTGACATTATGTTAAAGGAAATATTACAAACAAGCTTTATATTCTGTTTAAAACCAGCATTAAAAATTTTTTTAAAGAATCAACTGGTTAGTTTTTACGTAAGTATAAAACCGTAGGTATAAAACCAGTTACTGTACCAAACCCAATCTAATGGTCTAACATTTCAAGTGTTGATAAAAGCTTTAGTCTACATGATTTATGCAATAATAGTTTGAAAGAAATCTTTATTACATTAGTAATAGTCATTAACAAAAATAGTAAGTTACATACAATATGCAAAATAAAGTATGTAACAAACTTCAAATATGTTGTATTAAAGTATCAATAAAAATATTCCTCCGAGCAAAAAGGAGTTGATATTTTAAGCATATTACATCACATAACAAATTAAACAATTTTATAGAAAATTTAATAATTTCTATGAAATACATTTTTCATAAGACTAAAAATCTGTTATTTTTGCGTAATATAAAACCTTAACAAAGCTTTGGCACAGATTAGCCTCTTGATATTCTATAAATCCATCTATGTACTGAAAAGACCTTTAATCTAGCTAAAAAATTGAATGTTCACTAAAAAGTAACATTAACAGTGGCATCAATTACAGTGGCAAATCGCACTACCATCCAGTGATAATAAAAATGGACACTTGATAAGGTTCATATATTGTAAAATATTAAAAATAAGGATGGACAGATTTCGATTCTAGGAATCATAGATTTTAATACTAGTATTGACCAATCACCAATACTCGATTCTCCATTGATTAAAGTGTTGATTCTTGTTTTTTCAACTGTTAAAATATGTGTGCAGTGTGATTTATTGGAAAAATAATTAATATCCAATAATGTTTTATTTATGTATTAATCGCATAGAATGAATTAAATGATTTAAGAAAATGCCTATTTGAGATGGAGAAAATATTATTTATAGAACAACAACAAAGACAATCCGAAGCATTTCTGGTCCGTTGGTTTGTCACCTTTATCTGATATATTTGTCATGCTTTCAAAAATTTCTATTAATTAATCAAAATTGAACGGTGGTGTAGCCTATTAAATTAAAACTATTAAAAGGCATCTCCATATAACCAAGATGTCGACTACATTTATTATTAGAGAATATAATGTAGGCTAATATAACTTAAGAGAATAGAGAATCGGAAGAAAAAATTTTAGAATCGAAATCAGAATCACAAACTTCAGGAATTGGCCCATCCCTAATTAGAAACTTGGTCAAATCACCACACAGTATAAGGGAGGATCATTTCTACTTAGGAGCTTTATTGGTCTGATTCTCAGATGTTTTGAATAGTAAAAGTGCGGGAGTATTTAGCGTTTAAGGATAATAGACCACTGATCAACACAAAGTATAACGCAATTTATAGAATAAGCAAGAGTTCAACGATATTTGAAAATCCACACTTTTGAGGTTATAGGTGAAAAGTTTTCCAATGTGACACTAAAATTACTCAAACATTTCATGTTTAGGAAGTTTCTCGGAATGAACTACTACCACACGTTCTAGAACAGTTTGTTCTAGCCTAAGGATAATTGGAAGTTTTATTGACTATATAAAATTTTGAACAATATATGAAATCTAATGTAGCAAATAGGAGGAGACTGGGAATCAGTCCTACAATTAATACTTATGGATGTGCCTAGATTTAATCTTCTCCGTTCTGTAAAATCAGAACATAAACATTTACTTTCTTACTTAGAAAATTAAATTTAATCACACAATTACTAAAACCACTAAAAAACAATTACGAGAATAAATTAAATATAAACATTAAATTACTTTTCTGTAATAAATTTCTTCCTTTGAAACAAATTTTCCCTAATTGATATTTGTTTCACATAGTCATGAAATGAAGATGATTTGAGAACATCAAAAATAATTTTGTTTTAAAAATCTATGTTTAAAGAGGTTCAAACAAAGGCTTTCGTTTGAAAATTATCTAGAGATACTGAATCGTAAAATCATTACAATATGGCTAGATCTGTTAAAAAATCTGAAATCTTGTCATCTTTAAGAATTCAAAAACTCCAAATTAGTATTCAGCAATAAGACAGTAAAGCAGTCATCTAATTATCAAAAATCATACAACAAGGCCCTGAAACACATATTAGAAGAGATCCCTAAAAAATTGCAAGTTTGTTAGACATCTGTCACACAACTTACCCCAGATAAAACACAGGACTGTGTCCTAAAAGTAAATATAAGAGATCAAATTTGAGAGTTATTATATGATATTAATATAGTGGTATTAATGGAGGAAATCAAAATTCACAATGAACTTGAAACTGTTAAAAAAAAAACATTACTGAATCCATCAAAGTTCTATGAAGTTACACCTTTGCCTACTAAAAATGTTCTCTCTAAACAGCCCAAAGATTCTGTTCACAAACTGTCCCCCAAAAAACATTTTCCACTTTTTTAAAATAATCTAATCATTAAAAGTATCCCTCGGTGCACTGTAATATAGGGCGGGTCAATAATTTGTCACGGCAATTAGTTACTGATATTTGTTTTTTGCTGGTGATACCAATGACAAGATTTGGAAAATGCCAGTTCCAGTGACAATGAATTTATCGAAGTTACCGCTGTTGTGATTGGGTAAAAAGTCGCAGTCACTGGATGAAACAGCTGTCATTGGTTGATTTGTTGCTGTCACTGACTCTGCTCTCATCGCTTGGCTCACCATGCCAATTATCGTGCAGTGTCGACTGAAGGGGAGAGGGGTGTTGCTTTGTTGTAATTGGACAAAATGTCATTGTCGTAACTGAAAAATTACTGATATTTTACCACCACTTTCATTGGTTGCTTTGTCGCTGTCGCTGGTTCCACTCATTCATGTTGTGTGTGTAGGTGGTCGATTTGTGTCAGGTTTCAAGACAGTAACAGTGTTCTGTACAGTAGATGCTATTTTGCACTCAGTAGTTTGTTCTTAATTTCGTAGGAGTTTATTTTTAAATAAAATGAGCCTTCAAAAAAAAAGCTACTGCACATAAAGAGCAATTTCAGTATACCTTGTCACCAGTACTAAAGTCACTGGATTGACCATCCCTACTGTAATACTGACAATAAAAATAGCAGTGTGAAGTATCAGCACTTTTTTAAACTGTCAACAAACTCCAAACCTCATAAGGTTTAACATCATATGCACAAAATTCTAGTTTATATTTAATTTATTCTCAAATTTAAACTAATTATTTTCTTTAAAATATTCAACTGTAGCTACTGTATTTGCAGGTTTAAAATGATTAAAAAGTAATTATTATTATACGTTAAATACTTATTATAACAGTTGTATAAAAAAATATTAGCCAAAACATAAAACATATTTTATTAATTTTAAACGTAGAAGATGATTAAATAGCAAATTTGTACTGACTTATAAAACATACAATTAGGTGTGTAAATAAACCATGCATTTAAAAAAAGTGTTTACTAAAATTAGGTTTTTTATTTTTATTTAAAAAAAACAACTTATAATTTATGCAGATTTAAATTTTGAGAGTAAAAGTTATGTTATATTTAACAAAACAAGAGTTGCTACCTATTATTAGCAACTTTTGACTTGAAATGATTGGTGGGAAGTGGATAAAATTTGTTATTAACCAGTTAATAACTGACTTATTATCATAGTATTGTTCATCCTCTGAATTTACAATACAATTACTTAGTACAACTCTATGACATTCAGCTGATTACTGGTATAACTGGCGCACTATAAGTTCCGCTTCGAGCAGCGAGTTATGGCACGTGGAGGTGAGCGGGGAAGAATCAATTCTTTTCTGCTAACATTTGTTTTCCTGTAATTCTAGCCGTTCTTAATGGCACTTGTCTTATGGTTAGGCTATTCTAATCCGTATCTCGCTGCCAATTGCCAAGTTCATTGTGTAGCTACTGTTGTTCTGTTTTTAAATATAAATATATTTAAGTGTAACTGTTGTTACTGTCATGTGTGATTATCATGCCACCTGTAGTGAGTGAAATAAAACATAAAACACTTCATAGTCAGGCCCGTGAGTTTTGAGAAGAAGCTCGAATGTGTAATGATGAAAATATCTTGATTCCAGTAAAACAAGTCAGAAGCGGTGTAGTAGGGCAACTGGAGTGCCAATAGACACTGTCAAAAAGATAAAACAAGAGGGCAATGCATTGTAGAATGAACAAGTGTTTACAACTCCATATAAAACACATGTAAAAGCAAAATCAATGACAGCATTGGGCAATTTTAATGACCTAATGAAGCAGAATTTCAAATCATACAGCTATTCCCCTTTTTTACTAACACTGGGTGTAGAGTCAGACAGCACAACCTGAAGACACGCAGGAGTAGGGCAAGTACGCAGACTGGCTAGTAGCGGGTGAGGCAGAGCAGAACTTATAGTGTGCCAGTAATAGTCTAATGACATCACAGCACCTTTTCTCTTCTGCCACAAAGTTACTAATAGTAGATGGTAATGCATATAGTCCACTGCACGAAATTTTGCGGGAACCAAAAATGCAGCTTTTGCCACATGACTCGTGGAAAGGTAAGAACGGCCTGTATTTTGAAATATCCTACATTTACAATAAAAATTATATATCAAAAGCTTAATATAAATGTTACTTTTAAATAATGTCGATTGTAACAAAGACGAGTTACAGACAGCCCGAAGCTCGAACTAGCCAACACTATTCACTCAGGATTGACAATTAGTACTTTCAACCATACCTCGAGAGGCCGGTTTCATGTGTGGCAACAGCGCTAAAATGCCACCTGCCTGATTTCGTACAATGGACATTGGTATTGTAGTAATCATTGTATTTTACACTACCACACCCTTTCCAATTCTCGTGCAAACAAAAATTTATGAGATAAACGTTTTTAAACAATTAAATCAGTAGCATTGACCAAGCAAGTTTTAACACAATTTTTTCAAACCAGCATGCAACAATTTAAATAAAAACTAGTAGTGAAAATCTATGTAGCTTTTACAATTGCAACTTGAAACTAAAATTTTGCCATTTGCTTTTAATAATTGATAGTTTAATATCTTGTATCATAGATAAAGTAACTAATTATGACTAATTTTTGTCTTCGATCTGTTGAAATAAAATTTTAAAATTATAGTTTTAAAAATTAGTAGGTTTAAAAATAAGTCTTCATACTGTAAAAATGTTAAATGCAATCATTTGTTTTCTAATTAATAAACTATAAATTATTTAATATAACGTGAGATTCAAACTGTGAAAATATTATACATCTAAATACATACCTCAAGCATCACTCTCGTGCTGCAGATGGATCCAATCGCAGGAGGAAACACTATATTAATGTAGAAACTAAATAGTGTAAGCAAATACAGTGTCAGGACTGAAACAGAGGCACTGCAGGCATGTGCCTCTGAAAACAAATAAAACCAGACTGATTTATTGATGCCCAATAATTTGTCCAAAGCCAAGCATTGCCCATCTTTTATAGTCAACTTAATATTAACAAGTATCTAAATCTAGAAACACAAAGTTTTCGAAAAAGAAAAGTAATTTCAACATGAATATATGTATAATGGAATTTCTTTTTTTTATGCTGTCAAATTTAGCTTATCAATAAAAGATATTTTAATCTGTAATCCTATACAATTTAAATTTTGATTTTTAAAACTATGGGCCAATTCCTAAAATTTTCAATTC
This sequence comes from Prosapia bicincta, assembly GCA_036971475.1. NCBI lineage: Eukaryota > Metazoa > Arthropoda > Insecta > Hemiptera > Cercopidae > Prosapia > Prosapia bicincta. The sequence goes on from JBAIZL010000105.1 coordinate 528,453, forward strand.
TGATTCTCAAGTTTTTCTTCCGATTCTCGATTTTGTTTTCACGTTATATATGCCTACATGATATTCTCTAATAATGAATTTAGTTAACTTTTAGTCATATGATTAACCCTTTTAAAAGTTCTATTTTAATCTAATAGGTTATACAAAACGCTCAACCTTCATTAATAAGTGGGAATTTCTAAAAGCATTATAAAAATAACTGGTAAAAGTAATAATCTATTTTAAATTACAAATGCGAACTTCAGTTCACAATTACAATATAACTTCAGTAATAGTCATTTCAGTTTGTACAAATGGAGAAATTAGAAGTACATTTTCTTTGTATTTTGTTTTGACATCTACGAAGGGGTGGCTAGTAGTGGCGGCCAGAGGCAAGAAAGGAGAGGTAGGGAGGGGAGAGAGAGTTGAGGCAGCAGAGTGAGACGAGCAGTGACAAACAAATGGACCGGAATTGCTTCAGATTATCTTTATTGTTGTTGCGAATTGCTTCAGATTATCTTTATTGTTGTTGCGTCACAAATAATAATATTTTTGTTATCTCAAGTCACCATAGTATTTGCTTTAACCATTTAATTCATTCAAAGCAACTAATACGTAAATAAGACATAGTTGATAATTAATTATATTTCCAATAAATTACACCGACAGTGTATTTAAACAGTTTAAAAAACAATAAATGGAATAGACACTTTACTCAATAGAAAATGTAGTATCGGCGATTACTCGATACCATTACAATCGATGATTCTAGAATCGAGAATCGGAATCAACACATCCCTAATAAATACTTTTTATTGTCAAACCAGTGTTTTAAATATTATTTTGCATTTTAAAACATGGCTATTGTTAAATCATGCTCAAGTTTTAAGCTATCAAGTAGTCATTTGGAAATTTAATGACTTCTCCAAAGAGTCAGGTTAAAAAAAAATAATAAAAAATTGTATTTATTACTGCCTTCAGTCAAGATGACTATTAGTAAGGTTATATAACTCTCTGGTATTTGATAAAAATAGGATAATGCCTCATAAGTCATAATCCTTCCTTAAATCCTGACTAGGAGGTTAATCTCAGTCCTACTTGTAAACACAATCCTTTTAACTGAATAATAATGTTTATAAATAAAGAAAATATACCAAACATTTTTATTTATTATCTTCCAAATAGTATGGACCAATCTTTCAAGAAAACTCTGTACTTCCCTTAAATATGTTTGGATTATTTATCAAAGGGCAAAGAGACACTAAAGTGACAAAGCCCTGTCTCTAACAAAATATAATTTTTTTTTTTTTAAACTGTAAAATAACAAATAGTATTTATCAATACACCAAACATTTTTTACTGTAGCTAAATAAGGGACTCATATTGCTAAATTTTTCCATTATTACATAATGTAAGTTGTGTTACTACATTAAATTTTAAATATATTTACCAAATGTAATAGAAATTAAAAGCAACAATTCATTAGTAGAGCTCCAATCACATGATTCCTACTAAAGAATTCTCAAGTTTTTTATTCCGGATGGTGTTATGAGTTCTTTATTTAAAAAACCACAAAATGTTAGTTTATGTACTTTTTCATTCTTATGTATAGTCTGCATCTCCAGATTGTATAATTTTTCCAAGAAGTAAAATTATTCTATTGTGAAACATGCTTGAAGCGTCAGATATTATCAAATGTTTAGCTGGTAAGGCCTTTCTGCTTATAAAAATAAAATTCATAATCAGTCGTAAAAACAATTTCGGTAAAGAGGAACAGTTTTCTTTAGTTAATATTTTGCTCCAGAAATATTTGCACTGATATAATTATAATGCTTTTTCAAATAAATCTAAACGTTTAATATCCACAAATTGTATCAAATGGATTAAAGGTATAAAACTCTTTTAAAGATGACATAAAATTTATTTTTATCTCAAAAAGTAAACGGCTTGGAAAATATTGATAAATTATTGGAATTTGAATCAAAAGTATCAAGGTCATAGGAGATACTTTAATCTGACAATTCAATAAACATTGTGAAAATTAGTCAAAACATTTGATAAAATTTTGATGACATGGCATGAGTAGATCAAACTGTTAGCTTGTCTTAAATTGTAAACATGTCTAGCAAATTATATCAATATTATTATATCGAAATAAGCTTCTATTATTGTCAAGTTAATAAATTTTGAGATTTTCACCAATTCTGAAAAGTACCCACTTATGGAAAATGAACATAACATGTTTGCTACCCCAATGTTAACAAAATAACTCATGGTATAGACCAGCTGACTCACATATGTGCTACAATCTCTCTTATGTGACTTTATTCCTCTGGCAAATCAGTGCTTTAATTTAATGGCTTGATATATTTCTATCTATCTGTAAACATGTCTGAAGTTAATGCCTGACATTTGGTATGTTGGCTATCAAGGCCAATGACATAAAAATGACACTTGTTTTTTCCTCAATGCCTCTGAAGCAGTTTTTGTTTTGAATGATCACTTTTACTAAGTTTACTTTAAACGACATTTATCACAAAAGATCTAAAAGTGTTACAAGTTATTGGTGAGTTTGTAAATATTCTGCACTGTGTTTTGAAATCAAATGTAAACATATTTTGTCTCTGTTACAATTTATATTAAAAGCCTACATAAGCATTCTGTCTAGCATGACTAGCCAAGATGAGTTAGTTGAGTGTTTCTTTGGGTAAGCCTCTGTAGCGGCTCTTAGGTGGGAGGCTTGTTCTATGATAAGATAAAATTTCGTGCTATCCATCTCAAAAAAAAACTAAACTCAACAAAAATATACATTCAACAAACATACTTGTAGTGTTTTTATGTAGTATAATAACTTATTACAACATTCCACTTTTGGTCTGTAACGAAGATCGAACCCACGTTAACGAGGTCTGTGTGGAAAGATTGAATTTTTAACGACAGTCTGTCGAGAGAAACCAGAAGGCACATATATGAGCCACTTGGTAGCAAACGTGTTAATTGGCCCAAACAATTATATAAAACGGACAGAAAAACAAACTACATATTTTTATTTGTAAAAATCATAACAATAAAATAATCAATTTAACTTAGGCACTAATGGAAATCTTACAAATAAGTCTGCTAATAGTAAAACATTTTTAAAACATTAACAAAATAAATTCAATAACACTCTTTTACTAATTTGAAAAAAATCCATTTTTTCAACCAAACGCCTCCTGATTGGAAAAAATCATATTTTGCACTATATCAAAATTGAATCAACTGCATACGTTATATTCATAACATAAAAATTAAACTTAAAATAACCATTTTATGCAGACTTTGCTACATTATGTCTTTGTTCAAGCTGAAGAAGTAGGCTGATATTAACAACATAATCGTTGAAATTAACAATGACTAACAACACAATCAACAGCCTTCAGCTATAGATCAACACAGACATTACCATTTCTTCATTTCAAGATTATGCAATGCTGGACTAATATTACTGTATGCTGAACAATAAGATCAGCAATTAATGTTTAAGATAATTGGACAAATTATTAAGATAATTTAATACTACAATATGTCTGTTAATGTACAGGGTGTCTACAGAAAAAATTGTTTATAATGGGAGGATGAGTTTCTTACAACACTTTTATTTCACCTAAAATATGGGAACAAAAGAGGTTTCGAAGATAAAGATTATTTTCCATTCCAGTACACATTTAAAAACTAAAACATTTAAAGTAAATTAACCCTTATTAAAACATGTATATATTGTACAAGACTCTAAAATACAATGCACTAAAATTATTTTCCAGTACACAACATTGGTAAAATTTACATTTTCCCAATGCAAGTTGAATATTCATATTTATTAAGTTTCTTTATCAATGACAACTAGCAGGACAAGATGACATAACTCTAGTATTAATAAATTCTTGTCTTTATTATTCTTTAAAAATCTACCGCACAAAACTGTCTCAATCAAATTGAGGTTAGGGAATAAGAATTTGACAGCTGTCACGTTTTCACTTATGACGGTTACAATCATTTAGATGGCAAAAAGTATACTTTTTGTTAAAAACTAATGGGAATATTGGTTTGGAGTAAATATTTTAAAATATATTGCGTATAATAGCTTATTATACATATATATTCAAGTACAATTTTCTGCCTAACAGAAGCTTAAACACAATAACATTTAAAATATTTTCCTTTGTTATTTCTTTGTATTTTGGAAAGACTCCATTTTCAAAACTTCTACTATTTAGTTTTATTATTTACTTTGAAGTACTATTTAAGTTTTGAATATGTAGTCATTCCGAAACGCATCAACAATGGAAAATACTGTAATGTTATGAAAGGACAAAAAAATTGACTTGAATATAAAAAATTTCCTAACAGAAGTGAAGATAAATATATTAAGAATTTCAGCTTATTATATCTTATATTCATTCAATCACTAATAAAAAAGAAGACTAAATATCTATAATTTTCATTTAGAAATCTTATTGAATGCAAAAATTTCAAACAGGCTTCAGAGAAAAAGCTTTCAGTTAAATATCGCTTGAACACATTATTTTTGCATAAAAGGCTTAAACTTAAAATAAATAAGATGAATTTTTTTATTGTCTGCTGTGAAGTGATTTACTTGAAAAAAGAAACAACCAAAATGTTCAAAAACAAAGCATTAAGATTAGAAAGTCAAAGTAGCTCTAAAGAAATGGAAAAAATAACTTAATAAACAACTACATTAATTTTTTGCTTTCCTAAACATCATCAAGCAAGAGATAAAAATAATGTCTACATATTTTCATGGATCTCACAGGTGTAACCTGTGTTCTTTTTCATGTTCTTTTTCTTTAATTTAAGAAAAACTATTTGCTTAACAACATTCTACAAATCAGACAACAGCAAACACTAAATTAGTTAAGGTAAAAGGTAACGAATGGCACTAATCAGAGATTGTGATATGCCCTTTTGGTAATACGAACCTGAGTTAATATTGTAAAAAGGTATTTTTGAACAGTTAAAATAAATATTGATTGAATAGTATCATACCAACTTTATTACAGATTGTGAAGATTTTGCATGAGTAAAGCACATTCTTTAATAATTTATTTGAGCTTAGCATGTGAGTTTATGTTAATAACAAGTAAAAGACATAGATAAACTCACAAATTAATCATTTATTCACTCAGACGGGTTTCAATGACAAAGTCATAATCATAAGTGAGTATTATTACTACAAACTCAGTTGTAAGTTGGAATTTGTATACAATGAAGTAAGAGATAAAATTTTTGTTGTCATTTTATAATCATTCAACAAAAAATAATATTTGGTAAATTCCTCACAAAACCTCTATACCTACATTTCATACTATATTATTACCATTCTTATTTCCCACACTTAAAGAAAGCCTTGTCACAGGTTTTGTTTTGTGAGAATCTTTCAAAAATAGATTGACTCAACTGTTCAAAAAAATACTGACAAAATACTTGTCCAAATTAAGAGTTCGTACAGGCCACAAATAGTTTTAAATCTAAATACCTGAAATAGGTATTAAAATAGGTATAACATTTTTTAAATTTTTATACGAATTTGGAAGCCATTATCAAGTATATTGCAGTTCTACAATTCTATTTAATTCAACAACTAAAGTTTCGAACAGTTTCTTTATCTACTAAAGGGAATAATATAATAAGAATAATTACAACTTATTGCTAAGAAATAAAAATTCAAAAAAAATTCATGGTGTTAATAAACACTGTTTTGATAATTCATTATAAAATTCAAAATGTTATAGAATCTCTTGAAACTGGCATTGTTGTTCAAGTTCATTGGGTTGTTTAATTTGCTACTAAATTGAATCACATAACTTAGAAATTTACAAGCAAGCTTTAAATTTAAAATATAGAAACTGAGCAAATATTTAAAATTATTAAATTATAAAAATTATATAATAAACACTTTGATGTGAAATAACACAAATGAAAATTTTGTTTCACCACTACGTAATAAACCACATCAACTTATTTTAAACACAATGTATCAGCGAGGTTTTTCTAAAAATAAGAGAACACTAAAAAGTTCTAGATTTGAAGAATATATTAAACAGAACAATTAAACTGTTATATTTTTCTGTTGAAGACATCAACAATACATCCTTAGCAATAAATTCTCACTCTGTTGTTGATTTCACCAGTAGTAAAAATTCTTAAAAAGCAATTAAAAAAGCATTTTTTAAAATGACCTTGACCCAAGAGGGAACGCGTTAAAAATGTTTTATGCTCTAAATCATTCAAAAATGCTGTAATGGTTTAAGCAGGTGGACAGCTGACATTTTAATTAAAGGCAATGTAAATTTAAGCTGGAAAACTGAACACAAGAAATGTCAGCTAATGTGTTCATACTGCAAACTGGAATAAGAATTTCTGAACAAAAACCATGGATGTTCCCTTTAGTGAGCATGTTGAACTTGTTATTGTTAACAGAAATTTTATTTCAAATTTATAGACACAACTTTAATAAACTATGTTCATATGGAACAAATAAGCCAAAAAAATACAAGGCTCCCAATGTAACTTTCAAAAACTCCAAAAGATGCTTTTTATTTATTATTATTGTGTTATGCAACATTAGATGACTGTAATAGGGATGGTCGATATTTTCTGTAACGGTGACTTGTCACTGATATTCGTTTGTCTCTGTTGTTACTAGTGACAATATATGGAAAATACCAGTTCCATTGGCAATGGATCGATCGGAAATTGCCTTTGTAATGATGGGGTAAAAGTCGCATCATTGGATGAAATGTCTGTCATTGGCTCTGCTCTCACCGCTCCGTTCACTGCGCTGATTATCGTGCAGTATCATTCCCTGAAGAGGAGAGGAGGGCTTGTTTCTGTTGTGATTTGGCAAAATATCGCTTTTGCAACCGAAAAAGTTATTAATATTTTACCACGGCTGTCATTTGTTGATTTGTCACTGTCACTGGTTCGACTCATTTACATCGTGTGTGTGGTCGATTTGTGTCAGGTTTCACGATTGTGACACTGTTGTATGCAGTAGACACTACTTGGCACTCGATAATTTGTTTTTAATTTTGCAGGAGTTTCTTTTTAAATAAAATGAGCCTTCCAAAAAAGAAAAAAGCGAGGTTTGGAATCATTTCACCAGTGTGGTATGCCTGCCCATTATTGGCACATACAGAGGAGTCTCAGTATTCCTTGTCACCAATATTAAAGTCACCGGTAAAAGTCACTGATCCAAACCTGGTGCTGACACTATAATCACCGATCCGTTTAAGTCACTGGATCGACCATCCCTAGTCTGGAACAACAAATATTTCGACTAAAAAATGCAGGAGCACCTTGGTCACTCATTGTATTTCTATACATACTTTCATGGTACTTAAATGTTGTTCGACAAACTCAAGAAATAACATTTCAGCCAATAATGGCAACTTTGCTTAAACAATCAGCATTTGATCAGTAAAACTGATACATACACAATTATGTAAAAATGCCTCAGCAATCACCAGTAATCCATAGATATGTCAACTACTTACGTTCTTACGCTATCGTTTATTTAAACAAATTAATTTTTGTCCATAAACATGTTAAGATCCTAGTTAGTAAACAAGAATAAAGAATTCTTTACCTCCAGTTTAGTTGTTCTTTAAAATAACATTTTTTTTTTTTTTAATTTACCCCATTTCTACTCTAGTTTGCAAAAATTCCAAATATTTTGTATCATTGTAAAACTTCTATTTTTTTCATTTTTATTTTATTTATACAAAACATGTTCAAATTTCACTTTTAAAATTACTATAATTAATTATTGACATTTTACATCAATTTATTTATTTTTTATGATTTTAGTTGTTTTTAAAGGGGGGAGAGAAGATTTGTGTCGAGGGAGAGATGTTTTAATTCAATTTAGTAATTCTTGACAGAAATTCACTGATTGTCGAGCGGCTTTTATTAAGCAACTCAAATAACAGGATGCTGAAATAATGTTTTATAATTCATACTGCTAGTATATCCACTAAACAAGAATTCAAAAAGGTCATACACAGAGCTCAAAAAAAAGTTTAACATTTTTGTTTCATAAAATATATTCTGTACGATTACTAAGACATTTATACATCTCTTGCTCATTTGATCAGAAAATTGGTACTGAGTTTACTGTTAGACAAGAATATAAAACAGAAATAAAGCATTGAGAATAATAAATTAAGAGTAATCAGTACTTGTGGATGTTCATTTGTTGTTTTCCAACAAACTTTTTTTTTTTTCTATTTATACTTCTCACTATTGATCCCTGTTACATGAAATAAAGTTGAATTCTTAAGTATTAATAATTTCAAACTGAAAAGAAATTGTCATCATTGGAGTGTACCTGAAAAATCCTTTATCTTTGTCACCTACATTTCCAAATATTATACATGAAATCAACATTGTTTCTACTTCGATGTTAAATCCTGTAATGCCTTTTTTATAAGGTCCGGAATAGAGATTTCAATATACATTGAATACCCAGTTTATTTCAGTGGTCAGTAATACTCTATCAATCGTATTTAGACTGTCTTACTCAAAATCTTCAACATCTTGTTCCTCCTTATCTATGATCCTTAATAAAAGTTGCCAAAAATACCAAATTTGGGGCAGAAATAACAGGGAGGGATGAGATTTACTCCTTCAGTTTGCAAAGTAGACACCCTGAAACTCTGAAAGGGGCATCAATTTCTCACCAGTCTAGGTTAAATTAGGTCTGACACTGGTTCTTCGTAAAACCCCACAATGTAGTATACAATGAACATTACTTACCTAAACCTCGAGCGGCAACATCTGTTGCTACTAAAATATTTGCTTTCCCACTTCTGAACACTGTAATACAAAAAAAGGAAATCATATAAATACATGTATGAATTAGGTTATTATTATTTCACTGCCTGATAAATTAAAAGGGGTCTCAATTTTCTGTGAATAGATGCACATGTTAAAGACCATTTTGCATATTTCTTTTTATAGATAATTAATGTAGTGTAGTTTACCTAGAAATATATAGCAAAAACTCAATAATTCGTCACAAAGTTAACTATAACTATAAAGTAGAAATTACTTATCTTAATCTTGAATCTGTAAATCTTGTAACAGATCCCAAATTTAATAGTTCATGCATGATTTATTTCATCCTAAAAACCTGTGCCTTCAAAAAAATTATCATTTCGTTTTACATGAACATGTCCAACTATTATAACATCAATACATTAACTATTACATGCATTAACAGAGAACTTATTAAAATGAATCTATACCAAAATTCATTTTTATTGAAAACAGAATTAAATAAATATTTCATGAAAAAGTTTTCTTTTGCATTACTTTTAATTTTAATACAATGTTTTCTCCTTGTCACTTTTACAGCTGTCATGTTTTGGGTAGACACCATCTTACTAGATCTTAATCTATAAATAAATTTCATGGAATTGATTTATTCACGGAAATTTCTAGATATGTTGGAATTATCAAAAAAAAAAAACAAAGTAATAATATAAATTAAAAGGAAACATAAGCTGGAAGTAAATTCTTTTGTAGCTGAACTTATTTTTTAACCCTAGAAGCGGCAGCTGTCGATTTTTCGACAGTTCGTGCGATCGCTAAACTGTAGATGTCGCTTTTACGACACTTGTACGTTGGCCCTTACTGCATCGTTTAAAAGTTCCGTATGAATCCAATAGATAGCGTAGGCTGTTCTCTATTATTTTCTGAACACACACGTGTTTTTGTTTTCGTTCTAGACTGAGGAATGGGTTTACTATTCCGTTTCCAAAAGTAGTCTGACCAATGCGTTCGGAGCCATTCCATTCGTTTCGGTTCACAAAGGCATACACTCCCTGTATTGTTTTGTTTACAGTGTCGTAGCATGTATTTTAGGAGTTTAGGTATTTCGTTTTATAATTAATAACTTTATAATAGATATTTGTGAGTGTATATATTATTAGACTATTATCCTGCAACCACCCAACTATGAGATACTGGAAGAAGATTTTCTTCAATGTGGTGGACATGGCTCTTCTAAATGGATACATTATATATTCAAAAAATACAGACAAACCTGTCACTAGGCATAATTTTATTGTGTCTGTAGTGGAGTCCTTGTGCCAAGAGGACCCAGAATCTGCTCCCACCTCAGGCCCTTCAACGGATAGTGGTTCTTCACATGAACTTGCAAAATTGGATGGGAGGAAAGAAAGAACTTGTGAAGTTTGTGGTCATGACCCACATAAACGAGGAAGGTCAACATATTGGTGTCCTGGTTGTAATGTGGGTGTATATCCAAAATGTTTTTCTAAATTGAAACATTTCTACCGCACCAATCCCAGAAAAAGGAGGATGGAAAATTAGGTTAATTAGGTATAATTATTCAATTAAATGTGTAAATATATTAAAAGTAGATATTTAGATATAGGTATAAAAAATTATATAGGCATAACAGTGTATAATAAACAGTGCTTTAGGGAAAACGTTTTATAAATATAATATAGGCTAGGGAGTAGTGTATGATAGTTTTGCCCAACAAACAGTTTACGCGTATGTGATCAGCAAAAAAATCATAGAAAATTGGAAACTGCATCAAATTCTATGGAACAAATCTGAGTGAAATCAGAAAATCTTTCTTTATTATTTGTATATTTCAGTTTTTCAGACAGTAATGCATATGGTTTTTTATTTTTCTTCAAACATAAAAAAATGATAATTGTTTTTGGAAAAATTCTTATTTTCATAAAAATAACATTCAAAGTAATCAAAATATAAATTTTCTGATGTATAGAACAAAATCTTCAACATTTTTTCTTCAAATAAAATATATAGATGTCAAACTTTGTGTGAAAAATGTAATTTATAGAATTGTTTCAAAATAAGATGTTTATGCGGGTCATTTTGTACTGCCAGTTAGGAAAATAACACTGGCGCTTTTAGGGTTAAGTACATCAGTAATTGTAATTAGTAATTGCTAAATACTAATAATTATAATATAGATATCTTTAATTTATTTATATTTCATTTTCAAAATTAATTATATGGCTATTTACCATGTAGGACTCTGTCTCTGTCATTCTGTGATTTGTCTCCATGTATACTCAGTGCTGGATATCTGCAACACAATAAAGGCATGTAAAATACAATCCTTCCCACAGTTTTTAATACTAAGCGTATTTCTAAACTAAGGGCCGTTTGTTTATATTCCCTCATAGTTCGCGTGCACGCCGCAACGAGCACTTGCGTCGCGTCCCGACATGCCTTGGCAACATCTACGCTCAGTTACAGCTGTGTAGCTAACTAGTGCGTTGTGTTCTGTGCTTGCAAAATGTTCAAGGTTATCGAATCGCCCGCCGCTTGCAAAGTTCGTTCGGTTATACGGTTTTTGTCGGCAAGAAACATGTCTGCTGCAGAAATTCACCGACAGATTTCTGAAGTTTACGGTGCTAATGCCATGTGTGAAGGAAAAGTGCGTTAGTGGGTTCGAGACTTCAAAGATGGCCGTGACAATGTCTATGGCGAAACGCGATCTGACCGTCCATCTCTAATGTCATTCGTGACAACAGAGGCTTCACGATCACTACTCTCTCACACGAATTTCCAGAAGTTTCGAGGTCTGTGATTTACAAAATTGTTTATACAAAATTAAACTTTAAGAAACTGTGCTCGCGTTGGGTCCCTAAACTTCTGACGGAGGAGGACAAACACAAAAGACTCGAGAGTTCCTTGAATTTTCTGACACGTTATGACGAAAATGGTGACGACATGCTGAGTCGGATCGTAACTGGAGACGAAACGTGGGTTTCGCACTTCACTCCCGAATCGAAACAACAAAGCATGGAATGGAGACACACGCAATCTCCCGTAAAGGTCAAAGCCAAACAGACTTTGTCACAGCGCAAGATCATGGAGTCCGTGTTTTGGGATAGGTATGGTGTTTTGCTGGTCGACTTTATGGAACGAGGAATGACAATAAATGCAGAAGCCTACTGCCAAACTCTGAGGAAGCTGCGCAGAGCGATTCAAAACAAGAGACATGGCATGCTCACAAAAGGAATTTTGTTTCTGCACGATAATGCAAGGCCTCACACTGCCGCTCAGACCCGAGCTGCATTGGACTCTTTTGGCTGGGAAGTTTTGGACCACCCACCCTACAGCCCTGACCTTGCGCCGAGCAACTTTCATCTCTTCCGTCATCTGAAACATCACTTGGGCGGCAGCCGTTATGACGATGACAACGAATTGAAAACTGCCGTGAATTCTTGGTGATCACAGCAGGCGGCAAGTTTTTATGAAGAAAGTTTCCAAAATTTAGTTGTGCGATTTGATAAGTGTTTACAGTAACTTGGAAACTATGTAGAAAAATAGATAAAAGTATGTAGATTCCAAAAATAAAATTAGTTTTTGCAAATTTCTTTTTGTTTTTATTTTATTTTCAAACGGCCCTTACTTTAAGAATACCCCTCGTAAATGTATTACTAACATGACTATATCATTTGCAATTAAATTATATATTAATTAAATCTACTACTTTAATCAACTCAATTAGGGACGGGCCGATTCCTAAAAGTTTTGATTCTGATTCTTGATTCCTAAGTTATATAGGCCTACATAATATTCTCCAATAATAATTTGGTTATTATTTTAGTCATATGGACAAGCCTTTTGAAAGTTCCGTTTAAATGCAATAAGCTACACAAAACATTTACCCTTGATTTATGAATAAGAATTTCTGAAAGCATGACAAACATATCTGATAAAAGTGACAAACCAATGGATCAAAAATACTTCTGATTGTCTTTATTATTGCATTATAAATAATATTAATATTACTGCTATCTTACATTGGCTTTTTTCCTATAATACATTCAAAGTAGCTAATACTGCTGTAAAGATTTTTATTGGCTTTTCAACTGCACACCTATGTGAAAGAGAGTTTTCAAGTTTAGCATATCTAAAAAGTGAGTACAGCTTAATGTTGAGGACGATTTAAGGTTGTACTTAACAAAACTTGGGCCGAACTTTGAGGAACTGTGTAAAAATAAACAAGCTCATCCTACTCATTATTTTTTTGTAATGCATTTCAAATATATTGTATTTGATGTAAAAAGTGTTTCTAATTCAACCCCTCCCCCCATCAAGGCGGTACGTAATATTTTAATTTTTTATTAAGGGGTACAGTCTTTAAAAATGATCGAGAACCTCTGCCCTATATCATACTTCAAGATTTGGCAATCATCGCCTTATGCTTTTTTAAAAATCAATTCAATAAGTCCCCTTATCTTGCTCATGAGAATGAGTTTGGACTTGATGTGCGAAATATGATTTTTTTTTTTTTTTTTTTTTTTTTTTTTTTTTTCCAGGCGAAAAACCTATTTAGGTTATCATCGCCTATTGCGAAATATGAATAAGCTTTATTCCAGTCTGTAAATAAATAGAAATGAACCATATATTTAAATAGAATAAAATTTTCTAAAATTATTGTTAATTTCCACAAGTTATCAGTTAAGATAAAATATTAATGATTTCAAGAAATGATGAGATACCATTGAACTGATAAAATTAAAGGAAAAACCAAAACTTACAAAAACTGTATCATAAATAAGTGATGAAACAATGGTATGATTTTACATGAATTACTGCTGCCAAAATATTTAATGGCCTACTCGTAAAATTAAATTATACTTGTTGATAAAACAATGATAAAAATGTATTATCACTAAAACAATGTATACATTTGACATTATTTATTGTAGCAAAGTTTTTTTTTTGGTCATTTAGGTGACTTTATTTCACAATAAACTCTGTTTCAAGTTCATTGGCCTAACTTCTTAATATTAAACCTTAAAGCTTAGAGATTTGTCCCGAAGATGGAATTCTGTCAATGCAACTTGAAAGTGAGACATTAGTAAAGTTGATTTTCAGAACAGTAGGATTATTTAATATTTTTGTACAGTAAACTAAGTCATCGAAATATAGCACTAAAACACTGGGGCAAACTACTGCTGTCAAGAGACCTTGTCAAAGCTGTCTGGACTGATTTCTTCCTACTGCATCCCTGTATTTCCTTCCGCATCAAGCAACTTCTATCTATTCTTCCAAATGGTAGTACCACAGGAGACTGGGAAATCCCTGCGCCCCGAACAATATTTGTTTGTTCTTGAATTTCTTTATTGTTCAAATTAACTTATCTTTCACACAAAAGGAAACAACTGCGACTTTGCCATTGTGAACAGCATGACTAACTGAACTCCCTACTCATTCAAAGCTTTAGACAAAGCTCAAGGTCAATGCAGAGCAATGAACTTGCTTAGAAAAGGCTCAAGGTTAAGATAACAACCCAAGGAGTGACCTCGATAAGCAGATAGTGTGCTTATTAACACTAAATAACATCATTATAAAGAAACGGCAATATCAATATAGAGAAAATAAAGATGAGTTATGGTGAATTAAACATCTGTTGATATTTGATTATCATTACAGAGGAATTATCATTATAAAGAGAGAGTACTATATTCCCAGTGTTATAAAAAATTTGAATACAGTGTAGCGTCAGTAAACCTGATGTCAAAAATCCGGATCGTGGTTTCTGTTTGCATGGCACTTGGCGTGAAGAGCGCAGCACTCGGTGTCACTACAATCCATACTAAACTGTTATCTTTAATTATAAATGCAAAGAAGATATATTAATTCTGCAAAAATTAGTCATAACTCAATTTAAAACGCAACATACAGTATATTTAATCATGATTTAAATTTTTTAGATTTGTATGTTATGCACGCTAATCAAAATCATGTATTGTAACCATACAGCAAAATGATAAGATTTAGTATTAATCAATTCTATTAGCTAATTTATCATGTATTATGTTTTTGTTCAAAAAACAATCAAAGACTTTTTCACTCAATAAGTTTGTATCGGCATGTTTTTTTGCTTTTTGTGTTATGTATTAGTATGTACTTTACATGTTCCTTCACTAAATTCTTTTGTATTTTTTAATCCCTCTGACATCTACTTTGTAATACTTTCTGGTTTAATTCAAACCCACACAATACTTAAACCATTAAAATATGTTATCGTTAATGAAATATCAATTACACGCAGCAGTTTAGAGATCGTTTGAAAATCCAGATAAATCAGTGGTCCTCCAATTGATCCGGATTTTCGACACTCTACTATGAAAGTATGATAAAACAGGTCACATAATGGATTCTCAACATTATTTTAATTTATAAGTTGTTTACAAGATTTGTATAGTAACAAATCTGTTGAATGAATGTATATTTATCTCAATCATTTCAGAAAAATATCATTGTATGGTGTTAAATTATGTTTAATAAAATATTATTTTAAAATCATACTGATTGTCTATAATAAGATTACAAAATAAGAATAATATATTCACTACTTCATGTTAATTAGTATTTCTATAATTTTTACCACACCTTTGGTGTTATCAAGACAAAAGTTTAAATAAAACGTCAATGCTGTGTTTATTTAAATTTATAACCATATAAGTGTGTAAATAAAGCAATAAGTACTATTTATAAATAGACTTACCCAAATTTGTTAATGTAACGGGTTATTTCATCAACTCCACGTTTCGTCTCAACAAAAATTATAGTTTTATTATCTTTTTCTTGTGAAATTTCTTCAAGAAGCTTCTGTAATCTGATAATTAAAAACATACATTACTAATTTATATTGTTAAAGTTACAAAAAACATTTCTGTGAAAAATATAAATACTTGAAATAGAAAAAAATTATTTTTAATTGTCAATATATATAAAATTAATATATGTTAAGTTTAGAACTAAAAGAAAATTTTCATAAAATTTTATGAAGTTTTTATAAACGTATAGATAAAACTGTAAAGACAACAAACTTTTATTTGACCAATAAACTCAAGAGACAAAACTAGGCTTTATCAGTATTTTGTAAAAAAATATAAGTAACAGTATATCCAGATGTCAATATTTGTATCTACTATTTTAGTTTCTACTATGATAAATTTTTGTCTATATGAAATGCTGATAGACTGTACAGATCTCAGTTCCAATTAGCTCAACTATGCGAAAAATATTCAAAAAAAAGTTGTTTTAATTTTATCCCACTACTAAATATTTTACAAGAATTTTAAAAAGAATACAATTTTACTTTATAAATCAAAAATTATTAAAATATATTTTTTTAAAATACTTGAAAAATATTTAGTAGAGGGTGAAATTAAAACTTTTTAAAAATATTTTTCGCATAGTTTAGCTATGAAAAAAAATAAATATTATTTTTGGGACAGAAATATAATTGAAATCACCTGATTGAAAAGCAGATTAACATATGTACCAATATTTTTGAAAACTACCTATAATCCTACTAACAGAATTTAAGATACTTTAGTAATAACTTGGGATGGGCCAATTCCGATTCTCGATTCCAGGAATCTTCGATTCTAAAGCTATCGAGTAATCGTTGATAACTCCACTGATTAAGGTGTCGATTCCGATTCTTGTTTTTTTAACTGTTAATTTATAGGAAATATAATTAATCATCAACTATCTCTTACTCAAGTACTAGTAGCTTTGAATGAATTAAATGATTAAAGCAAATGTCTATTTGAGATCACAAAACTATTATTACTATTTATGACACAACAACAAAGACGTTCAGAAGCATTTTTTGTTTGTATGACACTGCTGTTCTCTCTCGGCTGTCTCATTGCCACTCAGAAGGGCTCGACACTCTCTCCCCCTCTGTCTCAGGCTAACACTAATTCGCTACCCCTTCACACATGTCAAAACAAAACCATAAGAAAAAGTAGTTCCAATTTCTCTAGTTATACATACTCAAATGGCTATTACTGAAGTTATATTGTAATTGTGGCTGAAGTTCATATCTGTAATTTTAAATAAATCATTACTCTTATCCAATATGTGTCACCCTTTCAGAAATTTCTATTCATAAATCCCGGTCGAATGTTTTGTGCAGCCTATTACATTAAAATGGAACTTTTAAAAGGCTTCTCCATATGACCAAGATGTTAACTAAAATTCATTATTAGAGAGTATCATGTAGTTCTATATCACTTAAAAGAATCGAGAATCGACTTAAGAATCAAAAGAAAAATTTGACAATCGAAATCGAAAATTTCAGGTATCGGCTATCCCTAGTAATAACCATAAAGTACAAACAAAATTGTAAATTTCATTAAAAATTCTTTACATAATATTACTTTTAGGATCATTGAATATAGAATCCCAAATTTCAACAAAAAATATTGACTTTTTTTTATCATACAAGATTAAATTTTTATCCAAATCTCGCTTCCGAGATTTAAAGATATTTCAGACATTTCATATTAACACGTTCAGCACGGCTAGCGTACTGGCACACTCTGGAATCCCATCCGAGGCACCGAAAGCGTGCCGGTTATCTCCCCTATTCCCTTCTGATAGACAGGGAGCGCACCGGCACACTCACTCCCAGTCTAGTTAAAACTCCTCTAGTTTTGATAAGTGTTTATGAAAAGGTTTGATTTTTATTTCAGTGCTTCAGAACAGTTTGGAGAACATTCTGCCTTAGTCGTTTTAAAATCCGACCATCCCAAGTTAACTTTTTGAGATTCGAATATTGGTCCCCTTCTTCTAGCCTACTTCTCAAGAGACCCTGACAGACGTATGTAACTGAACATTGTCGTGCAATTTTCCCGTCCCCTGAAGGATCAAATAAGAAAACTTGGAACATGTGCAGGGTTTGTTTACATAAAAAAAAAGAACTGAAACATCTTTCTATTACCCCGAGGAGCTTCCCTTTGCATTCAACATTGCTTCAGGAAGTTTCATGAACAGAATCTGGTTTTATTTTTATACTATAACGTTTGTTTAGTTTTAACTACTTAACGCGGCACAATATCCTATATAAACAACAATCATAGAAATAAACTAAGCTTTCTGAACTAACGCAAGAATAAACGATAAATGTCTATTAAAATGAATGAACCGACTCGAGGTGAGAACCGAATACTCTAAATAAGAGTCAATGACAAAATGCTTGGACGCCCGAAAACCTAGTGTGTCATCATAAGATTGTATTACACACGTGTCAGCTAATCTCGGCTATAAATAGTCTAGGACATGACATATGTATTATTATGTCTGCGTTTACATTAACGATATCTATCGCTTTGTGAAACACATGACAAAAGCACAAACAAACATTCGGAGTTAAAATTTAAGTGGTTAATTTTAGTATGTTTTAGTAGTAGGTACGTTACATTTTAATGTAAATTATTTTTCTCTGTCTCTTGTATTGAGCTTTAATATTTGTCGTATAATATTTTATCATTTGTATTAGTAAATACTGTATGTGAATTTCCTTTTTTTTACAGTGACCCGAAAAATAAATCCATATTCTAAAGTCTAATACACTGTTTTGATGTCCCCCAATAATCGTATATATGGTAGAGATAAAATTATTGAGATGAAAACAACGGACACGAAAATTAGATGCAACAATAAGCTATGCAACCCCCATACCATTTCAATGATTCCACTGCCAGAGATAGCAAAGCGCACCCGCACACTTCTGATTTTTACAATTAAATAGAGTGTTTAGATTTTTTTTACTATTTTTACCGTTTATAACTAAGCATTCAAGTATAGATTTTAAGATAAGACAGTGCCGTCAAATGTGGAAGTTAATGAAAAAACCGTCAGTAGTTCGACGAGATTCCTAGTATAGCCGCCATGCTGAATGTGATAATCCAACGGATTTAGAAAATGAAACTTTTTTATTTTAACATGGAACTTTAGACAAGAAAAAAATTGTAATCAGTACTGGGCGTGTATCAAGATGGTCAATAAATTATTAATATTAATAAATAGTTCATACTATTTCTGAGATAATAGTTTGTTAACACAAAAGTATACAAGACGTGATTAAAAAGTAATTGAATACAAAAATTAGTTAGTGTCAAATGTCACTGTGATAACACTTATCGCAATATTACATCACACATTCCGACAGATAGTTAGGTAGAACCTACTTTTATTGTTAACTGAAATTTTCACAGCACCAGACTCATAAATTTATTACACATCACACTATTTCTTACAACACTGTTGTCCTATTACACTAAACAAATATAGAATATTCATACACACATTTTAATAATGTTTATTAAATTACTAAAAAAAAAACACTGTCCTAATAAATTATTTATAATTTTTATTATATTATTCATTTTTAAATATCTTATAACTTTGTATGCCTAAATTTGGCATATTTCTTCATAAACATTTAATCAATGAACCCTACATGATTCTAGCAAATTACATTTCAAAATTTCTAAATTTGTTGTATTCTCAAACCATTTGAGAAGTTACTCAGGGAATCATAGTTAAGACATTTCGCCATTTAGATTTCACAAATTGTAAAACAAAAACAACACAAGCCTATAAACTATTATTAAATTAACTAATAAGTACTGGGTGATGAGAAAAATATTTATATAGCTAAATGTAAACCAATATACTGAAAATTAATAAAATTGAAAATGTTACATCCATCATTGGTAACCTATACTTTATTATAAGTAACTTATAAAATTATTTAGTTTACATATATTTCACGTTGGTCCATTATTTTTCCGTTGCACTAACTTTATGAAGTTATTATTTGTAAATATTTTTTTTCCACCACTAAGTATAATAATTTTACCTTATGTGATGAGACACCTTTCGGTCACTTGACTAAGTTATTTACAATTAATAATAATAACTTCATATACATATAATAATATCAATGGTCAAGTGACCGAAAGGTACCTCATCACACAATATATATATATATAGATTTTTTGGACTAGGAGACTGACAGACTTACCTTGGTAAGAGTCCACTCTCTAGTCTTGAAATAGAAACACATAAAAGCGCTTAAACAATGATATATTTCAACCACACAGTGGTCTTTGTCAATCGAAGAGAAAACACAAAAAGAAATATGAGAGAATGAAATAAAAGATTAAAGAAATAAAAGAGATTTTATTTCATTCTCTCATATTTCTTTTTGTGTTTTCTCTTCGATTGACAAAGACCACTGTGTGGTTGAAATATATCATTGTTTAAGTGCTTTTATGTGTTTCTATTTCAAGACTACAGAGTGGACTCTTACCAAGGTAAGTCTGTCAGTCTCCTAGTCCAAAAAATCTAAATAATCTTTACCAACCAAAACTAACCTAAATATATATATATATATATATATATATATATATATATATATATATATATATATATATATACACGCAGCAGCCTTGCAGTGGCTTTAGTGATTCACAACTTCGCAGTTTGACCATTCAGTTCTGGCTTTTAAAACATTACAGTTTGCTGTTCTTGTTGATTGTTTGTATTTTACAGTGCCGTATAGTTTAATTCACAACATTTAGAAGAAATTGATAATAATCTGATTTGACGTACAACTTCAGCATTTATCTAATAAAGATTCTTTAGCTTCCAAAAGTTATTAAAAACCAAGGATCGAATAAAAAGATCCAAAATAAATTAAAAACAAAAAACTAATGACAATAAAACAAAATAAACTTACTTTTCCAAGCATTTTTTTTTTAAAAATACAATTAGAAACATAAATTATAGCCTTATAAATTACTAATATTTTAGTTATAGCACAAATTCACCATATACTGAAAAACAAAAAATGTTTTATTCATGTTGGAATCACTTACTTATGTTACATTTTTTTTATGAACAAATAACTTACTTTTGAGGTTTTTCAAAATCTTCGCACACGTCAATAATTTGCATAATATTATGATTAGCTGATAGTTGAAGTGAGCCAATGTTAATTTGAATATAATTATTTAGAAATTCTTCAGCCAAATTACGTACTTCTTTAGGCCAGGTCGCAGACCACATGAGAACTTGTCTATCCGGCTGGAAATTGAAAATTTGTCTTTATAAATATTTAGTAGCTTAATATTTACATTTTCAAATATTCAAGATAAAATTGAAAGAACTAAAAGAAAAAATAATGATATATATATATATATATATATATATATATATATATATATATATATATAATAGGTTTTAGTAAAAGTATAAAGTTTCATAATAATTTATACTAAACCATTTGTAAATGAAATCATTTTGTTATTAATATTAAACTGGTATATATTGAATCGATATTTACTAAACTAAAAATATTAAAACATTTAATTTATTTAAATATCAAGATTTTAAATATTATTGTATTTCAATAAACAGCTTTTTTTTGGAAAAGTTTATATGCATCTCTGGGAACCACCTGTTGCAACCCCAGTGTAAACGAATGAGACGCAATAGGTAGGGACTATTGAAAGGCTAAAAGTAGGGTATTGTGAAGTCTGGGTGGCTTATTTGAAGTGAGAAAGATTCACTTCTTCCTACTTAGGATTTCCTTGAATTTTAGAAATAATTAGTTTTATTCATAATCATTTTTTTTTTAATTTAAACATTTAAAAAAGTCATGACAGAACCATTCTTCAACATTTAAGGATTTTTTTAGTAATATTTTAGTAAATGTATTAGAAGTTATATTGATTCTAACTGGAATCATACATTATCCACACTTTTTTCAATTAGTGATGAGCCACCTTTGACATGTCTACCCCTTTACATCACTGTTCCAGCATTGTTTTAATTGTTGCCATATATATTCCCTCAAGTTCCTAATTTCTCATTTAATCATTATCAAGATTATTTCTTATTTACAGTATCATAAATCCCTGCCATTCCCAGCATCGTCACACTCCCTGTTGATGCATTTCGGAGGGCCTCCATCTGTCAGAACTTTTTATGAAGAGTATCAACGGGGAGTGTGACTTTGCTGGGAATTGCAGGATACTCTAAATAAAACTTGTAAAATTATAAAACAATTATACCATTCTTATTTTAGGCAAGAGATCAAACTGAACCTGTAAGATCGACATTTTTTACTTTAAAAACCAGAATTAAGCAAGAGTGTGAATAAAAATGCTTTTACACTTAAAAACCCTAAGCTAAGGTTGACTGTAAAGGGTCAAATGTCTACAGTCAACACTCTATTAATAGTATCAGTAAGTAGTATCATTTAACTACTGCTGTTTTAGTCATTTTATTTACTCTTGTTAGTATTTAAGGCTTTAAATATATTTAAGCAACTCATTTTTATTCAAGCACTCAGATTGAGTATTAAAGAAATGAGCATACGGTTGACAATCGAGTCAAAGATATTTATTTTAACAATGGAACTAGATCGTTGCCCTTATCAAGTCTGAAAACAATATTAAATTGCTTTTAATTTCGCATGTAAAATACAAGTACACTCATTACAATAATTTAAAACTTTATAAAACATTAACATTATCAAACTAAAAGTGATTTTGATAAGTTGTAGTATGTATAGCCATTGTTGTATAATATAAAAACATATCAGAATTAGTTATTATTTTATTGGTGTTAATTTGTATTGTTTGACTTTTTGTTACTTGTTTTATAAATAAATATTGTTGTTCCCTAAGTGTTGTTACTGTTTTTTAAGTTTTTAGATGATTTTATGACTCTCATTACTTTGGTGGATTATTAAATACTAGTAGTTTCAATTCCTTAAACTAAAACTTTAACAATTTATTGTTAGATTTTATTTAAAGAAAATAATTATAAATAATAAAAATAGTTTTAATTTTTCAACGGTAAAAGAAATAACAGCAATTAATTTTAAAATATGTAAAATATTAAGAACGTTAAGCAACTCTTGCATTATATAAATAAATTTACTTTATAGTCACACAATATATTGTGTTCAGTTAAAGAATGTTTAAAGAAATGTAGGGTGTTTTGTTACACAACATTTAGCATTTTTATCTAATATGTTATTTTATCATAACCAAAAGTAATAAAAATTCTCTAGATTTGAATGCTTCAAACTTTAAAATGATTTTATTCTTGATCTTTGTAATTATCCAAAGGAAAATTAGATTTTTTTAAATGTCTAAATTCCAAGTAATTTATTTCATAAAATTTACTGAAACCAAAACTAGGTTTTGTAAAATAAATAAAATAAATTATAACATGTTCATACCATGGTTTTAATGATATTTAAATCAAAAAATTTTAAACAATTTCATAACATACTAAACCTGTGTGTATGCTGTGCAAAATAATTCAAAATTTTCATATTAGAGTTGAGTTCAGTAACAAAATTGAACATCCTGTATTCATCAACATTTAAAAAAATAAAATCTATTTTCTCAATAGAAAATTAAAACAATTTCAATTATTAAAAAAACACAAAAGTGATAATAAAATAGAACTGATATACAAGTAAAAATACCAATAATAAAGATAACTAGTTACAATACTTGTATAAAATTTATTTTAAATTACCAAAAATAGCTATGTTTAACTTTAATCTAAATTTAATTAATCACTTTAACATTACTTTATAACTATCTGAACTTTAACTTTGTAAATTTGTATAAGCTTACTGAGACAGAACGTTTTCGATCACTATGTGGCGATCTTCATCAGTGTTTTGTGCTTGCAGTTGTTAGGTAAAGTGGTGATGCTTTTAAAGGCAGGTTTTTGATAGTTTTAAAGAGTATAATATCACACAATCTTTGATACTATCGAAAACCTGTCTTTAAAACTATCACCACTTAACCTAACAACTCCACTGATGAAGATCACCACATAGCGATCAAGAACATTCTCTGTCTCAGTAAGCTTATACAAATTTACAAATTTAAAGTTTGGTTAGTCATAAACTAATGTTAAAGTGATTTAATAAGTTTCACCAAACGTATGGACTACAAAATTCATGAATCTAAATTTAAAAGTGTTTATGTACAAACAGTCCTGAATGCTTAATGAATCATTCTAAAAATACTTCCTAGTAACTAAAACTGTACGATATGGGAAACACTTACTCTAATTTGTTCAATAATTTTTCGTATCTGAGGTTCAAAACCCATATCCAACATACGATCAGCTTCATCCAGTACTAGATACGTACACCTCTTTAGATTAGTCGTTCCTCGCTCTAGGAAATCAATAAGACGCCCAGGTGTAGCAATTACAATTTCTACCCCTCGCTCTAGGTCTCTTGCTTGAGGGCCTTTAGGCGCTCCACCGTACAAACATGTATTTCTAACGTAAGTAGAAGAACCAAACTCGGTAGCCACTTGTTGAATTTGTTGCGCCAATTCTCTTGTAGGTGCAAGCACTAAAGCTATAGGCCCATCTCCTCTTAGCAAACGAGGCTGGAAGTTTATATGAACAATTGCTGGTAGAATATACTGAAAAACAAAATGTAAACGGTTAGCTTAATATTATTAGAGTTAGGGTCAATTAATAAGAATTTTTTAATCTCAGTGCTTCCAATAAATAATTAGCAGGATTAATTCTAAATAACTGATTTTCATAACATAAAACCATTAAACATTCAAAATCACATGTATAGCTTTTAACATTTTTATAAATTTAAATTATAGCCTGGAAGTTTAAGAATTGGAGTTATATGTAGGACAATAGGTGTCACATCTTTCCATAATTGGTTAGGCTTTATGAACCATGATTACTTCCCATTTTCTTAACCAAAACCTAATCTCTTTCCTAAAATATTACACAATGATATAATATTGTAGTGGTAATTTTAATGGTTTTTAACTAAAATTTCATAATGTTATTTTTACTTTATTCAATTCTTTCTATTAGCTCACACTCTATTTATATTTTGTATAAATTTTCAATCGAAAATAAAATACATTTTTATTTATCCAATCAATTTCAAATACATTTTTTTAAACCTAAGTAGATGACAATTTATGTTAATACAGTTTTTATCAAATAGTTTTTATTCCTCAATCAAATTTTAAAAAAACTTAATGCCCCTGTCTGATATAAAATTAATAACTATGTTTGTAATTCAGCACTTTGGCACAGAGTCAACTTTCCCATAGCTGGAAATGTATTACTTAAAGATGTATATGAAATTATAAAATACATTTTTATTTATCCAATTAAGTTCAAATACATTTTTTTAAACCTAAGTAGATGACAATTTATGTTAATACAGTTTTTATCAAATAGTTTTTATTCCTCAATCAAATTAAAAAAAACTTAATGCCCCTGTCTGATATAAAATTAATAACTATGTTTGTAATTCAGCACTTTGGCACAGAGTCAACTTTCCCATAGCTGGAAATGTATTACTTAAAGATGTATATGAAATTATAAAAGAAAGGTCCATTGCAATAATGAAGCATTTTAAAAGATGGATAGAATGAGAAATTATAGAACACCATCTGCTTCATAAATTAGAAACAAAAAAAAAGAAAGCGTATAAATGGAAAGAAACGAAAAAAATATTAATAATAATTAACAAACAAATGATAGTCCAACATGATATACTGTATAGAGGAAAATAGAAAATTCTCTTTCTATTTTGGCACTTAATATTGTGATTCTGTCACATCTATATAGATATTTATATTTATTGTAATTATAAAATAAAAAGTAACTCAAATTTTTTTTTGTCAACCCCAGTAGGAATTGACTTCAATTTTTTTTTTTTTATTACTTATTTTTATGATGAAAATATTAAACAATCTTACAAATAACAAAAGCGTTTAAATATAGATAGTTCATACAAAGTAACAAAACCAATTTTAGATTATGCAAAGAAAAATTATTTATCTATCCCAAATAAAATCAATTAGATTTTTTTTTTTAATGCAGGAAATATTCAACTGAATTCCTTGCTGTTCATTACAACAGATATTGGAGATAACAGAAATGAACATATAATACTACAGCACAAAGAAGGCCAAAAGTTATCAGTGACGATCAATGGAATGCAACTGATTACAGTGTCTGACTGAAACATTACTGACTAACAACTGCTTTTAATTTTGAATGAAATGGCAGTTGTAATAGAAAAAAATAATTAACTGCAAAAATATCTCTGATAATGTTTATTACATGTCTACCATTTGTAATATTTGTTTATTAAGCGACCGTCTGCCTTGCACCATTTACATTAACACACCCTTCCCTTAACCCATTATTCTGCACATCAAAAGTAACAAGAAATATATTTTTAAAAATTTTAAGTAAATCCCTACTTAGGCCAACAAAGAAAAATGTTACTTTAGGTTACATATTATTAAATAATTACAATTAATGTGAATAAAGTACAATAACCTATGCGATAAAACAGCTGTTCTACCACAACCAAAATAAAAAATATTGAACAAAAAGGAAGAAGGAATTGAACGAGCATTATTATAGATCAAACAAATAATGATTTTATATTTCATACAAATCATATCTAGGTCAGGTCATTTTAAATACAGGATCAAAATTCCAGTCCATATGACAGAACAGTATTTGAATTGTCTTTAAAAAATACTAAATGTATTCTGTTTGAATTTATTTTATTTAAACTGTTTTAATATGTTAAAGGAAATAGTTTATCTGATTGTAGTCCCATCACTAATTACTAGTTTCAATAGATTAAATACATCTGATTAAGAAAAATGTAAATTACGTCTCACTATGCGATATAAATAATATTTAAAAATATATATTTAAAGCAATTTTAATATATATAACTTTAAGAGCAAAATTTTTCCTAAGACAATACTTAAAGAAATAGTTAATTATCTAGTCAGATTTAAATCTCGGACAATAATCATTGCAAAGGAAAACACTCTGCATTATAAAATTATATATTTGTGTTTAACAGGAGCACAAAATGTATAGAATTAGGAATGCAATAAATATGTCTAAGAATAATATCATTTTCTTTAAATGTTTTTTAACATAATAATTCTGAAACAATTTTATAAAAAAAACACTTTTCACACCAACTAATAAAAATTATTGAAAATATTTAATTATATTTCTAGTTGATTAGTAATAGGATTTTCATTACATTAGTATAACTAATCTAATTTTACACTACTTAACTAAGTGAATACGTAATTGCTTACTTGCTGACGCGTTTCAAAACGATCTTTCCTTTTTCGAAGCTAACCTTCTACTAGCGGCTTTTGGCTCTTTACAAACGGTATGACAGGGTTGGATTTATGACATTAGGTCAGGTGTCGGCGTCTTGTGTGATGTATTTGAAAAGACTATTGGCTTCAAAGTGTGTGTGGTCATTAAGTATATTTTCCCTGTCTGTTGCGTAGTGTTTGTAGATTTCATATTTTTCTAAGGTTGTTAGTTTTTTACTCTGTTTTAATGTGTGTAGAATATTTAAATTAGTGTGTATGTCAGTATGTGTGTGTTGAGTGTTATTTAGGTAGCCGCTAGAAGAAGGTTAGCTTTGAAAAAGGAACAATCGTTTTGAAACGCGTCAGCAAGTAAGCAATTACGTATTTACTTAGTTAAGTCGTGTAAAATTCTGGGAATTCAAGATGATTACATCAAGAAACTTCAGATTAGTATAATCCAGTAATCAATGTTTTTTTTAAACTTCATGTAATACATCAGATTAAATCATACAAATAGAATAAAAACTAAAAAATTCTAATACTTGGGGGTTTAAAGCGCTTTAATTTATGTGCCTAATTAATGTAATTCTAAACATATTCAGAGATTAATGAAAAATAATTAGAAAGCATTGAAATAACAATATGGCACATTAAGACAAGTAAATATACGGATCTCTCTACAGAAACAAACAGTAATAGGCCAAAATGAATCTATATAAAAATATGTTTCTAAAAAAAGCCCAGAAAAATTATCTAATAAAATTTTCTTTCATAGAAATTATTTCTCTTTAAAATTTTTGTTTTCAACATAAACTAGTCGGTCTAGTACCTGTATGTTCACCTCGAAAGCTAGAATACTGGTTTTGCCAATGCAGAGAACAAATAGCTCTATAGGCAAAAAAAGTTTAACCAATCTCTCCAAATAATACCTAAGTATAAAAATACATACATATATGTTAACTTCCTTATGTTTTACAGATGTTTCGAGTCACCTTTATAAGGCCTTGTACAAATGAGAGCGTTGGAACGCTCATCAGGTAACACATTACCGTGTGTTCAACGCCAGTTCAGCTATGGAAGTCGAAGAGGCTGCATGTGTTTAGATTTTATATTGTAGGTATAAATCATGAGGACAAAGGAAGTTGTGGGTACTTCCGTTATTGTGACAGATTGAGTCACACCTCTTTCATAACACTTTACCCTAATCTTAGAAATTATGAGCAAATGGAGGATATTGCATAGGCCTCTAAATGTCAGTTTAGAATTTGCAAACAGTATCATATTGGTATGTTATTTATTGCATGACTATGAATGACCACGAGGTAGGTATAGGTATGAAGATTTGCTTTATAAAGCACATTAATTGACTTGTCTGTAGGAACTTTATTACGGCCTAAAATGTATGCAAAAGGAGTGAGACAGATTTGCTTGTTACTTCATCAAAGAAGTCAAACTACCATGGCAAGATAAAATGGTGTGAATAGGAGTACAATTCCGAAAACTGATGAGTGAAAAAATGTGTGTTAATTATATAGCTGTAAATGACCCCACGAGTACAATACAATTGTAATTAATGAGTAATAAAAAATTCCTATATTGGATTTAACTGCAATAAAACTTGAACAATTTGAAGCTGAATGGACCGATGAAAACATTTGAATTGACCAACAAATCAATTTATGTAGGAGAATACCCTTTCAGCAAAATAGTCCAGTTTTTTTTGTTTACGAGAACCTTTCTAGGGGTTTTCAATTTCAAGTATCATGTAACTTATCCAAGTTAAACGTTATAATTTGAATAAGCAATAAACTTAGCCACAGTGGATTTATAAAACTTATAATTATTAGCAGTTAACCCAGTGTGGGTCTAATTATATGCACACCGCAGACACTAGCAGGTACAAATTAATTTCTTGTGTCAATTTAGTTGTATTTAACTACAAAAATATTCTCACTTATAAATCACTAAATATTATATTTTTTATGCAGGTGTAATTTTTATCATGGGTGTTCCACTATTTTGGTTCATTTCGTATGTAAAAAAGAATACATTAATTGTATAAATATTTACACTACTGACCAACACTGAGTAAAATCTATACTGAGCTTCTCACTCCAGTAAATAAAATAACTGCTGAAAGGATTTATTATGTCAAACGAAGCCAAATGTTCTTCCATATTTGTAGGTGTATAGACTGCACCAAAAGCTCATGCTAGACTGACTCATATGAACGGTCTAATTTAGACCTTAGGAACTCGAAGCGAGCTGCAGTTCCATGACCAAACTCTTGAGAGATACGTTACGTTGCGTCTCCGCAAGAGTTGAAACCGCTCATCACATATGTACACTTAACATTTGTTCTCTAGTATTTCAGAACGCGTGTTGCAACTCTCTCATGTGAACGAGGCCTAAGCCATCTCTTCTATTTAATGCTATTGGGCTACCTTGTGAACTCAATTCATTCCATTGGTCAATGAAACCCATTAATAAAATAAATTTCATACTAAAATACTTACTGCTAAGGTTTTCCCAGAACCCGTCTGAGCTATTCCCACCATGTCTCTCCCACTTAAAGCTATAGGCCAACCTTGTGACTGAATTGCTGTTGGTTCGTCAAACCCTTGTTTGCTGAAAAAAATTATAGTATACAAATAATTTTGTACAACTGGCCATTATATTATTCAAAGACAGTAATACCATATTGATATTCCTGGAAACTGTAATAAATTGATATACAAACATAATTTATCAGTACGAAGATGTTAAAATATAAAGTTCCTTCAACTATTTAACTTTATCATTGCGTAACTATTTTTCTGACATGTTGAGCAAAAAATTTTAATATGTAAAGCCAATAACATGAAGTAAGAATTATTTTTAATCACATATTGCTTTTACACTATTAAGATATATTAACAACTGCATTCATGTTCCTTAATTTTTTATTTCATACGGTTACTTTACAGTTTGGATAACACTAATTGATTAAGTATTCAACAAATGTTGATAACATTTAAAAACTTGATTATAATCATAAATTGGTGATTGGGAGTTTTAACCTAATGTTTTAATCAAGCCCTAGACATAAAACTAGTTTCAAGCCCTAGAAACAAATGGTTTCGCCTAGAGTAAAAAAAAATTTCCAGGTATTCCCACCTGGATTAATTTCAGTACCTTATACAAATTGTTAAAGGCTGTAAACATTACACATATTTTACTTAATTATAATATTAGATATTTTCAAAAATTCATTATTGCTTAGTTACTAAAAACATTATAAAAATAATTACATACGTTATAGCATCTAATTTTACTTATTTCCATGAAATACTATGTAAACTTTAGTGAATAGGTTTTTTTACCATTTTAATGTAACTATAAGATCTGAAGAAATACATTCCCAATATAGAGGTTAGGACCCCTGACAGGTATTGGCTTAAACTAAATATTAAATAATATTGTTTTAAATATATTCAATTCTGAAATATTCTTCAAAATTAAACTAAAAGATGGTAATATACCAAGATAAAAAACCGTCAAATGTTCTGCTACGTGTTTGTGTTGAAACTCTAATCACTTTTACATTAGTTTATGACTATCCGAACTTTAAATTTTGTAAATTTGTAAAAACTTACTTAGACAGAACATTTTCCATCGCTCCATGGCAATCTTCGTCATCATCTTCCGCTTGGAGTTGTTTTTAGATTATGTGTTGACAGTTTTAAAGGCAGGTTTTTGATAGTATCAACGAGTATACTATCAAAAACCTGCCTTTAAAACTGTCAACACTTAACCTAAAAACAACTCCAAGCAGAAGACACTGATGAAGATCGCCATGGAGCGATTGAAAACGTTCTGTCT
The DNA here is from genome assembly GCA_036971475.1 of Prosapia bicincta. Classification (NCBI taxonomy): domain Eukaryota; kingdom Metazoa; phylum Arthropoda; class Insecta; order Hemiptera; family Cercopidae; genus Prosapia; species Prosapia bicincta. Next base: position 559,358 of record JBAIZL010000105.1, read on the forward strand.
CAGTTTTTACAAATTTAAAGTTCAGATAGTCATAAACTAATGTAAAAGTGATTAAGTTCCACCGAAACGTAATGGACTACAAAATTCAAGAGTCTAATCGCTTGTTTATTACCAACTGAGAAATTTTAAGCATATTATTGCAGGTGAAGCAAATAATATTCCAAGAATAATTATTGTATCTTACCAAACAAACTACAGCTACATAAAAAAGCCTGTTACTTCTATTTTCCCCTTCACAAAAAGTCTACTTACCTTATTTCATGTGTTACATAATCTGGAAAGTTGACCTCATTGAACTGGAGAATAGGATTTGGTACTTTATCTCCATTTGTTGTTATATGCATCTGTCGTTTATACCCTTCGATATCCAAATGTGATCTGCAAGTCAAATAAATTCGGTTAACGCTGAAGGTAAAAAATCAATAGAAAAGCCCTATCGATGATGGTAATAAGTGCATGCATTACCAATTTATTTTATATATGTATATTGAACAAGTTTTTTCATCATATTAGATAAACCCATTTCAGAGGGCTCTAATTTCAAAGCTTCCAGGGTTTTAATTACCCGTTGCATGGAGATGGCAATGGAGGTTGTCTAAAATTCACTAGCTAACATTATAAAATGTAGGCTAGGAAATGAGAACCATATGTGACCCACCTATAAACCAAACATCAAAAAACAAAGTTATATTCTAAAGCCTAGCTTTAGCACCTACCCTTCTGAATAGAACTTGCTACTGGATTAACCATTAGACTTGATTTTATTCTTGAAATACCAGTTTAAAAAATTGAGCTCAGAAAGCCTTTCCTCAAGGAAGAGTTGCAGATGTTATTATTATCACTTTGAGTGCTGGCCCAGGTTCTGTGGGAGTTTTTGGGTGTGTTTGATAAATCACAACTTTCAACCTATAATAGATATAAAACTTACAAGGCTGGATCGACCTGATTCCTTCTTTATTTTGATATACAGCACAATTACTTTATATCTGAATTTTTATACAGTACAGTCCCGCTAATCCGGTCTCCGATAATCCGGACGTCCGGCTAATCCGGACGGCCCAAAATTTTTGTTTAGTTATAGTATTTTACAGTGCACAATCAGTCTGCCGTCCACAAAAATATTTATTTTTATACTTCTATATTTGTTATTTTTCAAAGGGGTTTCCTACTCTAATAGACAAATAATATAATTTATTCATTAAAATATGAATTTACCATATTATTTGTTTCTTTTGCCTATTAAAGTAGGAAAAACGTCTTTGAAAAAACATATTCACATTAGATCTCCCAACAATAAAACGCACGTGACATCAGAGACATCTTGCGATAAACGAAAGATAAAGGACTGCTGACTAAACGGATAGACAGTCTATCCGTCTGGCGTCAGGTCAGTTGTGTTGTCGGACGGATAAAACTCCAAGCTTTATTTCGTATTGATGGAGGTGAATCGCTTACTAAAATTGCAAAAGAGTTAGGCGTGGGAAAACAAACCGTTTCCGATTACAGAAAAAGCGACAGGAAATTGAAGATTTTTTTGCAAAAATGGTTAGTAAAGACAGTTTAGGCGGCAGAAGCACTTAAAAAAAACCAAAAAATGAAACCTTAGATGATGCTTTGTATGTTTGGTTTTGTCAACAACGGGAACAGGGTGTTCCATTATCGGGTGTAAATTTGCAAACGATCGCGCTGAAACTGAATGAAAAGTTAATTTTACTGCCAGTCTGGGTTGGCTGTCACGGTGGAAGGAACGACGCGGCATCCGTCAACTCGGAATAAGTGGTGAAATTTTGTCAGGTGACAGTGATGCCAGTGAAAAATTCAAAGACAAATTTGGCAAGTTTCTCAGAGATGAAAACTTACAACCTTGTCAGGTGTTCAACGCTGACGAAACCGGATTAAATTATAAAATGTTCCCAAAAAAAACTTTAGCTTCCAAATTAGATTCAGTAGCAAAAGGCCATGAAGTTAAGAAAGAACGTATGACTTTGCTGTCCTGCAGTAATGCTTCTGGCTATCTAAAATTTCCATTTTTGGTGATAGGGAAATCCGCAAGCCTAGGGTTTTTAAAAATGTAAATTTAAGTGTTATACCGGCCCAATACAAGTTCCAAAAATCGGCGTGGATGAACAGTCAAATTTTTAAGGACTGAAGTTTTTTGAAAACTTTGTTCCAACAACAGAAAAGTTTTTAAAAGAGAAAAAACTCCCTCGAAAATAATTGATAATGCCCCATGGCACCCAAATGAAGAATTGCGTCATGGTAACATTTTTGTTAAATTTCTTCCTCCTAACGTCACGGCTCTCATTCAGCCGATGGACCGAGGCGTGATAGAGGCGATAAAACGGCGATATAGGAAAAAGTTAATTTTATCGCTTTTGTAACAACAAGAAGCAGATCCAGCTACACAATTTATTGAAATTCTTAAAGAAGTGACTATAAAGGATGTCATTTATATGGCAGCAGAATCGTGGGAGGAAATTCAACCGTCTACAATCCAAAAGAGCTGAAAAAAATTGTGACCTGAAATGCCACAGGAAAGTGAAAAACCGACAGTCAACCTACTAATGACAACGCTGAATTTGTTCAGATTTGTCAACAATTGAAGGGTTGTGCCGTATTTGAAAGACACTGATATTTCCGAGTGGGGTTGATTATCAGTGATAATGACATTGGTTATCAAGTGCTCAATCGTCGCGGTGTGCACTGCAAACGCAGAAAATGACAGCTCAGTAGAGGAAGACTACACAGACGAACCGGTCAGCCCAACTCATGATGGGGCGACTGCAATGCTGGAGGGGTTGATAACTTGCTTTGAGAAACAAACTGATACGTCAACCGCGGAGCTACTGACCTTGAAACGCCTACGAGATCGTACTGTGAAACGACGTTATTCGTCGTTAAAACAAAAGAACATTACGGACTTTTTTCACTACGTTTTTTAAAGTTTATTTTTGTTTAATTTTAATTTTTGTTTGAGTTTTTTGTGCGTTTATACAGTATAGTATAAATAACTTTATGTGAATACATTTATTCAACGAGAAAGATGCTTTGATATTTATTCATGTCATACCTTTTCTGTTACAATTACAGGATTTTTTTGCTAAATATGCTATGAAATACTGTACTGTATAGCTATATTTAGGCCTCAATTTCTCTAAAACTACAATTTCAATATGTTTCCCCGCCTAAAACACATATTGTATTCATTTGTTTTGCTTTTTCCGTCTAATCCGGACTTTCGTTGATCCGGACAGGGTCCGGTCCCATCAAGTCCGGATTAGTGAGACTGTACTGTATTTAAAATAAGGTTTTATAACTCTGTTTTAAAAAAAGAAACAAAAATTAAACAAAAGTGCACTAAAAAGGTTTTCACAAAACTAAATACATCAAATACATTTACAATGTCTTTATTTACACAAAACTACTGTTTATATTAGTAGACCAAAGTTACATATACATTGAAATTTGTGTGTGTGTGATAAACCTTAAAACATGATTCTCTGGATAATGGGACATAACCCCAGAAAGATGTGTCTTTTCTCTTGGATTTCCCACTCCCTTTTGATCCCTTTACAGAACACACTTTACTCATTCTTTGTATTTTATTTCTTTCCTGGTGGCACTGGTATTTTTTCTAACAAATGCTTGCCAGTACCAAGGCAACTAAGTGATGGGCCACTTGACCTCAGTCAGGGACGCATTCCTAGGCAGGAATGCTTTTTCAAAATGCATACCCAAGGTTTCTAATGTGATAGTTGTTCATGATTAACATAAATCTATCACCCAATTACACCATCTTTGTAAGCAGCTGCCAATAAGTCAGTAGTAATGCACTGCGTGTTATCTAGTGGTGAAATGTGTTACTAATATTCAGAAAAACATCTTAGAGTACGCTAAACCGGTAAAAATAAAGAATACGCAATATAATTTAACGATGAATTACAAACCCGTAAAATTACATGATCCACATTCTACAGTAGTATCGGCGACCCGTAAAAATATGTGATCAGCAATGAAAGCAAAAAACCATTTGAGCAAGAAAACTGTGAAATAATGATTATTCTTTTCAATAAATAAAATCCATGGTTAACTGGAAAATGTTTAACTTTTAACACTATAAAATGATTTTTAAAATAAAACGGACACTTCTAACTTTTCTGTACATGAAAAAAAAGTTATACAAAAATAATTTTTATACTTTTACCACTTCAAAAGAATTATTTATAAAATTAAGTTAAACACTTAAATTAACAAAAATATTGTACCATTTATACATAAAAATAAGAAATAAATTTGTTTTAATTTAATAAAGTAACTATTCAGTTAATCATTTTATTATTACATCAACAAGGATTTATGTTCTTTCAATAATTCTATAACTAAGAATCAATTTTACACGCCTAAATGAGCTTAGACTGTTAATAATGCTTACAATTGTTTTAGTTAGGCGATGATAACCATAATTGAATTTTCACCTGGATAAATATATAAATATAAAACAAACAAAAACACATTCTGAAAACATTTATAAAAGATACAAAATATTCATATAGATGAATAAAATTTATATTTTTAATAAATTTTGGGGATAGATTTTCACTGAAATTAATATTTTTCTCGATATTTCTGGACTTAAAGATCATGTCTAAAGTTCACTGCATAAAATCGGGCAGGTGACATATAACGTTGTTGCCATGTATTAAACCGGCCTTGCGAGGTATGATCAAGTCACTTACACCTGAGCATTAATTGGGAACCCTGAGCAAACACTATTGCCTAGTTCGGGTGCCTGTCAGTCTATCCCCCATCGGTGACTCACCTCCCGTCCATGAGGCAATGCTGCATTTTTGGCCACTTGCTTAATTTTGTGCAGTTGATAGTTAACCAACACATCAAATTATAACTGTATTTCATTTCGATGGCAAGTGGCAGACTCTAAAGTTGCATCAACATCCAAAAAAGTATCTGATGTGGTACAGTAGCTACAGTCATCTCAACAACGTTCAACAGTACCTTAATAGCCTGAAGAGCACTTCTGGAGTCAGAATACACAAGGTAATATATAAACGTTGTTTGGAATTATTTTTAAAGCTTTTAGGATTGCAAAAAGTTTGCTAAATACTACAACTGAGATCAATATGTAAGCAAATGTCCATCCAACCCATTACTATACTATGGTATGTGCCATCGTTCAATTTTGAACAATATATGAAAATCTCACTATGGTAGTAGGTTCTAACTTTCAAAAACCTAAAACCATAAATAACATCAGGAGTTTTATAAAACTGAACAGAAAAAATTAAAATTTTAAATTTTTACTACCCATGGAGGATAGCATACTGCTTGTTCAAACATAGTCGACAGTTACAAAGTTGTTGAGAATTGTTCATAAGCCGAATGGAGCAATTGATCATTATAGGGCGTCTGAGGTTAAGTTGAGGCAAGCCAGGTAGCTGGGGGATTGGGACCAGCCTGGGCCTAACAATAGGCTGAAATAGCCCGACAACGCTAGTGACGCATTGCCGATTACTCCACTTAAAAACCTCAATCTAATAAATACGCATTATATGGGAAAAACGTTGACACAGTTTTCTTAATTACTACTAAACAAACAATTGCGTGTCTGTCACATGTTATTCAGGCGACTTTAAGTGTGATTAGCTATAAAGAAGGAAAGTTACTATATACAAAGCGTAGCCGGTAATAACACTTAAAGTCGGCCAAATAACATGAGACAAACACGCAATTGTTTGTTTAGTAGTAATTAAGAAAACAGTATCAATGTTTTTCCCACATAATGTGTATTTATTAGATCGAGGTTTACAAGTGGAGTAATCGGCAATGTATCACTAATGGGACGTTTTTGCCGGGCTGTCTCAGCCTATTGTTAGGCCCAGGCCGGTCTTGCTGCAACTGACTTACCTCAACTTAACCTGAGACGCCCTATAACAATCATTGTATTGATCTTTGAAGAAAGTTATGAAAAGAGACTCTAAATGTTAGGTGTTTTGGTTTGTTTCAGAAATCACTTATATATGAAATATGAAACAACTAGATCATCATATCAATATGGTTCTTTTGCCTTATCAAGAACACTAGAGATTGGCCTTGGTCTATAATCACCAGTAGCAAGACTAAATAAAAGCTTAATAATGTACTAAATTAGGAGTTTTCAGAGCTGAATGTCCTGGTTTGAACATGAAATTACCTATATAAAAAAATCTGAAGTGTGAATTTAGTTTTTAACTTTTGATAAATAGTGTACTTAAATTTTAACTAAATGAGAATTTATCTTACTATTTCCCAACTGATCTCAAACACCCCTGTCTTGCCTTTACATCCCCCAGGGGGGGGGGCGAGCCCCCGAGTTTGGGAACCGATGCTCTAGATAATTTAAAAATGATTCCTAATGAGGAGAATAGTTTGTTGGCAAAAACTTTTAAATACAACTATAATAAAAGATGTTTAAAACCTACAGTAATCATATTTTTTAGTACAATCTTCAGTAATTATGGTTTAAAACAATAATTAATAAGCTAAATATAAATTTAAAAATTATAAGTTTACCTATTGGCAACACTAGCATGAGGAACATAGAAATCCTTGCGGAAAGCCTGAAGTGCACTCAAATCCCAAGCAATAGGTTTTAATCTTAGGCCAGGTATTTGGTTTCTCGTGTTATAGCCTCCGTAACTATTACCGTAGCCTCCACCTCTTCCTCCATAACCACCGCCATAACCACCGCCTCCATCGCCGTAATTGTTGAAACTCCCTCTTCCATAACCTCCACTGCTGCCACCTCGACCTCGTCCACGCCCTCTTCCACCTCGTACATCTCTGCCACCTCCTCCATCACGAAACCTACAAAAATTTTAAAATAAAACTTGTAATTTACAATAAAAGTTATTCAAAATGTTTTCTCTTAAAAAACAACAGCATCTGTCTGAAAAGTTATAAATAAAAATATATATATATATATATATATATATATATATATATATATATATAAAATATGGTGATATGTTTTCTTGTAATACAGTTAATAAATTTAAAATATTTCAAAAACAAGAATACTTTTAACGAATATATTTATTCAAAGCTTTTCGCTGATAAAATAGTACCAGCACCTTCAGGAAAATAATTATCTAATCTGATTAGATAATTATTTTCCTGAAGATGCTGGTACTATTTTATCGGCGAAAAGCTTTGAATAAATATATTCATTAAAAGTATTCTTGTTTTTGAAATATTTTAAATTTATTATATATATATATATATATATATACATATACATATTTTTTTAATATTTACATTAAAAATAGATACATAAATAAATACATTAAAGTTGCAAGATTTATTTATAAACTCAAGTATAATATAATATTTATATATTATTTATAATGTCTGTTAATAACTGTTATTTTTTTTATACAGGCTAACAACAAATCACAGACTATTTTGCTTTATTAAACACTCAACATTTTGAATTTCATTCCAAAGAGCTCAGTTTTAATTAAACAATTTTTTAATTATTCAATTGTGATTTTTTTTTTAGATCAATTGAGATAATAGAAAAATTTTTGACTTGTAAATGGATATTTATTAAAAGTTATATGGTTTGTTGATTTTTATTATGGTGTCTATAATGTTATGTATTTAATAAATACTAAGTTATGTTGTATAGTTGTTTAATTCAAACTGAGCTCTTGAAAAGGAATTTCGGAAAGAAATTCAAAACGTTGAGTGTTTAAAAAGCAAAATTCTCTGTAATCTTTAATTAGCCTATATAATAATAAGTAACAAAAATCTTAATAATTTGTATCTCAAATGTTTTTAAATAGATATGGTAAAAATTATAAGTTGATACTTTACTACTACATGTTTTAATGTGAATATAAAATACAACCAAAGAATATTTTTAAATTGAAAAATATTGTATTTTTCACGATCTTGATGATGGCCAATTAGCTGTCAAAACCAAATCACACTGAACATCTCAGGTTCAAATTAACATTATTAAATCAGCAATGAGAGTTAAAATTGGTACTACAGAAACGTAAAGCTAGTTATGAATGCCAAAAATACTCCTTGGGAAAAATCATGATGCTAACCACAGATTCTATAACAAAAAAACATCTGGGAGGCTCCAGACTTCTAAGCCTAATTGCAAAATATGACTTTTCTATTTATAATTCTATGACTTTTCAAAATCACTTTCCTTATTAAGGCAGGTTGAAAGATTGTTTAAAAATATTTCAGGCATATATACAAAATATATTTTCAAGATTACTCTTTTTTTTGTCACTTTGTTCCTGTCTATATATATTTGTGAAAAATTCAAACCATAACTCAACAACCAAAAGAAAAATCTTAGACGTAGATAGTAAAAAAGATTGTTTACAAACAAAGATTACCTAGAAACAGTTTACTTACTGCAAGTTTTATTTTTTGTTTCTTTATTTTCAAAGAAAAACAGTTCAAGAAATATCTCTTCAGATGATGTCAAAAAATGTAGAATATTTTACAAAAACTTTAAAAACACATTAACAGCAGCAATTAAAAACATTTTTTGTTAATTTCAAAATGTCAGAAATTATAAAGCGTCATCATGAAAAACTATTTATATGCAGCAAGGTACTCACAGAAGAGATGAGTTTTGAACTTAGTATTATTATACTTACATTCACAATAAAAATATTATTTCAATTAAAATGCTAATTATTTTCAAATAAAATAATTGAATAAACTGAATTAATCTGTTCTCATTTTTGTAAAAAATTCCAACATTTTTGTAAAAATTATTAATTTCTTAAAATTTAGTAAGTATTTTATAAAAAGTATATTAAAAATATAGGACAGAGTGAAAAAAATAGATATTTGAGTTTAAATAATATAATAAAATGTAATTACAGTAATTCATAAATTTGACACCGTGAAGAAATCTGTACCGAAATCTGAATATGGTAAAATACTATAAAAATCTACTAACGAACTAACAGCTACCGACTGACAAGTAAAATCTATATGAGCTTCTCACTCTACTTGACATAAAAACTGCTCAAGCGTTCTATTATGTTTAGATATCTGACAGAAAGTCAGTGGGCCATAAATATCTTTCTTCATTTATGCTGTAAGATTCGAGAGTCTATAAATATCCCTTAGAAAGCACAGACGTATAGTCTTGTGTGTAACATATCAAAAAATAAAAAACTCTCTTGAAGCAAACAAATCAATCAAACAATGACGACTTTCAAGACTAGCTGGGCTAGTTTTTTATACCCGCTACTAATAAATTGTCGTGACTAGCTGACCTAGTCCGTAAACCCCAACAGGTTAAGATTCACCTGATACATATTCAACTTTATCGCTAAAAATTATTGTCTAAAGATGTCAAAAATATAAAAAGTTACAACAAATTACAGCTCTAACATTTTTGATTATTTTGTGAAACTATACATAACATATTTAAAATCAAATTTTGGAAATTAAGTGTAACCTATCTGTAGTTACTTCTATTAATTTTATCTATATTATTCTACTTCGTATTCAGTATAGTGTTTATTGTACTGTATTGATTTTAAAAATTCAACAGGATCAAGTAATTATATTTTTTTGTAGTTTTAACAAATTGCTGGTTATATTATTTGCAATCCGAGTGATCCATCGACATGTTTTAATTAGTTGTATCACATGATAACTGTAACTAAATTGTGTTGCACTAAAAAAAACTGCTTAGACCTGAGAACCGTATTGCACGAGCTTAACTGAAGCATGGGGATGATAATACATTAACAAGAGTCAAGCAGACCAAATATTTAACAAACAAAAAACTACATAGTTTCAAGAAGCAACGATGAAAATCAATGACAAGACACCCTCGTTCGTAGGCATGCTGAATATATTTTGTAGACATGATAGCTATGTCAATGGGAAGCAATCGGTGAAGACAATCACCCAGTATAACTGGGTCATTTTTAATATAGGTAGAATTAAGATACAAACACAAAACTCCATAATAGGGACATATGGACTCATTGAGAAATTCCTACATATGATAAATAAATTACTATTCATTGATAAATAACTACAAATGATGGAGCAGCATTAAATGGTGGTTGTAAAACGAAGGATGAGCATATGCCTTAAATATCCATACTGTGGATTGTTGACGGCTTCAAGTATTAAATAACTTCACTCGGTCATTCAAACATAATCTAAGGTGAATCCTAACTAATTGTAAATAAGATGAATGGAACAAGATCTATAAACTTTTTGTAGACTTGAAGGACCACAAAGTCCATCTGAATGAATTTGAAATATGGGTTTGAAAGTTGTGAGGCTAAAACAAATTTTACTGTAATCCGATTGTAGCTTTAGGATTTGGGGACCACAAAAATACCTGATCGTTCTAGTGTTGGTAACAGATAGTGGTGTGTGGCTTCTGGTAATGTTATCATCTTTCCACTTTTGTCTTTTTTTAATGTAAACTTCAGGATTCTCTCCAATCTAAAAAATAAACTGACGATTGATCGAGTCAACACTAGGGCAGGCATTATTATCTTACGGAAGTTGCTCAACAGAGGCCAAACAAAATTTCAAGGACCTTGGGAGAGAAAATGTCACGATTGATGATTAAAGAGTAAATACAGTTTTACAACAGTCTCAGCTGAACTTAAAATATTTATATGAAGTAATTTTAATGAACATGTTTTGAGTTCTAGAGATAAAACAGTAGTAATCACTGATCAGCTTGAGAGCAGACCCTTGAACTTACTTCCTTATTTTCTCATTACGGAGTGACTTAAAAAGTTAATAAAACATTGTGTTGATTTGTAATGAATGTTTTACTGGAAGCTGTTATTATGGGTTACATTTAAATAATGTTAATGTAATGAGTTTTAAAATCCACTTTATGTACCGGTTTAAAAATAGGGGGGTTCTATTGTGTTACGTGATAGATCTGACTAAATAGTTACAAAATATATATGTAGTATAATTTTGTTGCTTAAAGCATTAAGATAACCTTGAAAGCTTTTAATCTTAAGTATTAAACTCTTAAATAAGTAGCTTTATATTTCAGCTAGAAACATTTTTATATACATTCATAAAATGTATGCAGTTTAATATCTATTCTACAATTTAGTTTGGTAAACCAAATTTTGGTTAAAATATTTAAAATTAATCTAGTGTAAAAGACAAATGTTTAATTCATAATTATTTATGTAGATACAAATATCTGTGATAAGATTGCAGGGGTGCAGAAAATGTTGTTACCCTCAATATTTCCCCCAATGGACATTTCAAATTTCCCCAAAAATTATCAACCAGAGGCTTATCAGCTTAGGTATATATTAATACCAGAAACCCAATAATTTTCCCCGATCCTAGATCGACGGATCGGATATATTCTGCACCCATGGGATATTGTATATATATGAAACTATAGTATCTTATTTTATACAGTATATATCTTATAATACAAATCAACTTACGAATCTTCAAATTTGTTTCTATAAACCATGATCCATAACCTCTTTATTATCTCTTTACAATAATATTAATACACCCATTAGTTTAAAAATCCAGATCTGCAACCCATTATATATCATTCACTTAACAATTTTACTATTATCATTTACTTGTTTTTGCTTTTTCATTTAAAAGTTGTTTAATGTTGCAAAATAAAAATCAAGAGATCAAATACATCTTCAATATGCTTTGTATTAACCAGATTGGAACTGATGGTTAAGAAATTTGCTGAATGTCAACAAAGAAATTTAAACATTACTGAAAACCACTCTAAAATACACTATTGTGTGTAAGATCAAGCTAAAAATATAATCCCAACATTTCAACTATTTTTATGAAGTGTTTGTTGCTCTTTGTAATTCATTTTGCTGTGAATACGTTTAATTAGATAAATACAAACACTGATAACTCAGAAAACTTAGAATGAGGCATTTAAAAAATTAAACTTTCAACACTTTTAGTGTCGGTGATATCAATCTGTTACAAATTCTCTTACTGGGTGAATAATGACAAATAGTTCATCCACTATCCTTTGAAATGCCACCAACCTACAACACTAGCTTGAAACCAACAGCAGTTGACTTGTGTCAATGGTATCAAGTGAAATCTGTGATTGTTCAATATTTATTTTAACAATTTAATTCAACTTTTAGGTTTTTTTTACCTCTATAAGGAAGGAAAGTTCGATATGAATTACTGCTCGTATATTTATTATGGATCAATATTTTAATTAAAATAAATTATAGACATTCTAAAATTCCAACATCAATCATTTCTTTTAAAATATCAGTAAAAATATAGTCTTAATGAAGTTTTTTTTCATTTATTTATTATTTTAATTACTCGTTTTAATATGTAGAATACGAATATCAACTTTTTTTGTGGAAAATATGAAAAATTACTTTTTTCACATTTTAAATGTTAGTATCTAATGGCATGTAAGCCTATTGCGTGAACCAGACGCGCAGTAGCTACAGCGCACTGCACTACGTCTAGATTTGGTTGTAATTTTATACATTACTATATACCTATATTAAAATATGCCTACAAATTATAAAGTCAGGATAGATTTGATTATAATTTTATTTAATATTACTATTTACCTATATTAAAATATACCTACGAAGTATCCAGTCAGGATAGATTTGGTTGTAGGCCTAATTTTGGTAAATATTTAGACTTATTGCCGATGCAAAAATTTACAAACAAATCTTAAAAATGTGCAGAAAAACTAACTTTTCGTATGTTTTGCAGAAAAAAGTTAATATTCGTGTTCTACACATTAAAACGTCATTTAGAAAAAAAAATTTAAAAAATCAACATCATTAAGACTATATTTTTACGAAAATATCTTTTACTAAAAATTATTTTTGTATATAGTACCTAAAACACAAGTTAAAAAGGGGCCCCAAATATTGTTTTTTTTTTTTTTAACTTGAGATGACAGCATTAATTCTGATTAGAATAGTTCTAAGGAACAAACTCCACTGTATGAAATCAACAATATCAGGAAAAAGTTCTGCAACTCAGTAAAAAGTCATGCCTAGACTAGGTTTTGTAGTCTAATATCAGAAGAACTAAAAATAATTATTGCTAATAAAATAAATTCACACCTATTTATTTATAAGATAACCCAATTGAAATCAGACAAAACCCTTGTAAAAATTATTACAAAATACAGAATTGGAAAGAGTGAAATACCAAACAAGACACTAAATCAAAAAGAAAAACTGAGAAACCCAATATGGGATTAGCACAAATACAGATATCATAAAACTATTTTTGTATTAAAATATTTGTACCATTTCTCTTTTTACATGAGAAATGTAGAATGAAACATGTGTTTTTCATTTATATTCTTAAACAAGGACATCTACAGTATCAAAGCAGGAGAAATTATTGAAGACTATCCAAAATACATCATAAAACGAAAAAAACAAGAAATCATGAATACTAGTACATCATAAACATTCTTATACAGTTATACAAGTAACGGAAATGGATAACATCAGGGCAATGTGATGTAATATACCAGTTAGTAATGAACATTGATAATGTTAGGTAGGGTATCATAAAGTACTTACATAAAAAAGGAGAAAAGGATGGATACAATGGGCAGAGACTATAATATCAAAGATGGTTGAAAGAGGATTAAAACTAGAAAATGTTAGAAAAAATTAGATGAGAAAGGAAATATATAAAACTGCCTATAAACACACCTGGAAACATTCAAATGAAAAAGCAAATTGTATAAATTATAAATAAAGGATAAAATCTATTCATAAGGCTAGCAAATAACTTCCCAATTTGTTTAAATATCCCGTGAATTACATCATACTGGTGTCATTAAGGCTATTTACAGTAAAAATATTGCATGCAAGTACTGTCAAAACTCTTTCATATTCTGAATAAATTATGAGAATAGGCTGTTCTACTGACCCCTAAGCCATAAAACAAAACAAAAAAAAGAAATTTGAACAAAACTAGTTTAGCTATTTGTGCTGTGTACCTAAATTTGGTGCAAATGTAAAACATTTATTATTTTTCTTAACTTAGTACTTCAAAATCAAAGTTTACTTTTGTTAGTGAACCAAACATTCTTGTTATAAATTTATAAACCATAAAATACTCATAACTATTATGCTATTTTGTTTGCTTTAAAGCAAAAGGCAAATTTAAAATAATATAACTTAAAAAAAAGTGGAAGGCAAAAATCTGTAAAATATGTACTGTATTCTGTAACTACTTTCAATACTTAAAACAAGAGTTGGCTGAAGAGATAAATTTGAGCAAATGAAAAGAATATTTCACATTTATTTACCTTTATTTCAATAAAATAATTTTATTGAGTGTAAATCTTATTATTTATTAATCTTATATAACAAAGAGCACAATAAATACAACCACCTGAAACACAATTAAAGATTTGAATCTAATTTTACTGAAATAAAATTATTTGTCAAGTACTTATATAATTTAAATTTTTGTGATAAAAATGTTCCAATTATTGAAAATATTTATTTAAAGGTTGTGATTAATTGTGAAACAAGATCTTCAAACAATCTAACTGGGAAGTTATTGCCTTAGCCAGCATGAGTTCTACAGAAACCAAAATATATTTTCTTTTTAAACGTGATTACATACAAACCCCTAAAATACTATATGTACACTTCTTATGATATTAAATTTGTACTAAGTGAAATATAAGTTTGAAATCAGATAAAAATTATATTTCTTAAAATCAAATGAGGTTTATGTAACCACTAGATTATACAATATAACTGATAACATTGGAACTTGATTCTTTAGACAATCATTGCAACATCAGATTTCAAAATGTTAAAATAGCGTACAAATACTTCAGTTTAATGTACCGAGGTCAAAATGTTAAAATAGGGTACAAATATTTCAGTTTATTATTACATTGTACCAAGGTAGGAATTTGTTTTGTATCTACATATCACTTGATAGATCATCTCTTGAAGTAACACTAGAAATGTAAATCTTTAAAACTTGATTGTTAATGTTAGATTAATCGTTGTTTCACAATATTTGTTATTGTTACAGACAATTACATCATGTGTGAGAATAGTTTATTTAATGTTTACAGAATTTACAGCTCGCAGTACAGTGTGCAGCACCATTAACATTTTGTATTCTTTAGGCGTTAAATTTAATTAATTAGTTTTTTAGTAGAATATGCATCATTATTTTATTAGAATTCTGAAAGAGCTCTCAAAATTGATAAATATTTATCATATTTAATGAAACCTATCATTTAATAAACCATATTTGATGAAAAGAAACTTATCATTTCATCAACAATTTACCATAGTGTAAAACTTATCTACTGTGTGGGTCCAAGCTCCGTGTGGTTGCGGGGTGAGGTACGGGGGAAGGAGGGGTACGGCCTTGTAACTGTTATGTGCGTGTATTCCTTTTCAAATAACATTCGGCCAGTTAAGATAGTGGAAGTGTGTGTGTTAGAATTGTGCGTATTTCTTCTATCGTCTAGCCTAGTGTTTTTGTTTAGTGTTGATAATTATACAACACTAATTTTAATTTTTAATTAGTGTTGATGTTTTAATTTTTTAATTTAGTGTTGATTATAGTTAGTCATGTCTCAAAGTTCGTCAAGTGGAAGTAGCCGTAAAAGAAGTTTTGTTGTACATAGTGAAGCTCGAACATTAATTAGTAAAATAATTGAAAAATGTGACGAAGAAGCAAAAACTAATTCATTGCGTTTCCCATTAAAACAGGCCACAATAATTTTGAGAAGTGGCTCAAAGAGATGCTTTTGCCAAACATTCCACCCGCCTCTGTAATTATAATGGACAATGCACCTTATCATTCTGCTCTAGATGAAAAGTTTCCAACCAAATATTCAGTAAAAATGGAAATGATAAATTTTTTGAGGAAACGTGGTATTAACTGTAACGAAACAATGAAAAAAAGAAGAGCTCATTCCTTTAATTAACATTCACCGACCGAAAGAAAAAGTTTTTAAAATAGACCAGTTTCTCTGTAGTTTAGGACATACTGTCGTTAGAACTCCACCTTACATGTGTGACCTAAACCCTATCGAACTAGCTTGGGCTAAAATAAAGAATTTTGTGAGAGAACACAACCCTGACGGCAACTTAAGTTTAATAAGATTACAGGAATTAACCGAACTGGGAATAGAAGAAGTGACAGAAAATGACTGGATCGGATATTGCAACAAAGTCGAAGACCTTGAGAAATATTACTGGGAAACTGATGGCATAGTATCAGATGTAATAGACGAACTAATAATTAATATTAATACTCAAGACGACAGCAGTACAGACGATACTACCAGTGACAGCGATTCCAGCATCAGTGACGCAGAAAGCACACTTGCTAGGCCACTGTAATACGTAAGTACATGTTATCAGTATTTGAATAGATGTTTTTTTTATGGGTAGTAGCTTTACCCTCACTTAGCCTGTGTTTACGCATTCCTCGAATTCCTAGCAAACACACGGAGGTTGGACCCGCACAGTACTAATTAGAGTAAAGTCCACCAGTTGAGATTCATCTACAATTAATTAGAAGAAAATAATTATAATACTGAATTTCAAATAACAAATAGTCTAAGTTAGTTGATAAAATCTATACAACTAAAATGTTAGCAAATTTGTATGTATCTAGAATTAATGAAGTATGCCTATTGATTTTGTTGACCATGACAAATAGGTTGGCAAATCTTTTTATTTAAAACTCATGAACAATCTGCAAAGGCTTATAAATAAAATAAATCTTTTTTTAAATACTTTCAAATTCTAGAAAATGTTTAAAGTAAAAAATTTATGATGGAAAACTAAAAAATACTTATAACTTTAGAGATTTAATGATATTACTTTTAAAAACTATTCTCAAACATCTCTTTACAAATTTATCTGTCTAACATATTACCATTAATATCCAAGTAATAAGACTTTAATGAAAGACATTTAATTTAATAAAACTTTAATGAAAACTTGCAATTTTTTAAGTGAATTTAATACTTAAAAAAAAAATATTTTAATTTTGTAATATTTTATTTGTCCATTACCTTTGATTTTTTTCCTTTTACATATGCTAATTAAAACTAATTAACAAGCAAAGTGACAAAAAGTGAATTTTGGTATACATTTTTGTTTTGTCTCATAGAACTGTGGCAAAGTTCCACATAAAAATGTGAATTGTCGTAGATTAGTAGTTATTTTCTTATAAAAATCATATATTTTAGAACTATATTCTATATATTATATTATTATATATTATATACAATGAAAACTTGATTTTATACAATTTGGATCTGTTGGAATTGAAAATCAATGTATTTTTTCAAAACCTTAAAAGTTTTGAGATGTCAAAAATAAAGAAAGAGACAACTGAAGGTCATATTTGTACCATTCTACGGCAGGCAGGTAGTAAACAAAGCGAATGGGTTACTCCACCTTAAAGGACTTTGGCATTACAGTATTATTATGATATAACGGCAATAACGGTTAACAGAAGCTGGCGGTTAAACAAAGTTTTATAAGAATATAGGAATATATAAGAATCAATAAGATGGAAAAGTTACTGATGGCTGAATTTGAATGATGCATGATTATGCCACATCATGTGATACAATGCACAAAACACCTACATTACCATTAGTATCATTATATATTCAACATATTACTTTATACAAAGCTAAAATGGGAGTTGATACTATAGAACAAATGTGAATGAAGTATGCTGCAGAAAGTCAAATTGTGCAAGTGTCCACTAGTTTTTTTTACAAGAACCTTGCCTATTACCTCTTGTGTACACTCTTTCTAATGAAAATAAATCATTTCAAACAAACAACTAATGGAAATTATTCTTGAAATAGCTTGCTAAAGATTTGGTTATCTCATTATTGAAGAACAATTATCTAATCAGAAAATCACTATACTTCAAAGGTGACAATTGAAAGATACTTTGACAAAGAACCCATAATTCAGTTTACTCTTGACAATCAGTCCGGAAATAACGCCGACAGTGACTCATGCTCATTATCAGACACAGGAAAATCAGGAAGTATACATTAATACAAGAAACCTGGTTTCTTACCTGGTTTCTGAATGATAAGAAAATTAAAATTGTATACAATATATGTATACAATATTATTTATTTATAACTCCTTGATTCGATATCATTCCTATTAAAAATATTTTTTGTTTTATAATACCATATTTATAATGTGGGTACCCAGTGATCAAAATTTGAACTTTCAGACTCAAAACTTTTTGAGTTAAAAATCAGAAAAATATGTAAGGATTATTCCATTATTCCAACCAGAATTAAATGTTAGCAACACAAATTGCTAATTACATGAAGATTTATATTACAGAAAAATAATAATGTGATTGTTTTACCAATATAAAACATTGTTTATTCTTCCCTAGTGATTATTATGTTTCTTTCACAAATAAAGATTAGAGATAAATACAAACCACAAAATACTATTATTACTATAATAGTAATAATTACTACTTTATTAGATTTATATACAAATTACTTTAAAAAGGAATAAAGATACGCGCGTATGTGTGTGTGTGTGTGTGTGTGAACCTGCTTCGTGAATATATCGATAATATAACGTAAATAAGTGTCATTATTTTCAAAAATAATAAGCATTCAAAATTCATAGAAACATTTAAGATGGGAACTTGAACTATGAGATATCAGACAGGCAAATTAATGGGGAGCGGACCACCAAACAAATGCAGTCACTAAAGTCGATTTTTTTATATTACAATATAGCTACAAAATATCCAACTAAGATGGATGTGAATACAAACAAATAATAACTACTGAGGGAAACATTCAAATTGACAATAGTTTGCATGTACATAACACAAAATATCTTTATTAATAAAGATATCTAGTTCTATTTAAAAGTAAAACATTATAAATAGAGCTTAAATTTGTTAATAAAAGTCGAAACTAGCCTACATACAGTAAAATACATATAACTATATATGAAGAATGTTTTTATATAAAAGACACTATTTTAAACAACATAAAACTATAAGCCGAAATGTAAAATGTTGATAACCTTTAATTTTGCATTATTGTACAGGTAAACTAAAATTCAGCTACAATCTAGCTAGTTAGGCTAGATTTGGTAATTTAAAAAAAGGAAACGACTTTAGTAACACAAGATAACTTATCAAAAAACTAAGTGGCAAAGTGAATTTTTGTATAGGCTACATTTTTGTATTGCCGAATGGAACAAGCATGCAGTTTCATGCAAGGCATAAATTAATATCATAGATTAGTAGTGATTTTCTTATAAAAACCAAAACCATCATAATCTAATACTTTTTAGAGCCATTTTCTAATTTAGCTATTGTAATGTATTGCTTTGTTTTACAAAGGTAAAGACCTGATATTCACCCTTTGGGTATGTTGGAATTAAGGTTAAATGTATGTCTCAATTTTCTTTATTTTTGTGTTAGCATAAGAGTAAAAATATAGTTTTAATGACGTTGGTTTTTTAATTTGTTAAAAATTATTCTTTCCAATGTATATAACACAAATATCAACTTTTTTTTCCGCGGCAAATACGAAAAGTGACTTTTTTCACATTTTAAATGTTAGGCTGTAATGGCATGTAGGCCTATGCATGAACTAAGTGCGCACTAGCTACAGCGCACTGCACTACGTCTAGATTTGGTTGTAGTGTTATAAAACATTACTATATACTTATATTAAAATATACCTACAAAGTATCCAGTTTGGATATATTTGGTTGTTTTATTCAACATTACTATCTACCTATATTAAAGTATACCTAAGATGTATTCAGTCAGGATGGATTTGGTTGTAATTTTGGTAAATATTTAGACTTATTGCCAATGCAAAAAATTACAACCAAATCAATCCTGACTGGATACTTCATAGGTATATTTTAATGTAGGTATATAGTAAAGTTGTATAAAATTATAACCAAATCTATCATAACTGAATACTTCATAGGTATATTTTAATTTAGGTATATAGTAATATTGTATAAAATTATAACCATATCTATCCTGACTGGTTACTTTGTAGGTATACGAAGTAGATACAGGTTTTAATTCAGGTAGATAGTAAAGTTGAATAAAATTGTAACAAAATGTATCCTGACTGGATACTTCATAGGTATATTTTAATATAAGTAGGTAGTAATATTGAATAAAATTATAACCAAATCCATCTTGACTGGATACTTCATAGGCATATTTTAAAATGTAAGTATATAGTAATGTTGTATAAAATTATAACCAAAAGTTAAATATTTCGATTTTAAGTTTAGTATTCAAATAAATTTACTTTGACGTAGTGCAGTGTGCAGTAGCCGATTCACGCCATACATGCTATTACAGACTAACATTAAAAATGTGCACAAAAATTAACTTTTCGTATTTTTTGCGGAAAAAATTTAATATTCGTGATCTACACATTAAAATGAGTAATTAAAAAAAAAAACAATTTCAATATCAATAACACTCGTTTACGCTATACATGCCATTATTTATTAACATTTAAAATGTGAAAAAAGCAACTTTCCGTATTTTCCGTGGAAAAAAAGTTGATATTCATATTCTATACATTAAAACAAGTTATTTAAAAACAAAAAAAAATTTAAACCAACGTCATTAAGACTATATTTTTACCAGCACAAGTATTTATTATTTTTTCCCTTATATAGAGTATTTCTTCACAGGCAGGTAATATTTTTTGTGTCTGAAAAATAGTTGATATCTTGTTACCAAAATTTTATGTTTTAATGTAGCTAAATATATTTTTTTTAAACCAAATCTACTTTAGATAATTTAACTACAATATAGCTCTATAGAAATGTGATAAGACACAGTACGGTAATTTTCAACAAAAAATTACAAATTGTTACAAATAAAGGTTACTAGTACCCCTTGTTTGTAAAATGAGGTTATGTAAATGTTTCAGTATTTAAAGAAACTCTTGAGGGCTATTTATGGTTTCCGAGGATTTAAATAAATTTTTCCTCATGTAGAATGTATTTTCAAGTAACATGACAAATCAAAAAAAATCAAAGATGGTGGACTAACAGAAAATTATAACCCAACATATAATCAATAAGTCATTATTACAGAAAATGTAATCAATTATATCAAACAATATAGTTATCAAAACTAATCCTATATGAAGATTCATCGCTCAAACTTGACAAAAAAACATTTATAAACTCAATGTTTATTTGGAGGCTAAATGATCAACTTGAAAAAGGCTGATTTTTCAATTATAAAGTCAATGTTTTATTTAATTCTGGAGCAAACTTATCATAACCAAATACTTCGTAGCTATATTTTAACTCTATAATAGTTCAATATTCCCTGTACATTATGGTAATATTTTGTACAACCAAATATATTCTAACTGGATACTTTGTAGGTTTGTTGTAAAGTATATAAATATATAATACATATATTGGCAACAGAGTGATATAATGACATCACATCTGTAGTTGGTGATTTAGAAATCTAAACTTATGAATCAAAAACATGTCCTGAAGCTATATCGATAACTATTATTGCCAGGGAAGGTGAATTTTATATATCTATATTGAAATATAACTATGAAGTAACCAGTCAGGATAGATTTGGTTCTAATTTTATACATTTAACCATTTAGGTAATGTATAATATTACAACCAAATATACCCTGACTGGACACTTTTTAGGTATATTTTAATATAGGTATATAGTAATGTCTAAATTTAAAACCAAATCTATCGTAACTGGAGACTTTATAAGTATATTTAAAAATACATATGCATAAACCATAAAAATTAGGCCAAAACGTTGTTTCTAAAATATCTCAACACATAAGGTATGCCTGAAATCACTGTATCACTCCGCAGCCAATGCACAACTTTATGCTCTGCACTGAATTTTTTACCCAACTTTAAATTGATAAAAAAATTACTTTCCGAGTGAAATGGAAAAAAAAATCTTGTGCATATCGTCCTATTTTGTGGTTTTGAACAATTTTTAATATATATCTCAGGTGGCCACTAAATTAATAACCATTCCTACATTACATTGTGATGTAGAATAGTGTTTTGATTTATAAAAGTATTTCAAGTTTGAAGAGTTTCCTTAACGTTAGGTTTTTAGAATTTTAAACATAACATATGTTTAAAGATACTTAAAATCATTTGTTTATATTTAACTGAGTAATACATCATGGTTTAACCTTTCCTCCAGCGATATATTACTGTCCATGATTTTGCAAAACATATTTTCTACATATGTTTCTACTGGAAAGTGAATTTGTATATATATTATAGCATAATAATTTGGTAAATATGCAGCTTAGGGAACTATGCGAATATGGGTATGAAAACATTTCCTGGCATGTTCTAAAATAATATTGATATTTGTTTTTATTGTATTGGCAGGTATTCTGTCACGTTTTAGTTGGTACTACTTTTTTTCTACGTGCGGTAGCAACTGACAGTGGCAACTACATATACTTCTACAGAGTAAAATCTTAGTAAATATTGAGTGTGGAAACACAGTTTATTTATTTTTTAATTGTATATACTTATTTTTGTGTAGAACACGAATATCAACTTTATTTTCCACAGAAAACATGCTAAAGTTAGGTTTATTCATTTTATACTTAATAAAAATCATTAAGAACAAGATATCCCTTGGAACAATCATTGTCACAGACTGTTGGAAGGCCTATGAAAAACCATAGATTTATCGGTATGGCCACTTGACTGTTAATCACAGTTAGACATACGGACCCCATTACCAGCGCATACACAAATACTGCAGAGTACTGTTGGCAGAACACGCTACATGATTTTTACTAAGTAGTAAAATTAAATAACAATTTTAGCGTGTTTCCTGCAAATAACAGGCGTGTTCTACACACAAAAATGGGTATGCATAACGAAAAAAAAATATCATTAATAGCATCTAATATTTACCAATATCTTTTACTAGCTGACGTCAAGCACTTACATACACTATTCCAAACACAAAACGTTTTTTATAAAAGTAATTTTTGGGAGGGGAATGAATGAAACTAACCGAACATTACTTAACTTGTAACATGAAAACAGAGTAAGGTAATTGTTTAGTTTGCTAAACCGGACCTATATTTTCATGAAACATTCAGAAACATGTAAAAAGGCTATTTTCATTGAAATTATTTTTTTCTGTGCCTAGAAACATTATTTTGTCTTAAATTAAAGTTGGCTAAAATTTTCAGCGCTGATGTAGCAGTTGTGAATAGGTTGCCTGCCTCGCAGAGGGATAAACATCACAAAAGTACTAACCATTACACTTGGATAATGTGTAACATTACGTTTTGGCATAATTTTAATGAATTTAACAAAATAAAAGTATACAATATGAAGTATCCAGTCAGGATAGATTTGGTTCTAATTGTATAAATGTAACCATTTAGGTAATGTATAAAATTAAAACCAAATCTAACCTGACTGGACACGTTTTAAGTATATTTTAATATAGGTATACAGTAATGTATAAATTTAAAACCAAATCTATCCTAACTGGAGATATTATAAGTATATTTAAATATATGTATAAAAATTAAGCCAAAACGTTGTTTCTCAAATATCTACACATGTAAGGTTGCGTGACGTACCGGGGCCGATGCCCCATACAATCCTTATGCCAGCACTGTGACGTAAAAAAACATTTGTATCACTCCGCCCATTCACAACTTCGACATCCGCGCTGAAAATTTTACCCAACTTTAATTTAAGAAAAAATAATGTTTCTAGGCACAGAAAAAAATAATTTCAATGAAAATAGCCTTTTTACATGTTTCTGAATGTTTAATGAAGATATAGGCCCGGTTTAGCAAACTAAACAATTACCCAGAGTAATCACGTGACATCAACTAGCAAAAGTTTTACTTCGCAGAAACAGACATAGTATGGCATACCATCAGTTGATTTCCATATAGTACTTGATCAAAAACAATGCAGTAGTCATATTGCTGAAAGTTACTTGCTGTGAATTTTACTGTTGGACATATTTCATCCAAATTACTTAAAATACCACAATCATATTGTACTTTTTATATTTTACAGTCAATACTGTTGAAGAAACAAAAATGTGTTTTATAAGGAAATAAATGTGTTCTATAACTCCAAATTTAAAACAATAATAATACAAAAAGATTATAATTAAATAACTTTTCTGTTTTAGGATTTTACGTATAGCTGAACTATTTTTGTCTTAAAGAGACATTAATGAGCTAAAGAACAAAACTAATTATTTTTAAAATTGTTGGTAAATGTTTACAAGCCCGGACACATACGATATTTTGGATAATTGTTCAAAACCATGAAAAAGGACGATATCCATAAGTATTTTTTTTTCTTTGAGGAAAGTTACTATTTTTTAATTAAAAGTAGGGTGAAAAATTTTCAGCTGAGGCATAAATTGTGAATGGACGCATAGTGATACAAATGTTTCGTGACGTCACTCCAACTCTACATTCATACCTTGCTTGTAGCTCCGAGAAAAAACATTTTGCACTCATTTTTATGCTTTAAAAAATTATTTCTTGTGGATATCGTCCTTTTTGGAGGTTTTGAACAATTTTCCAAAATATCGTAGGTGGCCGAAATACTAAAACATCAACGTTAACTAACCCTCTACCACACATAAAGATTTATTAAAATCGCATACAAACCTATTTTTAGCCACAAAACTACTTACCAGGATCAAACAATCACTTACAGACACTATTTCACACATGAAACAATCACTTACAGACACATTTCACGCATGAAACAATCACTTACAGACACTATTTCACGCACAAATCAGAAATTATTGCACTTAAAATCTATACACTCCTTATTCTACCTTACCAACAAATATAGGATTCTACCGCTAAAATAAGATGTAGCCAGCCTTGTAAATGAAAATTATTACGTACAAAAATATCTGGTCGGACACAGAACACTTGTTCCAATAATTAAGAAACAGACGGAAACTAAATAATTTATATATATATATATATATATATATATATATATATATATATATATATATATATATGAAGTTAATATATTACTATGTAAGTAATTTTATCCACCATTAAGTGCAATAATTTTACCTTGAGTGATGAGGCACCTTTCGGTCGTTGACCATTGTCGAATCACTGATGTTTCTCTGCTGTGGATGCAACAAACACCGGCTTCACGGACCGAGCATCCACAGCAGAGAAACATCAGTGATTCGACAATGGTCAACGACCGTAAGGTGCCTCATCACTCAAGGTAAAATTATTGCACTTAATGGTGGATAAAATTACTTACATAGTAATATATTAACTTCATAAAGTCAGTGCAACGGAAAAACAATGGATAATGTTAAATATCAAGAATATATATATATATATATATATATTCAATTAATTTTGCACAACAACCTTAATATTTCAAAACATTAACAATGAGTACTTCTTTCATAACTCAGTTTAATTTTGTAATTTTTAAACATGTAAGTAAAGTTTGAAGTGAATACAAACGTCTCTGACGTCAAGGTACACACTATTTAGACCTATCTTAGGGCTCCGAGAAGAAAACATTTTGTACTAATTTTTATGCTTTGACCAATTATTTCGCGTGGATATTGTATTTTTCGTGATTTTGAACAATATTCCAAAATATCGTAGGTGCCAGAAATAGCAAAAATCAACGTTAACTAACCCTCCACCACACACAAAGATTTATTAAAATCCCGCATTAAAACTACTTACCAGAAGCAAACAATCACTTACAGACACTATTTCACGCACGAAATTCACTTACACACACTATTTCACGCACAAAACAGAAATCATTGCACTTAAATTCTACACACACCTATTTACAGACAACCTGCAGATATAGGATTCTGCCGCTAAAATAAGAACATGTAGCCAACCTTCCAAATGAAAATTATTACGTACAAAACATGTAATTTTGCACAACAACCTTAATATTTCAAAACATTAACAATGAGTACTTCTTTCATAACTCAGTTTAATTTTGTAATTTTTAAACATGTAAGTAAAGTTTGAAGTGAATACGAATATTTACACAACTAATATTTTTTGCACTATGATCCTTATAATTGTACATATAGCTACGCAAATGTTTTGGCACTATGATCCTTATAATTGTACATATAACTATTCAAATAATTAAAAAAAGACGGACTTTTTCCTTCAGTTAGTATTACAAAACTACCTTCAATATTTCAAACATTCAAAACGTTGATGTTTTGCTATTTCGGCCACCTGCGATATTTTGGAAAATTGTTCAAAACCACCAAAAAAGAACGATATCCACAAGAAATAATTTGTCAAAGCATAAAAATGAGTGCAAAAATGAGCCACAAGCTATGTATGAATGTAGAGTTGGCGTGATGTCACTGTAGTAGTGATGTCACGAAACGTTTGTATCACTCCGTGCCCATTCACAACATATGCCTCCACTGAGAATTTTTTACCCTACTTTGATTAAAAAAAAGTAACTCTCCTCAAAGAAAAAAAAAATTACTTGTAGATATCGTCCTTTTTCGTGGTTTTGAACAATTATCCAAAATATCGTCGGTGTCCGTGCAATGATTTCTATATTGTGCATGAAATAGTGTGTGTAAGTGAATTTCGTACGTGAAATAGTGTCTGTAAGTGATTGTTTGCTTCTGGTAAGTAGTTTTAATGCGGGGTTTTAATAAATCTTTGTGTGTGGTAGAGGGTTAGTTAACGTTGATTTTTTCTATTTCTACCACCTACAATATTTTGGAATATTGTTCAAAATCACGAAAAAATACGATATCCACGCGAAATAATTAGTCATAGCATAAAAATTAGTACAAAATGTTTTCTTCTCGGAGCCCTAAGATAGGTCTAAATAGTGTGTACCGTGACGTCACAGACGTTTGTATCACTCCGCGCCTATTCACAACTTGTGCTTCCACCAAAAAAAATTTCCCCTACTTTAAACTCCAAAAAAGTTACATTCCTCCAAGCAAAAAAATTTTTTTTTTTGTGGATATCGTACCTTTTCGTGCTTTTGAACAATAATCCAAAATATCGTGTGGGGCCGCCGTAATAAATTTCAACCAAAATTTCCCCTACTTTAAACTCCAAAAAAGTAACTTTCCTCAACGCAAAAAAATTTTTTTTTGTGGATATCGTACCTTTTCGTGCTTTTGAACAATAATCCAAAATATGGTATGGGGCCGCCGTAATAAATTTCAGCCGTCACTTTGCTAAAAGGTTCTAATTATTTATTATCTAATTTTAAAAATGAGATGTTCCAATAGACTCAATTTTTTGAAGACAAAGTTATATTGATACAGTTAAAACATTATATGTGTTAATTTTAACTTAAAAAACTCTTGGAGAAAAAAATTTTATTAGAGCACTATTATACTATTCATAAACTATACTAATCTCAGAATGCACTCAAAACACTTACGACATATTCTGGTATTAAGTTCTGGGTAGGTTAGAGACCTTTGTTTAACTGTGTCAAACCGATATGCAACACCTGTAAATAAATGAAAGTGTTTGATTATAATACAACAGAATCTTAAGATTGAACTATAGTAGTAATTACAAGTACAGTAATGCTATTATACTTACCGAATTCAATTTTGCTAAACTTCTAAATAAAACCAACTTTACACAAGAAAGAAAGAAAATGGCGGCAGTTAGACAAGAAGAGGAGTGACATCAACACGAACAAGTACTGTAAAATCGTTTTCTGCCAGATTGTTATAGCCAGATCCTATAAATCCAAGACCTTTTTGATTGTAGCTTAATCACAGATTAAAATCATAAGAGTTTAATTGGTGAGTATTTGCTACAAAAACTAAAATAATAATAATTGTATATTATTTCTTAGCAGCTAATATAAAATACATGTAGTTGCTCTAAAAAAGCTCATATTTATTTTTATAAATTTCATAACAAAATTTGTTATTGCTAGGATGTATAAATTTGTCGATTTAGCTGAATAAGGATAAGTAGCTTTGTTAAAAAAATAACAAAATTGTTTTATAACTAAAAACGATAAATTACTAAATAAAAAAAAAATTATTACCATATATTATTTTATTATATTTAAAACCTCCAATTTGTTATTGTAATTTTAAAATTCCTCAAGATCTATAACACAAAAACTGCAAGTTATAATTTTTTAATCGAGTCCCTTTAAAAAATTACAAGTTGTTTTGTTTAGTTATTTCTATTTTTCCCGAAACTATTTTTGAGTACGACTTAAGTTTGAATTAGAAGCGATACAACAAAATAATATAATTAAAATTCGAACCAAGCAACTTGGTGAATTTTTAATTTTACTCTTCAATTTTGTAGTCCATTACGTTCGGTGAAACTTAATTAACCACTTTTACATAAGTTTATGACTATCCGAACTTTGAATTTTGTAAATTTATAAAAAGTAACTGAGACAGAACGTTTTCAATCGCTATGTGGAGATCTTCATCATCGTGATAAGATAATGATGAAGATCGCCACATAGCGATTAAAAACGTTCTGTTTCAGTAAGTTTTTTTATAAATTTACAACATTTAAAGTTCGGATAGTCATAAACTTATGTAAAAGTAATTAATTATAATTTTTGTAAAAATTTACTCAGACAAAACGTTTACGATCTCACTAAACGATCTATGGTAGCAATTCTTGATTTACACTAAGGGAATGAAAAAAGTATTTAGTAATGGCTTAGTGCTATTGAAACGTTTTGTCTTAGAAAATTTGTTATATTTACTTCAATTTTTAAATTCGGTAAGTTCTTAATTTGTTAAATATAAACGAAAACTACATGTAATATAATTGTCATCTTCAACTTGATTTATAATTAAACTCTTAGACATATAGTAATATGTAACACTTGCCTATAATAGCCATTCCATTTAAATTTCAACTTGGGCGCCTTTTTCGGTTAATCTTTTATATTGTCTACTCAAATCATAAGCCCTGAGCATTTACATTATGGGTTCAGAATGAAACACACCTCCCAATAAAGCTGTTGTCAATAAAACAAAAATAACTTATAAAATTCATATGCCTTCAGTTCAAAACAAATTATTTAAATAGCTAGATTTCATAAATAAAATGAACATGAACGTAAAATTAAGTTTTTGTAATGAACCGAAGTGTATCCCACTATTATTTATGACATATTTTGAGTAAAACTTTAGAGGGTGATTCTGAGCATGTTTTAGATCTTAGTGAAATCAAAGTCTCTAAAGAGTAGCCATACAAATATTTTGGGATCCTACATTTTTATTTTATGGAGTGAAATGTAATGTTTTATAATTCTAAATTATGGAAGTCCAGTGTTATTGCAGAAAATGAGGTTTTTTCCCAACCTGACGAGATACAAGCAGAATTATGGGAAGGAAAAGGAAGGAATCCGCTCCAGGGCCAAATAATATCATTCCATTTGGACCATACACTTAGTGACTCATTGAAAATTTTTTCTAAGTTTTTGGAGAGCCTAATCTTCTCAAGAAGTCTTCAGTTCTGTAACTGTTAGAATGATTCCAAAGGATTATAAGAAATTTGTAGTTACCCTAGTCAAGATAACACATTGACAAATACTAATTTTAATTTTTTTTTCTAATTTTTTTTTAGTATTGGCCAATAGAGTTAACCATATAGAGTCAAACAACTCATTGCATCCCTGAATTCAAACAAATTCTTGTATCAAGAGTTTCTGAGTATAAAAGAATTACATAAGTATATTTACATATGAGCAACAAATCTAATAGAAAACAAATACATTCCAATGTTACTTGGATAGATCTTGAAGATGCTTTGGGTCCTGTTATTTATATCTTGTATATAATATATCCAATTAAGGTTGTTTTTGTGTTCATGAAGTTTTAGATCATATCGAAAATACGGACTATAGCATTCGTCAGCTCTGGCGATTTTTAACTGAAGAGAACAGCTCTCAGATGGTCCTCAAGTGGCACAATTCCCAATTTCAAAACATGCGGGGTGAGTGCTGGGCACTCAAAGATGTGTCTCAGTGCTAGACTAAGAATATACGTGACATAAATACCGAAACTTTGGTTCTAATCTGAAAAAAGCATCTAGTTTGTCGATCCAGAGAAAAAATTAGACTCATGGGCCCATCTCTGGAAATATCACAACATAGATATGTTGGTCACTAAGAGAGACAAAGTAAAAAAGAGTTAAAAAACAAACAATACAGAAGTACAGTTAAGTTACATTGTAGAACAGACAAACTTATAAATGCAAACAGGAGAAAAGGGCTGAATTATGTAGTAAACTGTTGGAAAGAACTGAAAAGTGTAATGTCTTTAAAATTTCGAACAACACTGAAGAAAATGTTCAAACGAATTCAAATATTATTCTTGAAGGCAACAGGCCTCTCACAAACAATCTTGTCACAGCTAATGCTCTAGCTGAACTCAAAGGTTTCAGGATTGAACTATGACAAAGTAGATAAGAAAATACTCACTAACAGCTAAAGGATTCTTCTGAAGGCGAGAAATGATACCTCTGTCAGTGACTTTTCAAGCCACTTCATACTACACAAACTGAATTGTTCATTAGCCAAAATATCACTTAACAAGCCCCTAGAATATGACCTTATCTTTGCTCCCATGCATAAGCATTTAGGAAAGACTGCAAAACAGCAGCTACTCATCATTAACACATACTGTGAAACCGGTAAGATTCCCAAAGAATGGAAAACTACAATAATTATTCTCATCCAAAAACTTAACAAAGACTCAAGTTGCTTCTCCAGCTATCGTGCTACCTCTCTAATCAGTACTTTGTGTAAACTGACTGAATGTCTGATACATTTAAGATTCATGCACTGGCTCATTGAAAATTGGAAAATAAATTTTTACCAGACAGCCTATAGAGCACAGATCAGATCTTCTATCTTTCGCAGTCTATAATTGACTCTTTTCAGAACAAAGCATCTAGATAAACAACTGCTATCTTTCTAGATATGACCTTTGCTTTCGACCATATCTGACAACCTTTGAAGAAAAGCTTATGAAAACAGTACCCAACATAGGAATCAAAGGAAATCCCCTGATTTGGACTCTGGATTTTTTAAGAGAGAGAAATCAGCGTTAAATTTAATGGTCTACTATCTAAAAAAAAAACGACTTTGGGCTGGTGTTCCAAACTGGAATAAAAAATTCAGACTTAAAATGTCATCTCCCTTTATATACAACACAGATATAAAGAGGAGAAATTCAACTCAAACCTAAAGATGTTGATTTCAGAAAGGAAATTCAAATTATTGGAGGTGTTCAAGATAATACAACAATCGGTCAAGAACTCTTCGAGCTCTGTTCTTTCTTGGACCTGGAGTGCTTTCTTATTCGACTGATTTACAGAAAGTTTAACATGCTACAAATGAAATAGACTATTTATTTACCTCTAGCATGGGATTAGTTGGTAAAAAATGTTTGATTATTTTAAAGTTCTCTTTAAATTTCTTACATCTAATGGAAGATGAACCGAATTTAAACAATTGTTTTAGTATTTTATATATTAGAGCCTAAAAGGATTCAAAATGTTTTTTGGGTTGAAAATTTTTGAAGAATTTGTCAGGGTATAACATGGGGTTAGGTTTTTTATAATTACTGTAGTTGTAACAACAGTCTAATAAATTTCTAAATTCAATAAATAACTGAACACACAGAATGCAAAAAAAATTACATTTGAGCTATGGAGTGTCTAAATGGTTTTAAGAATTCTCTTCAAAAGCGTATGTTCATTAAAGATACCCATTCCTATGATAATAAATTGCTGACGAATAGCAAGTGGCCAAATATGATAAACAAAGTGTAGGTGTCAGTTAATACCATGCCTGGATTATCCAGCAGTATATTGGAGCATATATTATTATTATTATTTTTGTACTTCAGTAGTAAACTGTTGTAGAAACGTCCAATATAATTGTTTGTTAACAACCTGACTTATCAAGATACCCCATAACATGTGTTCAAAAGGATCTAGTAAAACTTAACTTAGAATGGTTTTCTTGATTAGATAGGAAACTTGTCATGTTACAGACACAAATTAAAAAAAATAATAATAAAACATTTTATATATAATTACTTAAACAATAGTTTATGATTATCTGAACTTTAAATTTTGTAAATTTGTTAAAACTTACTGAGACAGAACGTTTTCGATCAAGCGGTGACGGTTTTAAAGGCAGGTTTTCGATATTATCAAAGAGTATGTGTGATTTGTATTGTGTTTGTTCCTGTTGAATTGTATGTGGGCGTGTATTTTATATATTTCAGATACAGCCTGTATCAATCAGAAGAAATAAAGAACTGATATTGTCACAGATATCTTGATTTCCCAATGCTACAGGATGTGTTTCAGTTATGCAGATATATAGACATACTGTTTAACAGAAACACATTAAAAATATTTATAAATAAGAAAAGACGAGAGGTGAGCCGTTATTTGTATTAATGGCTGTAGCATTATGTTTACCGCTATTCACTTTGATAATTAAACCTTTTGTGGTTAAACTTAAAGTATTCTGTTTGGTAAAATTAATATTGCAGCTGGTAAATGCCATTTTTAATATGAAGTTATGGTAAAACTGAAATTCATTTTGGCTGTTACGCTATTGGATATATATCTTTAGAGGTGTATTTATTAGACATGGCTTACATCTAGGTCTATTACATGGGAAGGAACTATGAGGAGGTTTTATGGCCTTTCTGTATTAAGAACTTAAGTGTCATTTATTTAGACTGAAAGATAAATTCAATTGTTCAGTATGTCAATAAAGTTTTGGTAATGATTTGAAACTATTGCTTTAAAATTTTGTTCAGCCTATGTAGCCCAGAGTAGTAATCTGTTATTGAGGAAATTTATTATTTTTTCATCAGTGGTTTAGTACAATAAGATTTTATCAAGTATATTTTTATCTTATTCATTTTCTTAGGATATCCTCTTCTTAAGAATGCTGTATATATTTTTTTTATTTTTGTTTGAAGTCTCCAAACCCTTTGTCATTGGAACAATTTTTTTTTTGCCTGGAATAATTCATTTTTGTATTCATAGGATTTCTGATAAAATGGAGGTATCCTAAAAGATTTCTTGGGAAGATGCTCCCATCTCTTAGTTTTACACCTATATTTGAAAAGAAAGCTAAAGTATTTTGTTACTCTTTCGTAATTTTATAACTTCATGGTAATTCATTTACATTTTGTTAGGAAGGTTATTTATTTCTGTAAACCTATAACACACAATATGGCTTCTTTAAATCTATGTTAAATTTAATTCTACAAAATATTTTGTAAATATTGACTTTTAGAGTTTATTGTTTGTATGTATATATACATACATACATATATATATATAGTGTGTGTGTGTTGCAACGGGCTAAAAAAGAAGTCACATTTTACCGCTGCAAGTGAAATTAAAAATTCCATATATTTTAAGAGGTTTTGCAGGCAAAACAGCGAAGCCACAACAAAATAAAAGTGCCTTAGGCATAATGTAAGTTTAATTTACCGAGTATAAGGGATAGAAATAAAGCCATTTACGGGATCCACCTAGAGAGACCATCGACATTCGAGGGGATGCAAAATGAAAAAAGAAGGATAAAGTGAAGAGACAAAAACCAGATGTGGAGCCTCCCAAAGGAGTTAAAGTAAAATTAAAAAAATAGTGAATATTTCGACAACCGACTGACAGATCGTGAGAAGATCAAGCAGGAAATAAACCAGACAAATCTTCCGGTCACACAAGCGGTGGGAAACTTGTTATTTGTCTAAAGCAACCAGGAGGGGTTGACAAAGTCTGAGAACGTCAAAAAAAAGGAGTGTATAAGCAGAGCACGAAGGGATCGGCCGTGTGCGAGTGCGCTCCGGTTGGGACAACTCCGACTGTGTTTCAAACCGTTAAGTAAATGGTAAAAATGCAGGGCTAAGAGGGAGATAGACCGCTGAAATGTAGTGTCGTATGTTTTAAAACCCTTTTGGGGAGGAAACTCTCCAAAAGTGATTTGCATCGTTAAACAGCAATGCCGTAGCGTTCTCAAGGAAATTGAGTCAGTGTTAATATATAAAAATAAACAGCGTTTAAAATTAAAATGGTTAAACAATTTAGGGTAAAAAGTAACCAAATTCACATATAAAATTTAAATTGGAACAGTGAAATTAAAAAAAAACAAGTAGATCAAAACCGGGAGTAAAATTAAGTTGGAAAATTATAAAGATACTTTTCAAGACAGGTTAAAAGATTAAATCCAGGATTTTAAATGAAAAAACATATATATAAATCAAAAGGTATAATTTAAAAAGAAAAGCGTAAAAGCAGATTTTAGCTTTTCTCTCAAATAAATTAAAAACTTTATTTTGAATATCTGGAAAACTTTTTGAAATTTTAAAGTTTAAATTTAAATAAATTTTGCAATAGTTGAAAATGCGTTTAAAAGCAGTGGCTTCATTTCAAAAAGAAAGTGGAGGGAATAGCGTTATGGTAGGTTGTGGTAATTAACTCAAGCTAAAATGGCGAACCCTCCCTTTGTAGATTGAAAAAGCACAAACCAAAATGTTTAGAAATAAATTTTTGAAAGTTAAAATAAAAAAGTAAAATTTTGGAAAAAGAAAATATGGATCTTATGAAGTAAATTTGAGTCATAAACAGTCCAAACAAATTTCAAGTAATAGAATAAGCTATGTTGGAGATAAAGAATGTGAGAAAATTAAATTGTTCTCATGTGGGCTTAAAATTAAAAGTTGTCGAATTTAAGTGAAGATATAAAATATTTCAAAATGTTCGTTAGAGAGAATTTTGTTTTATAAATGTTGTTTTTTATGTGATTTAAAATACTAAAGTAAGATATCCAGAGATTTCATGAGAAAATGAAAGGGCTGTGAAAATAAGTTAAATTGTAATGAAGTCTTAGAGAACAAAGTAAAATCTTGTACAGAAAAGTAAAGTAGAATTTTTTCCAAGTAAATTAAAAGTTTTAATTTGAAGAAATTGTTAAATAATAAAGTTTGAATTTTAAATATTAACAAAGAAAGAGTATTATACTAACAGAATATTAAGAATATTTTGATTCTAAATTAAATTTAAAATTTTAGAAAAGAATGAAGGTAATACAAGGTGATATAAAACTTGTTTGTTTACAAAAGAAGTTACAAAGTTTACAATGAAGGAAAAGAATTTTGTTTTGTAAATGTTTGTTGTTTTTTGTAGTTGGTTTAAGATACCAAAGTCAAATGAAAGGATTGACTAAATAAATAAATTATATTAAAGTTTGGAAAATATATTAAAATCTAACAGAGAAATTTGAAGTAAATTTTTGCGACTAAATGAGAAGTTTTAAATTGAATAAACAATTTTAAATTCAATTTTGAGAATTTAAATAATTAACCTAGAAAGGGTAAATCTTGATCTTAAAGTAACTATAAGCTAATTTTTATGAAAAAGGAAATATGATAAGAAGAAGTTTATATAAAAATTATTTGTTTACTAAAGAAGTTATACAACAGGTTTATATAATTATATCCAAAAGTTCAAAGAAATGTTAGGTGATTAAGTAGAGCTTTAAAATATAAAAATGTTTACAAACTGTGCTGTAACGTAACTTAATTCTAAAATGAATAAAAACCGAAGTTTTTTACTAACTTGCAACAAAACAGTGATTATATTTATTTAAACAAATTTCTTACACAATCCTAAACCAAAATAATCAGTTAGCCAAAATATGACTTCAAATGAACTCATTCCATGGGAACGGACACCCAAAGGGTTAAATCTCAGCGAGTTAGGTTTTTAAATAAAGTCCAGTGATTGGTTCTCTGGCAGATTTTGGCAAGCACAGGGTTTTGGCCGTCGGCCCGACTGGCTTGTTTTAAAATTTTTACCTAGCAATGGACATAAGGGTTGGCGGGGGTGTTTGCAAAAGGGTTGCAAGCGTTAAGTCGTTAGGCCGGTCCGTTGCAGTGTGTGTGTGTGTAAACAAACAATTGACCTTGATTAGTAACAATTTCAGAAAGAATTTACCCATTGTAGAATTATCTTCTGTGCTATATATGAGGTAAGAGTTTTGTCATGTGTTTTTAGACTTATGTGTGTCTAGGAACATAGAAACAGGAAATAAATATAATGAAAGCACATTAACACATTACTTCCAATAATTATAACTGTATTTAATGAAAAGATAAACAGTACAAATAAAAATAGGAACATAATGTTGATAGAAATAAACTTCAGTGACAGTGGATATAAAAAGTACGTAACATTAATTGCTGAAGTAACTATCTGCAATAGTGAAGAATAAAAGAAAATACAATCTTATAAACCATTTGTAAATTACATTTTTTAGTTTTTAAAAGTACTTGTTTTCACCAAAATCTACTGTAATGCACTAGTACCAAAATACAAACTATTTAAAAATCAGCAACATAAAAGCTATATAATTTAAATTTGACTATTGTGTTTAATGCTATGTTTGTTTTCTATTGTGTTAAATGCTATTTTTGTTTTGTTTTAATAAAATTAACACAATCTAATATTACTTTAACAACATGTTAATTATAGCAAGTTTTTAATCATAATTAAAAACAAAATGAAATTGAAAATCGCTAAGAATTTCTAAGAAAAATAGTAACTATGTAAAAACGTACAAAGTTTAAAACATTGCTGACATTATTGAAATTAATATTTTTAAAAATGTTGAAATTTAATAATTGATACAGTTATCATAAATACAGTCTAATAATTTAATGAAGGACATCAATAGTTTTCAACTGGCTATACTGTACTTTTTAAAATACTAATTTTAAACATATCTCAAATAAAAAGACAATGAAAGAAAATACTAAAATAAGTTCTTTTTGAGTGTTAACAATAAGTTCCTCTCAAAGATAATATAAGGAAATATTATTATATTTGTTTTTCTGACCTAACATTTAGTTACTCTTAGGTAGACTGAATCTTGAGTTTTATTTCAACTATTACTTCTTCAAGGTGTATTTTAATTTTTACTAAAGAAAATCTAACTAAAATCCTTGAACTCCTTGAATCTGTTTTTAGAAAGTTATGAACTTTTAAAATTTTTTATTAATTTTTACATGCTATATTAAAAATTTAACAAAAAGAAGGTTTATAAAAATTATTTTGGATGACCAGCTGACTAAAGAAAAAATTTATAACAATATGAAACATTTTCCTGTCTATGAAATTGAGACATGACTGAATTGCTCATTACAGTAATTACCTTTTATATTGTTGGGAAATATGAGAAAATCGTTATTTTAATGGATTCAAGTAATGGAGTTAACTATGGAGGTCTTAATATTTATTTTCAACTACTAATATTCAATCCCTTTGGATGCTTTCTATTTGTTGGTTGTAGCCATAGCATTGTAAATTCTTTAAAACTTTTTAATCAAAATTCGTTGGAGGAATATTCAAATTTGAAATATAATGCACCTGCTACATTATTAAATATTTTTTTTTTAGTTTTAAACTGGATGTTGTTAGACTAATAGTACAGGGTGATAAAAAAATGGACGTTTTTAAAATTACCATTACTTATTTATTATGTAGTTAATTAATTGTGAACTTATAATACATTTAAATATTTCTATACATTAGGCATTTACGGTTTAAAAAAATAAATCACAACAGCTTAAATCTGGGAACCTTTCGGGATATTACCGAAATGTAAAATAAGCAAGTCTGGAAAAATGGGACAGACCATGGACATTGCATCTCGAAAAGTGTCTACAGTGGAAATAAACATTGTTTTTGTTGAATAAATGGAACCATTTAAATGAAAATAAGCCTCATTACTCATGATGATTATTGCATTTTCTTGTTCTCCAAGCAACACTTGCATACAAACGCCAAAATCCTCTCTTTAGTTATAATATCGTTCTTTTAACATCTGAGTCAAGCACATCTTGTATGGATACGATAATTGGTCTTTTTGAAAAATTATTCGCACTGATTCACAAGTTAGCCCTAATTCATGTGTCTTCTTGCCGCCCAATTTGGGCTACGAATCAAAGCTTGCCTAACTGTTTCTGTATTTTACGGCATCCTAAGAGACTTATTTCGACCAGTAGATTTCTTTTTTAGAACACTTTCCGTTGATCTTAAGTTGTTAATCTACTTGAGAATAGTATTTCTGCTGGGAATGATATCATGGCATCCAAGTTGAAAGTGAACACTAAAAAGCTTCTGCATAGCTGTGATACTCACTATTTTGCTCACTATTATGCAGTGAACACTAAAAAGCCTCTGCATAGCTGTGATACTCACTATTTTGCTCACTATTATGCATCATAAAGAAACATATCGTGTTTTACTGTCCACTTTTTCATGAATAATGAAATGGCATCATTTGCAGAGGTCAGCGGTCGCAGTCCTCCTCATAATAATGACTGCTGTGTGTGTACTAGCCATTACAAAAACATCTGGATTTTTCGGTCACCCTGTATCTTATAGAAGTTTTTGTCTCTAAATGTAACAGACTTTCCAATTAGAAGCGCACATAAATTAATAATTTAATTAATAGCAACATAACCTTCACACAGTATTAAAAATTATAATTGAAAAGCAGTTTAGTAACATTCATTTAAAAAAATAATAAAACAATCGTTTCTCATAGCTTTGATTTTGAATGCACAGTTTTGAGTTACTATTAGGTTTCTCAAATTTATACTCTTATTATCTTAAATCTATTTGTCAAAAGTATAACATTTTAAATATATAATGTTTTACAATTTGTAAGAATTTTAGAAATTATCTGTACTGCACTACAATATTTATTGATTCAAACTTTATAGATGACAGATTGTAGCAAAATGTAAGACTTAACTTGAATTATTAAGATTCATAATTTCTTTGAGAAACATTATTGTTGAAGAAATTGTATAGCAACTTTGTCAACCAGTTTATTACTATTAAAATGAAAAGGCTTTTAAAATTTGAAAATCACACTTTTCAGTTTTAACAAAAAAACAATTTTCTAACCATTGTACAGGCCTTCTTTATCACACTCTTTAAAATTTTTAAATCTATTAGCATTCATCACAATACTTATAAAACACTTATAACGCTGCACAAAGGTTTATCTTAAGATTTGATAAATATTTTCATAATTTAGATAATGATACAAAATTATCCAAATTTTTATTAAATATCCAACAGCACCATTCCTTATGCCTAAAAGTATCACAGACAAGTGTGAAAAAAATACAAACTTTGGAGTTATGCAACCATACTGACCATTAGTAGTTTTTATCATTTCAAGCACAAGTTTATTTTACCAAATAGTTTTTCAAATCTGTATAAGCTTAAAGTAGATTAATTCTATTTTGCTGGAATCATGTATAATATATTAAAATGTTTGTAGTTTCTACTAATAAGTTTACAGTGGACTATACAGCGTAAGACAAAAGAAGTAATTGACCAGGTCTATTCTCTACAATACAGAAAAGACAGGCTAGTCTCTAGCTGTACACACCAAGCTCGGTCTAGAGTAATAATTTTTAGACATATAAATGTTTGTAAAATAAAGATTTTTTTAAATAATGTGCTAATTCTGATACGGTTCTTTTCTTATTTTACCTATAGTAGTGGTGTCTTAATGTATGGTTTTACCTTAAAAATATAATTCAACTTTCATGTCAAAAAAAAACTTTAATTTATGGCTGTTAAGAGGCAAAAGAACAACAATCACAGTAGAAGAGCTTAAGGTTAATAAAACCAATTTAAATCATTTTAAACAATGAATAATTATGAACAAAATTTTTAATTTTATTACCTTATAAACGTTTATAAATTTCTTTTGTTTTATTTCTTGCTTTATTATCAACACTTAGAAATATTACACAGGATTCTAAAAAACTGAGAAATAAATATTTTGAATGGATAGTTCTAGAAATAAAGAGAATAAACAAAATAAGAAAATTTAAATTTCCTGTGAAAAATTAAACAAATTTTCTAAGAGATATTATGAACAACAACAAAAAGTGCATTTAAATATCTCTTTTCAAGAAGTTTTAGCCACAACTTATAGAAAACAAACAATAATACAAATTGGAATTCCCAATTTAATTTGTAATGCTCAGTAAGAAATTTTTCTTTCTATAAATCTTTTATGGATCAAGACTCCATCCAGAGTGGGTTAAGAATTGGCTGTTTTTATTTTCCTTGAATACAGTTAGGATGTAACTAATAAAACAGTGAAAACATTTTTTGTCTTACTACATGTGTAAATATATACAGACAGTTCAATTCTTCAATCCTTTTTCAAATTACAAATAATTCTGTTTTTAATAGAAAATTCAACAAGTAGAAAAGAAAAACTATATACCGATTCCCTCAGCAGAAGTTACAAAACATATATATATATATATATGTAACTTATAGTTATATATAAATTATAAACATAAATACAATATACTGTATATAGTTACTATCCAGAGTACATCTGTTCATTCTGAAGTGCTCCAAATCGCAGTTTTGTTACAATCTTATCTAGCATTGACAAGGTGAACCCAACAACAGTTAAACAGCGCAGTCTGCTCCTATATATAGACATGCCCATTGACGTCAATCCACTTACATCTGAGCCAAACAATTACACACATTTCTTTCCTTTTGTTAATGTTTCTGCCAATAAAATCTATGTGTATTAATTTCTTTCCTCTATATATAGGAGCAGAGTTATCTGCACTCGTCAACTGTTGTTGCGTTCACCTTGTCAATGCTAGATGAAATTCTAGCAAAACGTTGGAACTCGGATTTTGTGCTCTGCAGGATGTACTCCAGATAATAACTATTCATCATATTTTTCCACCCGTGAAGGAATACATATCAGCATATATATATATATTTTTTTTATTGTTGACGTTACCAATTTTAGTGGTTTATATTATGTTTTATAAGTATAAGAAATTTTATTGTAGCTATGTTTATTTGTAAACTATTGTTGGTAATTTTAATTGTGTACTCTTGTATAGTAGGCCCGATGATGTTATTGAATCGATGCCTGTGTATATAATTAGTTGTCCCTAACTCACAAGTCAAGCACATTTATTATTTAAACAATAATAATATTAATTTTTACAGCAACAAGATAATCTTGGCAATATTGCAATTGATTTGGCAAAAATGATGTTGGCTCTCATCTGACAAATGTTATATGATTTGCTTTATTCATTCCTGAAGATGTTAGAACTGTTTGCTGACTAAAAACTTTGAATAATAAACTTCATATATTTGTATATTCTGTTGTTTTGATATATATATATATATATATATATATATATATATATATATATATATATAACTTTTGTAAGTAATTTTATTAACGTAAAATAATATATATATATATATATATATATATATATATATATATATATATATATATATATATATATATATATAGATTTTTTGGACTGACAGGAGACTGTCTCCTGTCAGTCCAAAAAATCTAAATAATCTTTACCAACCAAAACTAACCTAAAAATATATATATATATATTTAAAACAACATAGGTTATTCAATTACAAGAATATTTATTAATTTATATTCAAAGCTTTTCGTTGGTAAACAGTACCAACATCATCAGGAATGAAAATTACAATCATTTAATATATATACAATCATTTAAAATAGTAAACAAGAAAACGTATTATATATATATATATATATATGAAGTTATTATTATTAATTGTAAACAATTTTTTCCATCACAAGTGCAATAATTTTACCTTATGTGATGAGGCACCTTTTGGTCACTTGATCACTGTCGAATCACTGAATTAATTTTCTCTATTTTTCTGATGTGTTTGTTCGGTCTGTGATGTTAGTATTTGTCGAACAGCCACACCAGAGAAATAGAGAAAATTAATTCAGCTATTCGACAATGGTCAAGTGACCGAAAGGTACCTCATCACATAAGGTAAAATTATTGCACTTAGTGGTGGAAAAATAATGGACAACATGAAATATCACGAGATATATATATATATATATATATATATATATATATATATATATATATATATGAAGTTAATATATTACTATTGTAAAGACTTTTATCCACCACTAAGTGCAATATATTACAATAGTAATATATTAACTTCATAAAGTCAGTGCAACGGAAAAATAATAGACAACGTAAAATATCGATATATATATATATATATATATATATATATATATATATATATATATATATATATATATACTTACATAGAAATTCGTTATAATGCGAAAATTGTTTTTACTTTAATAGTTTATTATGTGATCCACGGTACTGACTGATGCTGAAATAAGATAGCTTACACAATGTCAAGGAATACAATCCATGTCATAAGAATAAAAATTAATTATATTTTGAAAGACAAAAATATAACTGCTACAAATAAATATTAAAAAATTAATTATTTTTAAAAAAAGCTTAGTTATTTTGGAAAAAACTGCACCTCTTAGTAAAATAAACCTGGATGTAAACTTATCTAGGATATACTATTCAGTCATACAGTAAACACGAATTTACTCTCTCTTTTTCTATCTCTTAAAATCTATAACTTTAATACTGTATTACACTTGGTTACTGCACTTATACAGATATTTGAATTTTTCCCAAAATACTCAAGTTTCATTTAAGAAATAATAATGTTATCTTAGCATTTATTAGTTATTTTAATGTCACTGATATATTACTGGCGCACTATAAGTTCCGCTCTGGCTTGGCCAATCTGTGTACTACTACTCTGGCCCTCTTCCCGCTGCGTCTTCAGACCTTACAACTCAACGTCAGTAAAACATGTACAGCTGTGGGTTTTGAAATCCCGCTTCATTAGTTTATCAAAATCGTCCAATGCTTTCACTGATTTTGCTTTTACACGTGTTTTATCTGGAGCTGTAAATATTTGGCCATACAACATTGCATTTCCCTCTTTTTGACAGTGTTTAGTGACACTCCAGTCGCCTGACTATACCGCTTGCGACACTTTTACTGGAATCAAGACATTCTCTTCACTACACATTCAAGCTTGTTCTTCACAGAACTCTATTAAACGAAAAACTATCTCATGAGCCTGACTATGAAGTTTTTTATGTTTCATTTTACTCACTACAGGTGGCATGATAACCGCACATGGCAGTAACAAAAGTTACGCCTAAATATATATATACTTAACCACAGTAGCTACAC
The DNA here is from genome assembly GCA_036971475.1 of Prosapia bicincta. Lineage (NCBI taxonomy): Eukaryota > Metazoa > Arthropoda > Insecta > Hemiptera > Cercopidae > Prosapia > Prosapia bicincta. The sequence continues at coordinate 602,684 of JBAIZL010000105.1, forward strand.
AATGAACTTGACAACTGGCAGTAAGAGACTGACTAGAATAGGCTAGCCATAGGACAAGTGCCATTAGAACGGTTAGAATTACAAGAAAACCAATGTTTGCAGAAATCATTGATTCCCCCCCCCCTCACTCCCGGACGCCTTCAATTGCTGCTCGAAGATAAGAGCGGTACTTATAGTGCGCCAGCTATAGCAGTAAAATATTGTATCTGGTTATGTAGGAAGTCCTCAAGAACAACAGAAAAATAAAAAAACTTGAGAGAACACTAAAAATTTTGAAAGTAATCCAAAAAAAACATTTATTTTAAAGACACACAAAATTTGTATTTTTCTACAATACAGATCTCTTTATTATACTACACACAATATAACTATACTACAATATATTAAATATATATATTGTATATTGTAAATTTTACGAAATACCTGATTAGGTTTTGTTAGAAAAATAAATAGTTTCCTAAGTTAAGACGACTGGGTGATATGTAAAAGATGGCCTCCATTCTGTGTCCAGTAATATAAACGATATATACTAGGATGGAGGCAAGTTCATGCATTAACTGATTGGCTTGTGTTGAAAAGGTCAATATTTTTTATCTAACCAAATAGTGCATCAGCCACACACATCTACAAACCACCATAGACCGAACCAAAATACAGTAATAACAATTCAATGTAAAAAAAGTGCTAACTTATGGTAAGTGTCAGCAACAATTGTCAAGCTATATGTTATGACTAAGAGTATACAGTAATTGTCTTCAGCAATAAATATCAGGACTATGCATGGGTAAATGTCAAGGTCTATGCACCAGTGGTAAATGTTAGTCCTAGTGGCATGGGTGCTAAATGTTCACACTGTGTGTCACTGCTAACTAAATTTAAATTTATATGTAATCTTTATAGTATATTGCAAAAAAAGTTTTTTTTATAAATCATGAGATTGTGTTTATTAATGAATTTACTATCATAAGGTTTCTACAGTATTGTATTACTGTTACATAGACAAGTAGGTCTTAAGTATATTGAAACATTTAGCGTTGATTAATTTTTCAAAACTAAGATTCTTTATAATCTTTTTTTTATTATAAGAATGGCTGTGGTCTCAATTAATTAAAAGAATCAACAAACTACTATATGGATATATTTTAATGCAGTATAACAAAGTGCTCTGTTTCATAAATAAAATTTTTCCAAGTCAATTCCTTCCGAAGTGAACAAATACAAATTTTATTTTAGTAACTTTATATTTTATAATTACAATTAATATAAATATGTATATACATTTGACTGAATCACAATATTAAGTGGCAAAATAGAAAGCAAATTTCCTTGCAATTTACAATTTCCTCTTTATACAGTATACTGTGTTGGACTATTATTTTTGTTTGTTACAATTTATTAATTTTATTTTTGTTTAGTTTCTAATTTATGAAGCTGTTAGTGATCTACAGTTTCTCATTTTAAATATCTCTTGTGAGGCTTCATTATTACTTGGATCCTTCCTCTTACAATTTCATATACATCTTAAAGTAAGGAATTATAGCTATGGGAAAGTTGGCTCAGTGCCAAAGTGCTGTATTTCAAACATGTAGTCATTCAGTTCAAATCCGATTGAGAAATCAACTTTTTTAAAATTTAATTAATGCATAAATATTTTTTAAAAAACTTTAGTAACATTAATTGCCATCCACTACATGTTTTAAAAAATGTATTTGAACTTGATTGCATGAATAAAAACATATTTTATTAGTGATTGAAAATTTATACAAGATATAAGGGGAGTGAGCTAATATAATGGTTTGAAAATCATTAAATCTATACTACATTTTCTGTGTGTTTGTAAAATGGTATTTTTGTAATTTTTCAACATTTTTATTTTTAAGGCATCATCACTAAGGTTTATTATTTTTTCATGTTTCTGAGGACTTTCTATACCACCTAGTACAATATCAACGACAATGGGGATGACAAAGAAACTAGCAAATAATAAATAAAACAAAATGAAAATGATAGGTTTATTTATTGAAAATTTCCCCCAAACTTTAATGAAAAAAACCAACAAAATGAAGATGATAATGCTTTGGTCAATATGGTGTTAAACATTTATACTCAATGCAAAATAATACTAACAAATTTTAAAGTAATATTCTATAAAATAATACATATTTTTCCAATTTTAAATGAGATTTTTTAAAGTATTTGGTTTATACTATCACAAAAAAATTAAATCCTTCCTTTTAAAGGAATCATTAAGAAAATACAGATTTACTGTAAGAAACAATACATGTCAATCAATTTGACAATCACAGTTTAATCTAAAAATTATTCTTGAAATTATTTCCTCCGGGATAAGGAGGAGGAGGGGGCGGGGGCTGGGAAAGGTTGAAATGTTGAGAAAATCCAGCTGGCTGTACAGAATTCCCTTGCTGGAAACCATTATGTGGATTGCCGTAGTTATTAAACCCACCAGTATTTTGAGATTTACCAAATGCTCCAAAACGACTATTGGTCTGTTTCCCTTCCCAGCGGTCACCTCTATTAATACCTCGACCAGAACCTCTTATTGCACCTCTGTTTGAAGGAACATTTCCCGTTCTTAGGCCCCCTCTATTAAATTCTCTACCTCCTCTTCCACCTCCCCGTCCAGATGATCGAGCATCGTAATTTCCAAAACGACCTCTGCCTGAGCCTGTAAATTAAAAACAAAACATTTTCAGTATACAGATCACAATTAAAATAATAATAATTATTAAATAGAGAATAAAACAGGCACGTCTATTTTGTAATTAAGTTTTAAATCTGCTTTTGACATACTGTTCACTTAAGTGTGGACAAAAAATATTTGTAGCACAGTTTATTCATTAAATTCAACACATTAGAGGTACTATTTCTGTATGATTTAAATATATGTTTTACTTTAGATATCTGAATAAGAGATAATTATTAAAAATAAAGTTAAATATTATGTGTACATGCAAGTAACAATGGTTTTTAACAATCAGTAAATAGATTGATATTTGATGTGACTCTGCCATCCAAATAAAAGCTTAATAATATTAAACCTTATTGTAAAATAAATATACAGAGTAAATCAAAAGGATGGATACTACATATTAACTTTTTAAATGCTGCACCCAGAAAAAAACTCAGTATACTTTTGTAGGGTATAAATTTTCACTTTTTGGTCACAATTATAATTTTCCTCCTAACACCAAAACCCCACATTTTCAAGGAAACTTATAATTTTAAATGTAAATCTACGGTAAGTTTGTTATTTTCCTATTTATTACAAAAAAAATTTTATTTGTGTGTGCTTCTACATATTTTAGGTTATGTTGTCTTTGTTTATGTTTTATTGAGTTTAATGTTTTTGTTTCATTGTTTTTGTGGTCTGTTTGTTTTATTTTGTTTAAATTTCGTATCGTGTGTTGTCGGAGGTATAAAAGCAGACAAAGGCAACATCACTGTAATTATGCACGAAATGAGACACACAAAAAAGTACTATCATACTTTAAAAGCAATGACATCACAGAAACACCCATAGACCCCACAAATTCCATACACAAATAAAAAATTAAATTAACAAATGCACACACATAATAAACAAAGAACAAAAACGACACCTTACACAAATTAAACCCCAAGCACCAACACTCAATGCCTTACCTAAAATACACAAAAAAGATATACCAATACGCCCACTAATAAATAAGCACCTTCACACAAAATCGCGAAACACCTCGACAAAATAATAAGAAAAAACCTCACATTTCATAGCCACACCAGCGTAAAAAACAACATAGATCTTTCACACAAAAAAACACACATACCCCACAACTCGACACTAGCATCATTTAACATCACCAACCTATACACAAACATACCAGTTAAAGAAACAATGAACATACTCAAACAAATGTTAATAAAAAACAACACACCAGACAACACAACCAAAGAAATAATAACACTAACAGAAACAATTACTTTTCAAAATTACTTCATTTACAACGACAAATGCTACACACAAAACAAAGGCTTACCCTTGGGACCCTTCCATATCAAGTATATTGTCAGAAATATTCATACACAATTTAGAACAAAAACATATCATAAACAACAACAAACACGCCCACAAAATAATATATTGGTACAGATACGTAGAAGACATCCTAATCCTATACAACGGCAACATACGACAGATAAACACCTTCCACAAATACACAAACAAATTACACAATAACTTAAACTTCACACTGGAAACAGAACAAAATCAACTTCTTAGACCTAAGGATAACAAAACAAAACAACTAACACACATTAAGAATATACAGGAAACCCACCACCATAGACAGAGTTATACACAACACGTCCAATCACCCCACACAACACAAACATGCTGCCTTCCACTCCACGATACACAGATTAATCAACATACCCATGAGCAATGAATACAAAATAAAGGAATTAAACACAAAAAGTCACATAGCCCATAAAAACGGATACAAACACACCTTAATGCAAAGACAACATAATGCGCAAAAAACAACGTACACATAACACAACAAAAAAACAATAATACACAAACAAAAAAATATATAATACTTACATATCAAGACAACACATTACAAAAAATAGCTTCCTTGTTCCGCAAACTTAAATAGAAATTAGCATTCACAACATTCAACGCAATAAAAAAACACCTATACAATTCAAAAACACAACAGGATAAAGATTACATGCAACAACTGTCCCAGCTTTTACATAGGACAAACAGAGAGAACATTTACCACAAGATATGAAGAACACGTAAAACAGATAAGAAAGACTTAACCCACATCAAATTTCGCTACACATATACAAAACACATTATACTCACAGAATGACATAGACACCAATCTAAAAATCCTACAACAAACTTAACACAGTAGAAAACTATGAGATATATAAACACCATAAATACTATCCACAATATATTCTAAACGATAAAACACACTCACAATCAAATACTATATTTGAGCACATAATTAACGACTACTCTATGAATAACACACCACAGACTCACACCAATACAACACACCTGAGTAACAGTCTTGTCAGTAATTCTTAGCATTGAATAATGGACTCACCTACCGCGAAACGTGTGTCTGCTGAGTAAATAGTAAGTAGTGGGGTTTTTGCCAAGTTAATACAAAAAAGTGGAATTTATACAAAAAACCTCAAGAAGTACAACACAAAAACTGAAAGTTTTATTATTTTTGTTTGTTTCTATTTATACGCTTTTTTGTTGCTGCATTGTGTTGTAGTATTTTTCACTTTTCTTTCACATTGTCCGTTTGTGAAGCAAGGTTTGATACCGTTAATCCAGTTTGTTTGTTTATTTTATTCGTTTCATTCATTTTTAACCCTACAGCACTATTAATGATATTTTGTGGTAACCATGGCAACAGTTTGAGGTTGTATACTGGAGGTTTCAACGACAATCAGATTGGGGGGGGGGGGGAATTCATATACATCTTTGAGAAATAAATTTATAGGTATTGGAAAGTTGGCACAGTGCCAAAGCCTGCTAGACTTTGAACATGAAGATCCACAGTTCAAATCCGGCTAAAACCCCCAAATATTTATAATTTCACTATTTAATTAATATTTGAAAAAACAGTATCAACATCAATTTGCATGCACTATAGATTAAAAAAAGTGTAGTTGAGCTTGGCTGGATGAGTAAAAACGTATTTTATTAACGATTGAAAATTTGATGTACAAGATGTATATCAGGAGAGTGTGAGCTAATAGAAGGAATTTAAAAAATGTCTGTAAAAATAAAACAATAGCATCAAGCTTTGTCTTGTTGTTTTTTTTTTTGACATTTGTCTAGCTTGTAACAGTAACATAGTTGAATGAAATTGTATAGAAAACACAAACTTTACAAAATTTAATTTTTATACTTTATTAGTAGTTAAAAACCATCGACCTAGGTATTATTGAATTTATATCTTCAAATCACTTTTATGTTTCTTCACTTGGCAGACACATTTTGTTGTAAAATGTCAATAAATAAAATATAAATTAACAATAAATCACTTTTGCTATTTTTTTTTTAAAACAAATTTTGATCATATGTTAAAGCCACTTGTTACAGTTTGCCTGATAAAGTGGCTGGGTGAATTTGGATTTTGCTTTAGTCTACCCTAATACATACTTGTGTAGCATTTGAAATAACAGGAAGTGAGCAAATATCAAAATCTGAAAAGAAATAATCAAGAAGTTAATATCAATTGCAAACAAAGGCAGAAATCTGTTTAGGTAAAAAGCCCTGATCATAAAAACCAGAAAAATTGTTTATATACAAGAGATCTAGATGTAAAGATTGAAAATTGTGAAAATTATAAAACTCCTGAACATTTTTTCTATAGCAGAAACAAATGGAACGGAATCACAGGATTATTTAGAAAACAAAATTATCTTTAATTTTTATCTGATTTTATTTTACAATATATATTAACGTAATTATTTTAAAAATTTTAATCAATTTGTTAATGTTTTAGTCCTGATATATTTTATGATCTTGAAACTTCTAAGGCAATAAATGATAACGGAATTGCTTTGTATATGCCTAAGAACTGTTTTGAAAGGAAGTTGTGAGAAAAGTTACATTTATGTACCCCATTAGGATGACAAGCTATACCTTAAAAATGGTCACCATCATTTAACCCTTTGATTAGCATTCACCTCCAGTATATGAAATCGCACTATTTGCAACTACCTGGACAGTAAATGCTACACAGAGTACCTAGTCACCATTCTTTTGTGTAGAATGTCTATGGTTTATCTCACATGTTTACAAATTGTTTCATAGTTTTATGCTGTTAGGGTAGCTTGTCTCATATGTTTACTGATTGTTTCATAGTTTGTGTGGTATTTTACAATGAATAGACGGTTGAATGATGATAAAGTTAGGGAATTTCTAACTCAAGATATAACCAATAATTAACAACATGACTGAAAAAATTACTTCTGTATTTTCCCCATTAAAAAAATTATGTATAGAAGAAAGCATTGTAGTATGAAAAGGGAGACTTGTATTCAAACAATATAATGCACAAACCCGACATCAGATCTTTTAAAATATTATATTAAACAGCAATATATTACAATAAAAAAAGATGATTAACAGATAATTTTTAGCAAACAAATTGCCAGCAAAAGTAACGTAAAGCTAGAGCAACATGAGAAAAATGAGTAATCAAAATATTTACAAAATAATTATTAAAAATAGTACAATAATTTAAAAAACCTAGAGAAAAATAAAGAATTTTTTTTAATTATTCATAAATCTTTGAAAAATAAGCCATATACTAGGCTAACTACAAGTTGCTATTCAAAGGGTTAAAAGAAGCTTCTATGAACCTGTAAGGGTTACATCATTGCAAACTTCATTTTGTACATTTTTTGTAACTGAAAAAAATAAGTTTTCAAGTAGCAATATTGATTCTTGAAAGTACCTCGTCCCATGAAGTTGGATGGTTTTGACCTACTTGCCATCTCCTCTAGTTTTGGGTTGATTGCCTGATTGGCTTCTTTAAGAACTGACACCAATTCAAGTGCATGTTTAACATTCAGAGGTGTAAAAAATGCATATGCTGTTCCTCTATGCTGAGAGCGTCCAGTTCTTCCTATTCGGTGAATGTAATCCTCCGATGATGACGGATAATCAAAGTTGATTACAAATTTTACATCTTCTACATCTATAAAAATAAAGTACAAATGTGTTAATAAATTATATATAGCAAAGGAATATTAAATTTGACCAAAATATATAAAGTTCGTTTACATAAAATAATTTTACTATAAAATTTAACTAAATTGTAAGTAAAACTACAAAAAATGAATACAATTTCACAAAACTTTACAACCTAATAAATAAAAGTTTATGTAGTCAACTAAAAGTTAAATCACAATTAACATGTAACACAGGGTGTCTAGTAAAATAGCTTGAAGAAATTCCCTGAGTTTTCCCTGACTTTTCCAGGGTGTCTAGTAAAATAGCTTGAAGAAATTCCCTGAGTTTTCCCTGACTTTTCCTCTTTTAGATGTCTATAGAAAGCCCAGTTTACATTGATATCTGAAGGATCTTGGATAAATCCAGACTTTGAAGAACGAATTTAGTAACTCTTTTGCTTATGTGTCTGTAAGGAACACAGAACCAAAATATCGAGCTTTCACTTCATCCGTCTCTGCATCCCAATACCTAACACTCAAATCCATTTGGGCTCTTTGTAATATTTTGTTTAAACTTTCATCAAAGCCAATTACATAGTTAGAATTTGAATTTAATTATGTCAGTAACAGGTCTTTAATATAATTTGATAAACCGAATACAACACTATAGGGAATGTTATCTTTCCCCAATCTCATGTTCTGTGCAATGGTTCTATCAGGGAACATCCTTAGAAAGAGGCACACACTACCTTCTGCATTGCGTAAAGAAGTGTTGCATTACTAAATTCACGCACCATATAATCTCTGCTTCAGTCACTTTATCTTTTAGTTTATATTTATCCTAAGGAAGGAGGGGAGGTAATGACGACATCTGCATGACGTGCTTGCCCGCTACGGCAATGAAAACTGGAATCTTCCATGTTGAAATAAACAGTGTACAAATAATCACCGTCAAATAAAACACATACTATCATGAGTCTAGACAAATAGCTGGCTACGAATGTTTACACAGCGTTCTGTGTGGTCAGAAACAGACTGTGTTATCTGTTATCCCCATCTGTCCATATGATAACAGAACCACTGCGAACCCCAAGGCCACGGTCCAGGCTAAAACCTCCCAGCTGTACCAACTCGACACGTTTAATATTTATTGACATAAGTCCTGAAGTCATATCATTGGGCTTATCAAATAAATAATGGGCATCTAAATAAAGAAGTGTTATTTCCTGACTGCCCTGTCCCTAAACCGCTGGCTTACAATACCAAATATTCGAGAGCAATGGCCACTAGTTTTGTTTCTAATCAAAATAAATATTTTCCCGATTTTTTAAAATTTTCCCTGACTTTTCCCTGAATTTTCCAGAATCTTAAAATTCCCTGACTTTTCCAGGTTTTCCCGGTTTTCCCTGTCACTAGACACCCTGTAACACAGACCTGAAATCAGATTTATTAAGACAAAATTTCAGTAATCAGTTAAATGAAGGACAAATTATACAGTCTAATTCAATAATTAAAAAAGTATTATTGAAGTGAAGAAGTTTGTTTTATTTTATCAAATACTAATTAAATTTATATTTTATATAGTAAAATGAAAAAATATTAGAAAAATTAAGTGAAAAACTTGTCTTTTAATTTTTAAGACAGATTAGATAATTAAATTCAATACTTTTGTGAGTAGTTCAACATTTGTTAATTCCATCTTCGCATGAGCTACTAGTAACCACTAAACACTTTTAAATGTTTTAAACTTGCTTATAGTAGCACTTACTTTGCTTGTTGAGGACGGCCGTTTCAGGAGATGTGTCCCTTTGTCAAATCAGACCGTAACTGATCTTAAAACCCACATCTAACCAACACATTACAAAAATACAACTACAAAATAGCTTACTCCACACACAACACTCTCAACAAACAATTTAAACCCAACAACAAAATCAACGATATTTACACTTTTTGACATCATAACTTCTAATACACACAAAATACACCCACACCACCAAAATATCCCACCCCCACTCTAACCTACGTAAACCTTGAAATCAGTTACGGTCTGAGTTGACAAAGGGACACATCTCCCGAAACGGCCGTCCTCAACAAGCAAAGTAAGTGCCTACTATAGGCAAGTTTAAAACATTTAAAAGTGTTTAGTGAGTAGTTCACAGTACTCATGTTGGAATAAAATAATTGTGTTACAGCTTACACCATTGCATAACTTCCACAATAATAATCTTTAATGAATAAACTTAAGTTAGGTTTTAGTCATGTTAAACGAAACAAAAAAATGATATTTTTAATGCAAAATTACAAATTTATCATAGGCGTCTTCAACTATTGGTGATAGAATGTACATTATTCAACATTTACTGTTCATTTTAGTCTCTCCATACTATGTATTGTTACCAATGTCAAATATTTTCATGATTCATTATTTACTGTATGTTTCATCGATAAGTTCTTTAATATTGTCTACTTATCCGATAAGTTTGTCATTTGGATCAACATTTTGTGCAAGCAATTACATTAAAACGGAACTTTTAAAATGCTTCACTATATGATCAAAATGTTGAATAAATTAATTATTAGAGATGTAGGTTTATATGACTTACAAGATTTGAGAATCGACTTGAGAATCAAAAATCGAAATAGATATTTTAGAATCAAAATCGGAATCGTCCCATCCCTACGTTTTACACACACACACACACACACACACACACACACACACACATATATATATATATATATATATAGATTTTTTGGACTAGGAGACTGACAGACTTACCTTGGTAAGAGTCCACACTGTAGTCTTGAAATAGAAACACATAAAAGCACTTAAACAATGATATATTTCAACCACACAGTGGTCTTTGTCAATCGAAGAGAAAACACAAAAAGAAATATGAGAGAATGAAATAAAATAATTGTAATCACAGATTGTGTAGAGTAGAAATCAGATGTCACAGATGTACAGATTAAAGATATATATATTGTTTCCATGAACATATGAGTGATTATAGTTTATATAAGTCTGTCAGGGGAAAAGAGATAAGGCTATTTGGAAAAAAAAAAATATGAATGGATTTATCTGATGTTGAGGTTAGGGGATTCTCTGGACTTGGTATACCACTGGTATGATAGTTCCCACCTTCTCAGTTCTGAGGGATTGCAATCAGGGGGGGAGTGATTTAATTATTTTTGTGGTATAGCAGTCATCAAAAGTTGTGATGTTGTGACTCGCAGCATGTTGAGCTGTTGGTCTATCCATATTCATAATTTTAACATCATGTCTGTGGCCATTCATTCTGATATTCAGATCATCCGTGGTCAGGCCTATGTACTGTGCTGAGCAAAGTTTACATTGTAGCTGGTATATGACATTTTTCGATGTACAATTATGATGACCCTGTATTTTGAAGACCATTTTTGTTGTTTGGCTGTTGAAACTATTTGCTGAGGAGTGTATTGGGCACGTCTTGCATCTAGGTCTATTGCATGGGAAGGAGCCATGAGGAAGTTTGTGTGGTTTCTCTGCATCAGGGTCTGGTAGTTTAGGATGTACTAGGATGTTTTTCAAGTTGGGAGGTTGCTTGTACCAAATTTGCGGTGGATCGGTGAACAGATTTTTGGTGTGGACGGAAGCTTGAAGAATTTTGAAGCCATCTCTCAATATCTTGTTGAGTTTATGTAGACCAGGATGGTAGTCTGTTATTAAAGACAGTTTATTTTGTTCTGTTTGTGGTTTATGGTGAACCGAGGATTGTGCTGAATGAATTTGGTTTTCAATGAGTTTTTTTGGGTATCCTCTTCTCTGGAAGGCTGTTGATATCTTTCTATTAAAATCTTCCAATTCCCTATCATTCGAACATATTCTCTTACCCCTGATTGCTTGACTGTATGGAATGGATCGTTTTATGTTTATTGGGTGGTTGCTGTCAAAATGGAGATATTGTAGGTGGTTTGTCGGTTTGATGTGAATTCCTGTGTTGATATTTCCATTCTGGAGTGTTACCTCTACATCCAAAAAGGTGATGGCTGATGTAGATTTCTCCCAGGTAAATTGAAGTGTGGAGAATTGTGTCAGGCTGTCTAAAAATGCCTCAAGTGTTGAAGCACCCTGTGTCCAAATTAGGAAGATGTCATCTATATATCTATACCAACATAATGGCTGGTGTGTTTGTGTCTTTAGAAAACTTTCTTCTAACAATCCCATGTACAGATTTGCGTACGATGGTGCCATTCTGGTGCCCATTGCTGTTCCCTTTATTTGAAGGTAGTTCCTTCCCTCAAACTGAAAGTTGTTCTTCTCGAGGATGAACCTGGTCAGGTTCACAAGAAAAGGTGTAGTGGGAGAAGGCTTGCCTGGGCGTTTGTTTAGAAAATTCTCTATTGCAGATAGGCTGTGTTCATGAGGGATGTTGGTATAGAGAGAGGTGACATCTATGATGACCAAAATAGTTACCGGGGGTAGAGGTACAGATATTTGTGAGAGTCGATCTATGAAATGATTGGTATGTGATGGAAGGTTCTTTACTAAGGGTTGAAGGTGTGACTGCTATACCACAAAAATAATTAAATCACTCCCCCCTGATTGCAATCCCTCAGAACTGAGAAGGTGGGAACTATCATACCAGTGGTATACCAAGTCCAGAGAATCCCCTAACCTCAACATCAGATAAATCCATTATTTTTTTTTTTCCTAATAGCCTTATCTCTTTTCCCCTGACAGACTTATATAAACTATAATCACTCATATGCTCATGGAAACAATATATATATCTTTAATCTGTGCATCTGTGTCATCTGATTTCTACTCTACACAATCTGTTATTACAACTTATATTTATTTTTTTTCATTCTATCATATTTCTTTTTGTGTTTTCTCTTCGATTGACAAAGACCACTGTGTGGTTGAAATATATCATTGTTTAAGTGCTTTTATGTGTTTCTATTTCAAGACTACAGTGTGGACTCTTACCAAGGTAAGTCTGTCAGTCTCCTAGTCCAAAAAATCTAAATAATCTTTACCAACCAAAACTAACCTAAAAAAATATATAAACATATATATATATATATATATATATATATATATATGAATAGATATTATCTGGAGTACATCCGTTCATTCTGTAGTGCGTTGAATCGCAGTTCCGACGTTTCGCTAGAATCTCATCTGTACTCCAGATAATATCTATTCATCATATTTTTCCATCCGTGAAAGTCAAAGATCGAAAGGTGTCTCATCACACAAGGTAAAATTATTGCACTTAGTGGTGGATAAAAGTATTTACAATAGTAATAACCAAATATATAAATAATATACATTATAATACCCTTCACAAAATATTAAGGGTTTATAAGAATAGGTACACAAAGTAATAGGTTGACAGAAATGGTTTTCATTTCAGGTCTTCCTAAATCTGATAATATTGTTTTAAATCAGGGATGGCGAACTTCTTAACCCTAAAGGGCCCCTTCAATATTTTCAGTGAAGACGAGGGCCCCACAAGTAGTTTCACACATACATCTATAAGCCAAATGTAGGCAATACGTAAAACGTATAGAGTACGTTGTATATGAAATAATAAGAATCGATAAACGTTACACAAAAATTTGCATATACATTTAATATCAAGCTCAAAGTACATAGAATCAAAACAGGTATAATATTTAATCATGTTGTTTAAGATTATCAGAACACAGTATTGGAGAAAAAACTCTGATTTGTTTAAATTTAAAATCATTCATAAGTATGTGGGCCTACCTAGTTCACTTTATGAGAACACTGTGGGAGGGCACAATCGTCCAACAGTTCATCAAAATCAATCTTAATTGTAGTGGTTGCAGCCTTTAGCAGATCTCGAAGATGGTTGTCTGTGAGTCTGTTGCGATGATTTGATTTTATAAATTTCATTGTTGAAAAGGTGCACTCACAAAGAAAACCTGTATGTGCATCCAAATATTGAAAGTATTTTCCTACCAAAGTCACATAGTTTGAGATATTTCTTTTCAGGCACTTGATTCCAAAATGCACCAGTTGCCGACCTTGTCTGAAAAAATGGGTCACTTTGCAAGTCACAGAGCTCTTTCTGGGGGGGTAAGAGCCGCGTTCAACCTACAGCCTATGATATATTCCAAACTATGTTCTTATATTTTACATTTATTAATCAGTCAATAATCTAATGTTTTAAAATTCGTCTGGGATCGCATAAAACCAAGTCGAGGGCCGCAAGCTGCCCCCCATCCGCTAGTTGGCCATCCCTATTTTAAATAATTAATAATTACTACTATACAACTATTTTTTGAGCTTAGCTTGTGGATTATGTTAAAACAAATAAAAGACGTACACAAAACTCACAAATTAATCATTTATTGACTCATATGAGTATTATATGTAGCAACACTCACTGATGATGATGACCTTGTCATTGAAATACGTATGAGTAAATAAATGATTAGCTTGTGAATTTTGTGTAAGTCTTTTATTTGTTTTAATTACTACTAGTTTTATACACCATACAATACATACCTATTTGAAAGATCTGTCATCTTCTTCGGCAAATTTTACAACTGTGTAATATAATCTACATTTTCGCAAGGCTAAACATATAAACATTAATTGAAGCCATCTAGACAGCTGGAAATAGGCAGGCAAGAGAGAGAGATAGAGGCAACTCCAATGTGCCTCTGAAATCAACAAAGAACCAGACTGATTAAAGCAAAAACCAACACAACTGGTAAAACCTGATAATGGTCACTTCTAGCCTCCACATATTTTAAAGAAAAGAATTAAAAATAATTAACTTTTGTGCTTGAATATTAAACTATATTTAAAATGTTTTAAAAAAGTTCAATATTTTAAAAAAGCTTCAGAAAAAAATATAATTGGAAAACGACTATCAGTTGTTTATAATTATATAAATTGTATGCCGAATAATGTAGATAAATACTACAGTGAAATTAATAAAGGCACAATTAATAAGATATTTTTTCTTCATATAATATTGCTACACTCAATATATTATGAAAATTTAAAGCTTGCTTGAATATTTGTAATAATTAATCCTTTGACTAGTATGCATTTACAAATACAAAAAGTATGTGTTTAGAGCTGTAATCTGTTGTTTACAATACTTACTGGTTTTAATTATTTCTTGTAACAATACAAGGTCTGTTCAAAAAATATGCGGACTGTTTGAATTATGCGGCTCAAGTTAGTTTCAGGAGAATCCACTTGGTGTTGCTAGGTTCGTATAAATCAGCTGATTAAAACTCGGTATTTCAGTTGCAGATATCTCCATTTGTTGATGAGTTACACACAGTTTAGTAAAGAGTGTTTTTTTCGTTTGTCGGATTTTAAAATGGATAGCCTGAAGGAGCAATGAATTGCTGTGAAATTTTGTGTAAAACTAGGGAAATCTGCAACAGAAACATTTGTCATGCTTAACACGGCCTACGGCAATGTTGCCATGAAGCGTACTGCATGTTTCAAGTGGCATGAACGTTTCAAGGGTGGCCGGTAGTCGATTAATGACGATGAGCGTCCTGGACGTCCTTCAACGTCAACTGACGACCCACATGTTGACAAAATCAACACCCTGGTGCACGAAAATCGACGTCTGACCATTAGGGAGCTTACCGAAGAGTGTGGGATATCAGTTGGATCTTGTTACGAGATTTTGACCGAAAAATTGAAGATGCACCGGGTCGCTGCGAAGTTTGTACCATGCCTTATGACTGGCGACCAAAAAGCCAATCGCGTCCGGGTTTGTCGGGAACTGGTTGATCGTTCAAATGAAGATGAGAACTTTTTGTCAAGAATTATAACCGGTGATGAATCATGGGTGTATGGTTACGACATTGAAACGAAGGTCCAATCATCCCAATGGATGAGTCAAACGTCCCCAAGACCCAAAAAGCTCACCAAGTTTGGTCGAATATCAAGGTGATGCTGACAGTTTTTTTGGATGCTAAGGGTGTTGTTCACTACGAGTACTTCCTTGAAGGCTCTACAGTCAACCAGATTACCTACATTGAAGTACTGAAACGTCTGAGGGACGCCGAACGATGCAAAAGGCCAGAACTATGGAGAAGTGATAACTGGTTTTTCCATCACGACAACGCTCCAGCTCACTCAGCACTCAGAACTCGTGAGTTTTTGGCCAAACACTCGGATCACTGATCTTTCCCCCCCCCTCCTACTCACCTGACCTTGCTCCTTGTGACTTTTTCTTATTCCCAAGACTCAAAAAACCCCTCAAAGGAAGAAGATTTGAAACGATTTCGGAGATTAAGGCAAATGCGACGAAGGAGCTGAACGCCATCACAAAAGAAGCGTACCAGGACTGTTTTAACAAGTGGAAACACCATTGGGATAAATGTGTGCGTTGGGGAGGAGAGTACATTGAAGGAGACCCAGGCGTATAACTTCCAAATAAAGTACATTTATTTTTATGACCCCAGTCCGCGTATTTTTTGAACAGACCTCGTATAAAGATTTTTTCAGAGCAGTGAATTTAGCTGACATTGGTTGTGTATGTAGTGCTAACCTACAAATCTAATTGTGTGTAGTGTGTTCCTAATACTTGCCTGCAAACTAAGTTACTTATAATAATTATACCATTTCAATGGTTTTCTGATAATAAACTATTAGAGATAAAACAAATGCTGCACCTGAAAAAGAAAGTGATAGTAATGACCGTGTGAGTTTTGAAGATGTCCATGTCATGTATGTACAGCCATATATGTCCATTATCAAGCTGATCGGTACAGAAGAGGAGAGATAACCTAAGGGCATGTGGTGAATCTGAGCTTGTATCATATGTTTTCCTTGTTTCAAGGACTTTTTGTCATAAAAACCAATAAAAATTAGTAGAAACAGATGAAAATAATATTTTAAAACATTAAGTACAAGTTAGTAACATAATTTTAAAAAATTGACCATTATACTGATTAACACTTTAGCTGCCATGTCAGCCCAATTGGTTTGACGACCAGTAGGCTGAACTGAATTACGTCGATTGTTGTCTAGTACGTCTTATGTTTATTACTACTACCCAACCGGTGTTACTACTTTTGGAAAAATGAATGCACAGTATTAAACAACAAGCTTCACACTACTTACAGAAATAACTACGATGGTTTTTGTTTGATAGGTAAGTGCTGACAGCACTTTAAATATATTATTTTAAAAGCTTTTCGTCGAGGGTTATAGCCCGACACACATATTTCTTAACAAGTTTAGTGAAGTTGAATTCATTATTCCCATTAAACAAGTTGGTTCATTGAAAGAAGTTTATCTTTATATACTTTCATAATAAAATTAATAATTTTTAATGACGTATATATTGATTTTCACTATTGTTTTTAAAATTTCACAAAACTTAAAAAATAAGTCAGAAATATTGACTAAATATTTAGTAATACAATAATTCTTAGAAAAAACGTTTTCTGTTGAAGTTAGGTACAAACATGGGTACACTTGGATAAACTCATCTTTACTAGGAAGTAAATTATAACATAAATTCCTTAAAAAGTAAATTGATAAGCATCAAAACTTTTACTTGTTATGAATCTTGTGTAGTATTCATCGGATCTGAAGCTTTACTTATCGGACAGAAAATATGGTTATACTTCCGTTCTATATACAAAATACTTATAAACTCACAAATCAATCACATGTGACATGTAAACATGTCTTCGTGATAAGTGCCAAAACACTTATCTTGCCAGTAAGCTTATTATGTTGGTAACCGGAACATGAAATTGTGGTTTTGTTGTTTATTGTTTATACACAAAACACAAAAAATAGTAGGACAGTGTTGCACAGATAAGAAAATATAAATACTTCAAAAACAATGTCGGATCAATTGGCCCGGCGGAGTTTATTTGGGTATCATTTACGCTATAAAAAAACTAAGTCGGGCCATTTGGCCCGACACGAGTTTTTATATATATATATTATAAGAAATGTATTTTCTTACTTAGATATGATAGGGGAACAAAAAATAAGTACACACTGTTTAAAAATAAGCTCATACAATTTTGGCAATTCTCCGGGAAAATGCCAATATTGTGGCCGGCAGCTAAAGTGGTTGTAATCTCGGTTATAAATAGTCTAGGACGTGAGATATGCATTATCCATGTCTGTCATATACATTATCGATCTTTATGGCTTTGTGACACAAGTAGACACTGTGCGTCAAAATGGTTAGATCTCACATTAAAGCTAAATCAATGCTCACAAAAAAAACAAACGAAAGTGACAGATTTTTTTGTATTATGTGTAAAGGAAATTACATATGTACATACATACTTACTTCTGACATATACTTATGTACGTATTGTAAATAGTTAGACATATAAATGTACATGTTATAATCCGTCTAATACATCGACATTTTAAATTATTTTCTGTATTTATTTTGTCCTCTGAAGATTATTTGTGAATTGCATTAACCGGGGTCATTATTTGTGTAACTTATGATATAATAATCGATTATCGATCGTTTTGCGTATTCTTTGTTCATAGCGGATTATTCAGGGAATTCGGTTATCCGGCGTTGCCGGGCCACCATATTCCACGGATAATCGAGAGTTTACTGTACATGAAAACCGACTAGTCAAAGTGTTAAGGAAAAATAGTACAGTATATAAATATTTCTTATAAATACTGAACATTTTTTAAGGGTATATAAGTTGTCTAATAAAAATTCTCTCATAGTAACTAAGTCTGTGAGCTGCCTGGAGTAGTAATTATGTAAATGAAAAGATTATCCCATAACACAGAATTAAAAATAGTACCTGTACGTACCAATGATAGAGTAAAAGAGTGTTGATGTGTTTGTGCAGACAACTGTTTACAGATATGTACTATGTAACGTTACATGGATCATTCTATCATTTGTATAGTGGAAGAAATATTAAAAGGAAATGCCTAACGTTAAATTATATGTCAATTTATCACAATATGACTTAAAAAATAATAAAATTAAATTAAAGTTATAAACAGCACAATATTGGTACTTTACACAACTATAAATAGCCATAATAATAAAACAAAATTTAAAATTAAGTACATTGGCCACACTCAGCCAAAGTACAGAAAGTGACAAAATTTATATTTCTTATCAAATTTAACAAATTTTGAAATTTTATTTTAATATGCAACACCGCTGAACATGAAAATCTGCCATTTTATATTTATTTTTAATTAACTATAGAGTTAACTATTTTTTGTTTGGCTGAATGCAGCCATGTGTAATAGAATAATATAAAATTCACACTGTATATTTTGTATGAATAATCAGGTTTCCATTGATATACAAGCAAATAAAAGTTCTGTCTTGTAATGAGATTATATTGCATGGTATAATTTACTAATTTTAGTTTAATCAGTAGCACGGTCTTACAAAAAATTTTTCGAAGCATAGAATTTATACTGAAGCCGAAACGCTATTGTTGTAAGTTGTCATGTTCATTGTTGATAGCTTATTACAACATTAAACAAAGATAATTACCTAATATAAAACGGCAAGAGTTATCAGATTAACAAAGCAGGCAAAAATGTGCATAATTTTTTAGAAACAACTAAAGACAATGGTAACTAAACTGATTGTGAAACTGCACCACAACTGAAATGAGATAACTAAGGTTAGGGTTCTACAGACAATAATTTACATGAAGAAATATGAGCTTCTTCAAGCCTAGGATTATTATTAACAGAACACAGTAACCGTTACTCTGCAACATTCATACTGTGAGTTTTGTTAGATTCAAATAATGATGAACTGCCTCCCCTTTAGTACAACAGAAACAGTTGCAGGCTATTAAAATTTGATCTGATATTAGAAATTTAAGAGCTATTAGTCACTTGAACACTTGCACATATGTTATGTTGCATTTGCTTATAGTAGCACTTACTTTTTTGATTATTGAGGACGGCCTATTTGGGATATGTGTCCCGCTGTCAACTCAGACCGTAACTGACTTTTTCCGTTGTTTTAGGTTAGGGTGGGGTTGGGATATTAGGATAGGGAAGTAGGCATATTTTTAAAAAGTACTCAAATAGCATTTTTAAAGTAAAACAGAAAGATTGTTTCACACACGATACCAAGAATAGGTTAAGATATTCATAAACCACAATATTCAGTCATAGCCATCTCCACAAACCACAACTATTCAAGCATATCAACCCACTTTCAATTACTATGTAAGGTCAATAAAAGTAACAAATGTCACACAACCTTGATTACTGAGGGAGGCCGTTATATAACTCAATGATCTGAGCTGACAATGAGACACATCTCCTGAAACGGCCATCCTCAATAATCAAAAAAGTAAGTGCTACTATAGGCAAATGTAAGAAAATATATGTTCAAGTGTTTTAGTTAAAAACTAGTAGCTCAAGTGAAGATGGACTCAAATAATATTAGTCATTCGAAACTAACAAAATTATCATGTTATGATAAAAATATCATGAGATTTATCTTTCTGATAAATTATCAATATGATAACTGCCAATGTTTTGATTGTATCATGTGAAACATTTGCACAATATTTATTTTGTGCTTGTTCTCAAAAGGTACACCTTAACTTAACACCTGAACTTAAGCCAAACATTTTTAATTAGATATGTGAACATTATGTCACCACCTAAACTCTTATATTTATTATAAAAATCTTTTTAAAGTGGCTTGATGTAATTATATTGGATTAACTTATTAAATTATAAGTAATTATTGCGTAACTGAGTGAAAACCTTTGAAGTTACTGACACATTTAGAAACAATCGTTTCATTGACAAAGCCGACATTCATATCTTTTCAACTGCTTAATGCTGAACCACAATTAAAGTATCTTTCATACAAAAATTACATAAAATGGTTATAAATGATAGGACAAAAGTAATGACCTATTGTCCACTGAACAAACCACTACCAAAACAAATTTTTTGTTAAATTTAAAAAATCTAACGTTAATTTGATCACATTACTTTAACTGTTACAAGATGAATCTTTTTTAATGAATCATAACATTCCTTGATTTGGTTGAAAATTTCTAGTAACAGTAATATTGAACAGACAAAAAATGTCTATTTTATTCAACGTATTAAATAGATGTGTTAAAATTTATTACTGTAAGTATTTTCTTCATGGAAATATTTGAAAAGACCAAAAAATTTGATAGAACTTTAAACTGATTCTAAGTTAATGAATTTTATAAAAAATCAGCTCATTTTAAAAACAAGAAAATAAAATAAGAAAGTGAAAATGCTAAAAAGACGTTTTTAAGTAGTAAATTTACATTTTTGAAAATTGTATCAACCATGCTATTCATTTATTCTATTTCATATTAGATTTTGAAATTATTTTGTAAAAGGCAGATATGAATGTTCAACGATGAACCCAAGAGCTAGAGTGAAGGTTTGAGAGTGAATAATCGCACCAGGTGTTTGAATGACTGTTGATTCTATGATTCAATACAGTCTGGAACTATACTAAATGTATAACTGCCAGTTTCCATAAATAAAACACTGCCTAAATTACTGGTGAAATTATTGTGTTCACTTACCTAATCCTCGAGCAGCGACATCAGTAGCAACCAATATGGAGGCACGCCCTGTGCGGAACTCTGAAAAAATTTTCCATATTAAATACCAAGTTAAAAATGTATGATGTAACAAAACTAGAATAACCTACCAAATTATAAGACAAAACTTGATTTTTCTAGGACTCATTAATCAAGTAGTGTGTTTTGCTACAAATCACTAACAATGGTTATACTGAAGTTTCTACATAAGATATTTCAGCATTTCCAAATCCAAAAGAAATATTTTTACCAAAATTGTTAATGCTATCTTGCTTAACAGTTATTTTAGACTATATATATATATATATATATATATATATATATATATATATTTTTTTTTTTTTTTTTTTTTTTTTGTTTTTTTTTTTTTTTTTTTTTTTGTATTTATTTCATTTTCTCATATTTCTTTTTGTGTTTTCTCTTCGATTGACAAAAACCACTGTGTGGTTGAAATATATCATTGTTTAAGTGCTTTTATGTGTTTCTATTTCAAGACTACAGTGTGGACTCTTACCAAGGTAAGTCTGTCAGTCTCCTAGTCCAAAAAATCTATATCTATATCTATATATATATATATATATATATATATATATATATATATATATATATATATATATATATATAGATTTTTTGGACTAGGAGACTGACAGACTTACCTTGGTAAGAGTCCACACTGTAGTCTTGAAATAGAAACACATAAAAGCACTTAAACAATGATATATTTCAACCACACAGTGGTCTTTGTCAATCAAAGAGAAAACACAAAAAAAAACAATATATATATATATATATATATCACTTTTATCATAGTGTACTTAAACAAGAATCTTACTTTGTATATATACGAGTCGACTTTTGAGGACTAATTACGTGTCCTCATTTTCCAGCATCAACTGTGACTAAAAGCATCTTGTAGTTAATTGCCAGGTGTGTGGGATTTCCGTTGTCATGTGTTATGCTGCTATTGTTCTATTTTTGGACTCACTGCTCTGGGGGAAAGTTTTAGTTTCTCTTGGGGTTAATTTTGTAATTTTAATTTAATAAACTAAAAAGAAATTAAAAGACAGATATAAAGAACACCTCAAGGCATACATTAAACCAATCACTTACAATTCAAACTTAGCCATGCACGCCATCAAAAACAATCATACATTCCCCGCATTAGAAAACATACATCTAATAAAAAAAAGTACAAAAAAGCCTCAAAATGACAATAGCTACAAATTTATAAACACAAAAATAATATAATAAATGAACAAATACAAATAAAATTTTTAAAACGATAGTCTCAGTTGATGATCGAAAATAAGGAAGCGTAATTAGTCCTCGAAAGTAGACTCACATATATACAAAGTAAGATTCTTATTCTGATAGAGAGAGAGAGAGAGCGCGAGAGAGCTAGTTAATTATTGTTGTGTTAATTATCTGTTTAATTTTCTTGCGTAATTTTTTGTATTCTTATTTTGTATAGTATTTTGATATCTTTCCATAGTGGCAACAAAACTATTTAAATTATACAAAATTAGATCTGTAACACTAATATATCTATAGAACCATAGTCGGTCAGTTGTTGCAGATTGTCCAAAACAAATGCCATTGTTTATAACTATGTCATGTACTCTGGTTACTTTATAATTTAATTTTTATAATAATAACGTATATTTATGATATTTTTAAATTATCACTAATTTAGGCATCACTTGACCATTTGAACAGCAACAACAAATTAAAACACTACATTGTTTCCCTTACCTTGTAGAACATGATCCCTTTCTTGCTGGCTTTTGTCCCCATGGATACTAAGTGCTGCCCACCTAACAAAAATAAGTTTATAAATATAATTAAGTAAAGAGGGAATAGAACAGACATAAATAACTACAAAACTATATTTCTTTTCCTTTATGCAATAACTCCTACTTACATAGATCTACAACTGGGTAATTATTACCAATTTCAGAAAAAACAGTTATGAAAATTTCAAAAAAAATTTCCTACATTAAACTCTAAATCAAACCAAAATAATATTTTTATTATTTCACCAAACCAAGATATATTGACAAAAGTACTGAAAAAACAGAGAATAAATCAATAAAATGTATTCATATTTAATTTTACTACTAAGACTTAAATTTACCAATTAAATTTCCAAGGGGATACACCTAAAATAGGTATACCTCCCTCCAAATATGAAAGCAAAGAAATACATTTTTAAACATTTTAATAGTTATCCTCACGTATATTATTATTAATATTAATAACAAAAATGTCAACATAAACCTTGTTGTTTTTATATTTATTTTTTGTGGTGTTTTAGTTATTTTTAAATTCCTTCTATTACCCCCCACTCTCCAGATATATATCTTGTACAAATTTTCAATTGTTAATAAAATATGTTTCAATTCATCCAATAAACTTCAAATACACTTCTTTTTAACCTAAGTGGATGACAATTGATGTTAATACAGTTTTTTCAAATATTTATTCAATAATTACATTATAAAAATTTGAGGCTCTAGGTCAGATTTGAACTGAGTATCTTTGTATTAAAAGTCTAGTGCTTTTTGGCACTGAGCCCAAGAATCGCAATGTTTCCAGAAATAGAAACAAGGTTGAACATTGTTGCCAACCGATAAACAAAAATTTACCAGCCATTTACCGGTGCTCTTTTTGAACCGCCCTTTATTTTGTATATAGAAATAAAAAGTAAACATAATCTATCTCTAATAAAACAATATTTATAGTATAAATAAGCACGCCTGTGAATGTAAATGTGACCTCCCAATGTAGCAATGGCTCATTTTCGATAAACAATACATAGGCAACTAACGCCAGATGCTGATATCTAAGAACCAATACAACATTTATGACTTCATCAATGGCAATCATTATGGATGGTAAGTAACTTTATTCATCATCCCTTGCATTACCATTGAAATGTTCAATATTTTTACAAATGTTATATTTCAGTTACTAAGGGTAAAACGTATCCTATCAATGATGCACACAAAGTGTTAAGCATTGAAGAACACAAATAATATTTATATTTAAATTTGTTGATTCCATCTTTACGTGAGCTACTAGTTATCACTAAACACTTTTAAATGTTTATAAACTTGCCTATAGTAGCACTTACTTATATTTGTTGAGGACGGCCGTTTCGGGAGATGTGTCCCATTGTCAACTCAGACCGTAACTCCGGTCTGTATGACAATGGGACATATCTCCCGAAGTGGCCGTCCTCAACAAATATAAGTAAGTGCTACTATAGGCAAGTTTATAAACATTTTAAAAGTGTTTAGAAATAATATTTCTATAAATATACTCACAAGTCTTAATATTAATAAAAGACGGTTGATATATGAGTCAATAACATTTATTTATTTTAGAAATAACAGCGATGTTAACACCACAAGCAGTATTATCGGCCTGATAAAGATGCCATTCCAGCTATCAAAACTTCGCTGTTATTTTGAAAACAAACATTATTGACTCATATATCAACCTTCTTTTATTAATAATAATAACAGATAATACAGTTAAGAGCTAAAATTATGTTTAGATTATTGTTCACCTTAAAATATAATTTATAAACATTTATATTGTATCTTTAAACCTACCCATCTCTCCGAATACAATGAGTAATCTCATCCACTTTACGTTTGGTTTCGACAAATATAATTGTCTTGTTCTCTTTTTCAGATCCAATTTGGCACAAAAGTTGCCTGAGCCTAAAACAAATAAAACCAGATTACATTAAGATACAATATTTACAAGTAAGGATTAACCGTTTTAGAAACAGTTAACCACTTTATAAAGTTTTAAAAAAACACACTTTTAATGTAGATCATGACAGATGTGCAAATCAGTTTTAAAAATAATTGTAATGATTTTATTACTACAGTGGTACTGCCAATCCGATTAAGTATAATATAATTCCTGTAAAATGTTTTCATGCTTAATTTGACATAAGTCATTATAACATTTTAGTTGCTTGTCATATAATTTATGCATTAAGGGGATGCAAGATACATAATTATTAAGAATAAAGATCAAAATTAAAAGAAATAGGTACAGTACATTTCAAAAATGTACGAGTACATGGGTTTTCCTACCCGTAGTCATATCAATTTCCTGTTTAACAAATAAACAAACCCTTTCCATTATTTTTTCCCACATTCATGACTTTTTTTTCAAACAACAAATGAAGAGATGGAGAATCATAAATAAGACAGACAGACAGTTATGTTATTATACTTTTGCTATTACTTGCCACCAGACTTTTTATAAACTAAAGGTTGTTAAATTGTTAACTTACACTTGGAGGAAACGATTTCATCTTAAGACCAGTCGTAAGACAAAAACGTTTCCTCCAAGTAAAAGTTAACAATTTAACAACTTTTAGTTAACAAAAAATCTGGTGTCAAGTAATAGCAAAATTATAATAAGTGATTAACAACCAGCTCGTCTTGCAAATGCTAATTGAGGTGTATGTTATAATTATCGGTTGTATATAATTAATTTTTATGTTTGGAGAAGTTTTCCATTACAATAAAATAAATATTAGAGGAGTTGGAATTATTAGACACCAATGACGATTATGGATGAATTGAAATCAGAAGTTGAAGGAGAGGGTGACCTAAATGATGAGCGTGAGGAAGAATTAGATTTTATTCAGTCGACTTGGCATCCAGATTTTTGAGCTGCCTGATGATACTGTGTATGACAATGATCGAACACTGGATGAGATTATTCAAAACGTTGAGGCTAGGAATGAAAACATTTTATAATATATTGTTCTATAATATGCTGAACATTGTCTCCATCAATTCATTTGTAGTATATGTACACAACAATAAAAAAAAACAGATACAAGGCTAAGTCAGGGAGAAAAATGGTTCAACCGTTTCAATTTCTTGGTAAAGTTGAACGAACGGCTGATGGTACAATAGATGAATCTGAAAAAATCCCAAAAGAACTGAAACAATGCATTGAAGGGTGTTTCTTCGGCAAATAAAAATTTACAACGGGATGTTACTACTAAAACTACTGTTGCGACTGCTGCTCTACCTTCTGCAGGTGATCAAGGGAATAACAAAAATACTGCAGCTGTTGTCAGAAAAAAAAGAATGTCGAAAATGAGATGCGACTCTTGCAATACCAGTATATGAGGCGAGCATAAACAAAAAAATTATGTAAAGATTGTAAACAATTATTGTAGAAAAAATATATAAATATTTCTATCTTGTAAATAAGTTTTTGTAAATTACCTGTTCATTTTGTTTGTAGACGCAGAATATCTACATAGGCTTGTAACATCATTTTGACATAATGAAACAAAACAAACACTAATGATGGTTATTAGTGTTTTATAGCATCATTTGTTAATTATTTTTATATGTACGTCTCAGGGTGGGATAATACGTCTAAATAAGATGGGCAGGCTGTCAGGGTTAAGAATGAATTTTAAATGGGATGTAAATACAACCTTCACAGAGTAAAGGAAAATTATGGGCTACACGGGCAGAGTCACTTAAATAATGTCTAAAATAAAGAAATCGAGACATCTCTGAAACCCTGACCACTTGCTCACAAGAAAACCTGATTTCATTTTACTAAATGAAAATTATTTTAAATAAAAGAAGCTCTTGTCAACAATTTGAAAATTATATTTACTTAAAACTCACTTTGTTTCTTTTTCATGTTCTTGGCATACATCAATGATCTGATGTATATTATGGTTAGCTGCTAAAGTTAGGGAGCCAATATTGAGCTGCACATAATTTATAAGAAAATCTTCGGCCAAGGCTCTTACTTCTTTTGGCCAAGTTGCAGACCACATCAGTACTTGTCTGTCAGGCTGAAACATGTTCAATCATAAGCTGTTTACATTTTTAATATAATTATTAAAAAAAAATAATAGCAAAAATGCTGCCCAACAATGTTCAAAATGTTATAATTAACAAACATATGAAAAAATTCCAATCATTCAAAAATTCTAATTACGAAAGTTGGAAAATACCATTTCAGTCAAAAGTAATCTTGTTTCTTTTGTGTCTTTGATGGCCGTTTTCAGGTATTATGTCACTGGTCTGTGTTATTTTAAAACATAGACCACATACATGCATTAAATACTTTAACTCGAATAAGCAATAAGCATTATGGATTTATAAGTTATAATTATTAGCAGTTAAAAATTACTGTAGTCAACATTAGCAGGAAAACTACAAGAACACAATATGTACATATGTGTACCACAGTTTGAGAACCCCTGCTATAAAGTATCTGCCGCCTCAGTTATACAATCAATAATTTCCTCTTCAGTCGACTTTTGAAAACCATGATAATCCCCATCCACTTCCTTGATGAAAATGTTTTCATTTGGTTATGAAATCAGCACTAAGAAT
Organism: Prosapia bicincta; assembly: GCA_036971475.1. Lineage (NCBI taxonomy): Eukaryota > Metazoa > Arthropoda > Insecta > Hemiptera > Cercopidae > Prosapia > Prosapia bicincta. Next base: position 630,391 of record JBAIZL010000105.1, read on the forward strand.
TTATCTACAAATCTTCCTGTTTCAAATGTTATGGGTGCTTTGAAATCCCAATAGCCATGCCAAGCTCGTTTTATACTGTCATAGTCAAAGCGGTTTAACAAATTTCTCAACTGCAGATTACATTTCAATTCCTCTAACAGCAACCCTGGATGAATAGAGTAGTGAGAACCACTTGTAAACTGCATCTTCCAGTTGTACATTAGACGGCATCTGCATATTTTTTAACTGTATTGTATTGTATTAGCCAACACCAGCCTTTAGACTCTAGTTTATCTGGCTCCTTGTGTCCCAATAGACATGACAATGGTTTTTTTCTCTTCAATTAGTCCTGGACAACGCTGCAGATATGAAATATTTTTTAACTTACTTCTATTCCTTTCTACATAAAATTTAGAAACAAAGTCGAGCATTTGATCTTTTTAATTTTTATAGTTGTGTATGGTCTGCTCGGCAATTTCAGTGTAAAAATTAGAACTGATGCTTCTTCTTCAATTTTTTCCAAGCTAGGCTTATTAAACAACATAATTTGATAAATACGTAGCACTAATATATTAAGTAAGGAACATTATACACTAATAAACTACCACTAATGACACTTCAATAATATTGTCACTAAATTGAACAAAAATAAGAAGTTGAATATAATTTGAACTGTTATTCTGTAATATGTAGTAGGCAAAAGATATTAAGCCAACAATGCCAGAACCCATATAGGCACTGCATCAAAACTGGCCACAGGGCAACTATTTTTTTCATGGCTGGAAGATGGCATGTTCTATCTTCATAACAGAGTCTGTTGTAAGTGATATCTGGTTAATATTATTCCTCACGCTTAATAACGGAATATAATTGAATGCTGACTGTAACAAATTATACTTTGGCCAAACAATAAAGAAATTAAAAGACAGATATAAAGAGCACTTCAAGGCATACATCAAATTAAACATTTACAATTCAAACTTAACCATGCACACCATCAAAAACAGCCCCATATTCCCCACATTAGAAAACATACATTTAATTTAAAAAAGTACAAAAAAGCCTTTAAATGACAATCTGGGAACAGCTACAAATTTATAAACACAAAAATAATGTAATAAACGAACAAAAACAAATGAAATTGAAAAACCGATAAATTATTCAACTTAATAGACAAAATTAACCCAAAGACAAACTAAAACTTTCCCACAGTGCAGTGAATCCGAAAATAGAACTATATCAGTATACCACTTGACAATGGAAATCCCACACACCTGGCAATCTACAAGAAGCTCTTGGTCTCAGTTGAGGCTTAAAAATGAGAACATAATTAAAGTCCTCAAAAGTCGACTTGCAAATATACCAAGTAAGATTCTTGTTCAAGAATATACATATATTGACTTTCTCGATATCTTTAAATATAATAATATGAAGTCAATGCATACAATTTTCTACACATGAATATCATGAAAATTGAAAAAAAAAACTGTGCAGCTTGAAAATTAGATGTTTTTTACATTAATTATAAAATACTCCATATCTGTTATATTTACCTTAAAGTTGGCAACTAGATAAAACAATACTAGATATGAACCACACATAATAAATTATTTATTTCACTAAACTTACTCTAATCTGTTCAATAATTTTGCGTATTTGAGGTTCAAAGCCCATGTCCAGCATTCGGTCAGCTTCGTCCAAGACAAGATAAGTACACCTCCTTAGATTAGTTGTACCTCGTTCCAAGAAATCAATAAGACGTCCAGGTGTAGCGATCACAATCTCTACTCCTCGTTCTAAATCTCTTGCTTGAGGTCCTTTAGGAGCCCCTCCAAAAATACTTGTATTGCGTACTGCAGTTGCACTGCCAAAGTCTGATGCTACTTGCTGAATCTGTTGGGCTAATTCCCTTGTAGGAGCGAGTATTAATGCGATAGGGCCCTCTCCAGGGTTCAATGGTTGCTGATTATTGATATGCACAATAGCTGGTAATATATACTGAAATAATAACATTAGAGCAGAATAATTTTTTTTCTAATTTATATTAATAAATTAATTTATATAATATTTATATTAAAATATTAATTTTATCATGAAAGTGAAATATCCCCAGAATATGAGGCTGACAAAAATTCAATAAACACTAATTAAGCACTATATTAGAGTGTCTATCTATGCTATAGAACACTATCAATGCACTTTGTGCATAGCAAAACATATCTGAAAGTGTTTTTACTAAACTGTTTCATTGTTAGTTTTTGTTCTTTCACTGCATCTTTCTCACAATAAAATCTACAAACATATGACAAATGTTGAATATTAAAATTCTCCTTAAATGCAATTTGTGATCTTGTAAGAAATCTGGTAATGTTTTAACCATTTTGATCCCAACGTCCGATTTTTCGGACTTGTTGAAAAAATTGTCCAGTATAGATTGGACCATTTAATGCTAGTTGCCTACGCCAGTGTATTTTTTTTTTATTAACTTGGGAGCGGGTTAAACTGCCCGAAGCACTGCTACCTTAACGTATATTGTACTTACCTCCCTGATCTAGTCAAATAGCCCCTTCCTTCTTACCAGGTTTAGGAGTTTCCTGACTAGAAAAAACCGCCAGTGTATAACTCGGGTTCCCATATTTATTTCTACAGCAACGTAATTCCCAGTTTTGTCGATATCGTTCTATATATGTTATTCTACTTTTCACGTCTTTTTTACTTTAGACATTACGAGTTTATTTCAGGAACAAAACTTATTTGGTTTATAAAGTGTTTGTTTATCAGACATTTGTTTGGCAGATGTCGGTTTGGTCAAATAATGAGATTTATTAGTGCATGTTGTTTACGTTTCAAGTTTGTTGTCGTTTATTTTAAATAAAATCTATCAGTCATTTTGTTTATTTAATTTGTTTAGGTAATTTTTGTTTAGGCTTCCGAGTTCATTGTTTTTTTTAAAATTTAACTTTGACTTATTTAGTTTATTTAATTTTTTATTGTTCGAAATATTACGTTATAGATATAATGGCTAAAGACAGTTTGGGAAGCAATTAAATACGAGATATGTTGATTTTAGATAGTAACAGTGACAGTGAAAGCGATCTTGCCCAAAATATAATCCACATATCTTTCATTGATAAACTGAATGGAAATGTAACTGACTTGATTTTAGAGAATTTGCAAAATTTTAAAAGAACTATTTCTAAATTACATTTTCTTTTAGCTTTAAAATGATATATAACATGTAATATTTATTTTCATTCCAATGTAAAATATGTATAGTGAAGTGCAGTGGTGTACTGTGTTGCTATTTTATTTTGTTGACTTTTTTGTATATTTTTCAAACGAGCATTAAGCTATCTATATGTAAGTAAATTTATATGTATAAATTTCCTGAAAGCTTGTTTCCTTCCCTTTACAAAAATGTATAATTTGTTGTAAATACGGTATTTATTATATGTCAAGAATTTTTTATATTTTATCTAAAAACTTCCAGGCAGATAGAGACAGGTTCTTCTTAAGAGGCTAAGCTTCAAAGTCTTAAAATAGAAGTGAAAAAGTGATATGTCTATGGACAATTAGCTCATTGACCATTCTAATGTGGTATGGTGCTGACTCTCCTGGTTGTTGAGAATGTCTAATGTTTGTATGCTAAATTAAGCCATCAATTATTATTGTTTATCAATTTAGAGAGAACTGTAAAAAAAAACTACGCCAAAAGTTTTGGTTTGTGATATATGCCATTTGGAGTATCTGGCACCATTGTGAAAGTGATTGTCCTCAGGTCTTGGCACGGACGCTAGAAATGAGTTTTGATTAGAAGGCACTAATAACAACCCTTAAAGCAAAGAACTTCAGGAATAACTGCTACAGATTACACATTTTGCCCTTAATTTCCATGCATCAAGTTTTCATGCATCAATGTAATAATTGTAGACATGAATAATATTAGGTTTTGGGCCTTTTCTTTAATAAAACACTTTTGTAGTTTATTCATATTCATGGTTTGAAGGTATGACACAGTAAAAAAGTTAATATGTACACTGAGCCCTGAGTGTTACTAATTTGGTGAACATAAAGAATGCTTACTCTCCATTTCCATCATGTGGTTATTTTGTCATGCTTGGATTTAAAATATTAAGGATATGTGTCCTACTCATCTGCACTTCCTGCAATTTTACAAAGACTTGATATTTTTTACATTGTAGTTTTTTACAATAATTTAACTTCATAATTTATATTCCATAAGTTTAACCACAGATACTTACTGCAAGTGTTTTACCCGAACCAGTTTTTGCAATGCCCACCATGTCATTTCCACTTAGAGCAATTGGCCAACCTTGAGCCTGTATAGCTGTTGGTTCTGAGTAACCTTGCTTTCTGAAAATTATAAACATAATTATGTGAACAAAATAAAATATATCAAAGTTAATAAAACTTCTAAGCCTAATTAAAATTAACTAAGAGGGAGCAAACAACTGAAAATGTTTGCCTCACCATTGAATCCAAAGACACTATCACTAAATCGATAAATCCAAAAGAACACTGCCATTAAGGAGTTTACCAAAACGAATTCTTACTCTTATCTCAGTATTATCTGAATACATTTGAAAAAATTTAAAAAGTAATTTAAAACAAAAACAAAATTTAAAGTCAATTCTTACTTATGTCAACAAAGAAAAATTTTATTTTTGTTACTTTTTATTAAATAATTACAATTAATATAAATATGTATCTACATGACAGAATCACAATTTTAAGTGGTAAAATAGCAAGCAAGAGAAGTTATTAAAATTAATTAATGTTTGAAAAAACTGTATTAACATCAAGTGTTATCCACTACAAGTTTAAACAAATATATTTGAACTTGAGTGGATGAATAAAAAGTATTTTATAACTATTGAAATTTTGAACAAGACATATAAATAACAGGGAGAGTGTAAACTTATAGTAGGAAGTGAAAAAAAATAAAATTATTTGTAGGTTTATACACAGGGTGCAGCAGCATAACTTCCTTTTTTGAAAACTCAATAAAAACTATTGTATGCATCTGAAAATATTTATTTATTTTTTATAATTTAGGTACATGTCTAAAGTTTTTATTTACATTGTTTTGAAGATCAAATCTGTTTGGTGACGTCACTCATTCTCCATACATTGCGTAAACCGATTTCTGGCGTTTGTCATGACTCTTGTTAGCTTAGCAGGTGTTATGTTGGCAATTTCTTCTTGGATGTTGGTCTTCAAATCTTGTAGGGTTCTTGGACGGTTCACATAAACACGGGATTTCAAAAAACCCCATAGAAAAAAATCACAAGGGGACAGATCGGGAGAGCATGCCGGCCATTCCAAATCGCCTCTAATTGAGATAAGGCACTCTGGAAAGTGTTCCCTTAAAACAGCCATCGATGCTCTTGAAGTGTGTGCTGTTGCAACGTCTTGTTGGAACCAAGTGTCCCCCAAATCCAACTCTTCTAGCCATGAGAAAAAAAAATTCTGCAGCATGTTTACATACCGACCCGAATTCACTGTCACTGTAACCTCATTTTCCTCAAAAAACCAGGGACCAATAATTCCAGCCGAGGAAATTGCACACCACACTGTGACTTTGAGTGAATGCAAAGGCCTTTGATGCAATTCTCGAGGGTTGTTGTCAGCCCAGTAGCGCTTGTTTTGTTTGTTAACCGACCCACACAAATGAAAATGGGCTTCATCGCTAAAAAAAACAATAGCACCCTCGGGAACGACATCAAGAAGAAGCTCACACGCGTTCATCCGAGAATTGAAGTCACGTTCTGAAAGTTCCTGCACTATCGCCATCTTATAAGGATGAAAATGAAGATCATCACGAAGAATTCTTCTCACAGAACGATCGGATAGTCCAAGGGCAGAAGCGTGTTTGCGCGCAACATTGACGCTCTCACTGCTTCAATGTTCTCAGGTGATTTAACGGGCCGAGGGACTCCAGTTCTTCGTTTTGTCTCACTTGCAGTTTGAATGTAGTGACCCATGTAACAATTGATTTGCGATCTGGGACGGGAGCCAACGGGGCTAAATTAAAGCGATTCCGAAATGCGCGCTGTGTTGCAATAACCGAACATACGGTTGAAAAGTAGGCCTCAACGGCAAAGGCAAGTTCCTCACTATTCCAACGCATGATGGCGACTGAAACGTGTCGGGACAAAACTTAAACTGTACCCCCTCTTGAACGAGACCACTAGCGCTCCGCTATAACATCAACTAACTGAATGGCGAGCATTTAAAAAAAGGAAGTTATGCTGCCGCACCATGTACTTTGTTATTTATATAATTTATTTATTATTATAAAAATGTAATCATTATTTATCCCACAAGATGTATTTATTAAAACATAAAAACAAATGTTTATTTTGGTTCTAATTATTGTAATCAGATTTAGTAATTCAGAAACATAACCTCGATTTTGTAATATTTCTGGACAATTAAATCACATAAATCTATTGAACCTAATTTCTTTCAACAATACTCACCTAATACCATCCATAACATATGGAGGAAAGTTTCCTTCTTCAAAATACTTTATTGGGTGAGGAACATTACTGCCTTTTATGGTCATCTCGTTTTTGGCTCGGAATTGTAATATATCATTCATTGGTCTACAGTGAAAACAAGTCAAAACGTTAATGTTAATAAAAAGAATACAACTATTCTTTGAGTTTAGCTTGTAAGGTTATGTTAAAACAAAAAAAAACAAACACAAAACTCACAAAGTAATCATTTATTGACTCATAAGTTAGAGTTTGTAGTAGTAACACTCACTGATGATGATGACTTTGTCATTTAAATGCATATGAGTCAATTAATGATTAATTTGTGAGTTTTGTATAAGTTTTTATTTGTTTTAATAAAATAAGTCAAAATGTTAATGAAATAAGTCAATAAATATATATATATAACATAACATGAATTTACTTAAAAAAAATTCTATCCTGAATATAATGAAGATTATTATTTTTTAATAACTGTTTATAATCAAACAAAACGATTATGAGTTTTTGAAAATACTAAACGATTAAACCATTAGTACACCAGATTGAAGTTATTTGTACATTCAACTATCAGACTACAATTATGGTTTTGTTTAAACATAGTTCACTAATCACTTGGGATGGGTCAATATGTAAAATTTTCTATTCCAATTCCAAAATTTTTCTTCCAATTCTTGATTCTTTCAATTTATGATACGTGTGGCTATAAAGTAACAAGACTTTTGTTGTAACACACTCAATTTTTATTTTTTTACAACTCTCATTTTATCCCCTTTAATATACTCCTCTCTCCTATCCCTACACTTCTCCATTCGTCATTATCCAAAAGGTTGTTCATGAGCTTCATTACTTTTCCCTTCACTGTATCAAATCTGGTTCTTTTTAAGGCTTCATTCACTTTTGGGAACATAAAAAAAAGTCACGTGGGGCAAGGTCAGGAGAGTATAGTGGATGCTCCAACACAGGAATACCATACTTAGTCAAAAATTACTTCACAACTAGTGCACTGTGAGCTGGAGTGTTGTCTTGATGCAGAACCCATAATTTGTTTTTCCACAACTCTAGTTGTTTTCTTCTTATTCGCTCACTGTCTGCCCCTTAGGAACCCAATTTATGTATACGATTCCATGATGTTGAAACAACCATCTTGGCCTTGAACTTTGATTTTGACAATCGAGCTTTCTTCAATCGTGGTGAATTTGGGTTCTTCCAGTGCACTGATTGGCGCTAAGTTTTGGGGTTATAGGTAGAAAACATGATTCAACCCATGTAATTACTCTCTTCAACAGATTAAGATCCTTTTGTTTTCCAATATGTCAGAGCAAATTTCTAATCATTAGTCTTTTTGTTCATTCGTTAGGTTTTTGGGCACCATTTTGGCACACACTTTTTTCATGTTGAAATGTTCATGTAAAATTTGTCGAAGTGACGCCTTATCGATATATACAGTTTCTACCAAAGCACGAATACTTAACCGGCGATCTTGACAGATAAGATTTCCAATTTTCTCAATGGTTTCATCCGTTTTCAAAATTGATGGCTGCCCTGAGCGTATATCACCCTCAACATCTTCTCGTTCTTCTTTAAAACGTTTATGCCACTCACAAACCCGAGGATGTGACATACATTCTTCCCTATACATTTGTTGTAAGAGAAAGTGGGCTTCTGTAGCTTATTTACCAAATTTCACTAAGAATTTCAAGTTGCAAAGTTACTCGAACAAAACATATTTCCGACAAGTGAGAAAACATGGTGCGACACTAATGAAAACTCAATTGAACAAGCTAAGGTCGTTCAACCAGCTGGAATCTGGAGGGGGATGTCAGGGAACACGACTATGTGATAGGTGACCTTGCACAGCATGTCCTACAGAGAGTCAGTCTCGTTACTTTACAGCCATACCTCGTATTCTCTATTAATGAACTTAGTTAACATCTTGTCCATATGATGTACTTTTATAAGTTCCGTTTTAATGTAATAGGTTACATAAAACGTTTAACCTTGATTTATGAATAGGGATTTCTGAAACCATGACAAACATATCAGATAGGTTTAATGATTTATTTATAATTACAAATATGAACTTCAGTTGACAATTAGGCCTACAATATGACTTCAGTAATAGCCATTTTAGTTTGTATAAATGGAGATATTGTAACTACTTTTTCTTTGGATTTTGTTTTGACATCTATAAGCAGTGACAGCTAGAGACATGGGGAGGGAGAGAGGAGAGAGAGAGTGTGTGTGTGTGTTAAGGCCGCCAGAGTGAGAGTCAAGCAGCAGAGAGAGACGAGCGGTGACAAACAAACAAATCAGAAATCTTTTTGATCGTCTTTGTTGTTGCGTCATAAATAATGGTAATATTTTTGTCATTTCAAATCGGCATTTGCTTTAATCGTTTAATTTATTCGAAGCAGCTAATACATAAATAAGACATAATCATTGATTAATTAAATTTCCCATAAATTATACCACACACTTACTTCAACAGTTAAAAAAAACAAGAATCGGAATCAGCATTTTTTTCAATTGAGAATCAAGTATTGACGATTACTCGATACATTAGAATTGGAATAATACAGTACTCAAGCTAAATCCAAACTCAAATTTTTTTTTAAAGCAAAGCAAATGGAAAGACTGGCCAATTGATAGGATGTTTGTAAAAAATATAGGTAGATAATTTAAGATTTGTTCACTACTTGTTTCTATCTTGAGCTTTAGTTGCTGATTATGCAATGTTACATTATTTAAAACACATATTTTCCAAAACATAGCAATTATTCCAATCTTATATTAGCCCACCTGTGTCAGTTAAAGTGCCTATTTAGAACTCATATTTGTAAATAACATAGGTAGATAATTTAAGATTTGCTCACTACTTTTTTCTCTCTTGAGCTTGAGTCCCTGATTATGCAATGTTTCATTATTAAAAACATACATTTTCCTAAACATAGCAATTATTTCATTGTTATATGATGCCAGCTGTATCAGTGAAAGGCTATTTACAACTCATGTTTGTAAATAATATAGATTATATTCAAATTTATGTTAATGGAATTGGTTTGGTGATAAGCTATATGACATATTTAAAATTATTAGTGGTAATATCAACTGGGTTACAATAATTGTATTGTAATTGGGTGTTAATTATGTTTGTGTGGTGTATTTTGATGTGTTTGTTTATTTCATACAGTTAGTTTGTGTGAAGTTTGATACTTTTATTGATATAATGCAGTAACTGAAAGTAGGTTCATATGCTTATATAGTTGTGGTTTGTGGAGATGAGACTTTCAGTAAATTGACTGAACATTGTGGTTTGTGAATATTACCAATTGTGAATGGGCCGATTCCAATTCTCGATTCCAAGAATCGTTGATTCTATTGGTATCGAGGAATTGTCGATACTCGATTCTCCATTGATTTAAGTGCCAATTCTGATTCTTATTTTTTAACTGATAAAAACACATACACATGTATGTGATGTAATTTATAGGAAATATAATTAAATATTAACTATGTCTTATTCAAGTATTAGTTGCTTTGAATAAATTAAACAATTAAAGTGGTCTATTTGAGATCACAAAAATATTATTGTTATTTATGAAGCAAAAACAAAATGATCGGAAGCATTTTTAGTCTGCTTTTCACCGCTCCTTTCGCTCTGCTGTCTCACTCTCACTCGGGAAGGCTTGACACTCTCTCTTTCTGGCAACCACTACACCGCTACCACTTCATACATGTTGAAACAAAACACAAAGAAAAGGTATACAAATTCTCCAATTTCTCCAGTTATACAAACTTAAATAGGTATTACTGAAGTTATATTGTAATTATGAAGTTCATATTTGTAATTTTAAATAAATCATTAATTTTAGCCCAATATGTTTCTCACCTTTTCAGAAATTCTTATTCATCAATCTAGGCCGAACGTTTTGTGTAGTCTATAACATTAAAACAAAACTTTTAAAAGACTGCACCGTATACCCAGGATGTTAAATAAATTCATTATTAGAGAATATCATGTAGGCCTATATAACTTAAAAGAATTGAGAATCGAAAGAAAAATTTGAGAATTGAAATCGGAATCGAAAGTTTTAGGTGTCCGCCAATCCCTAGTGAATATCTTAACCTATTCTTGGTATCATGTGTGAAACAATCTTTCCGTATGACTTATGTAGAAAGTAGAATAGGACCTACAATGTAGTTCTCATATAGAAAACCAAGAAGCATCCCAAAACTGCAAAGATGAATGACATAGGTAGAAAAGTTAGAAGATTTTGTTACTTTGAAAATATTAATAGATCCTTGCAAAAACAGAATATTATAATAATATGTTTTGTTTATGTGTTTTAAAGGCAATCGGTCAAATGTAGTCTTGTTAATGAAGGGTTTGAAAATGATTGAAAATATAAAGTCCATTATGGTAATGACACATCCTATTACCCCTAAATTTATCCAGGTAAAGTTTCTCAGTTTACAATGAAAATATTAGAAAGAACAGAACCCCAATACCACAAAAAATAATAAAAAATAACAAATAAAACAAGTTACTTAAGATTAAACCCTTATGTACATTTCGATGACCATGTCATCATCATCAGAGGGTCTTATTACAAAATTACAATTTGGCAAACAAGAAGTTACAAACTAGAATGATACCAATCGTTCTCTGCGGTTGCTATATATATATATGCTATGTAATAAAAAACTACAGCAATAACAATAAATAAAATAAATTTTATTTATTAATACATATGTATTATTTTAATGTACTTTTTGACATTACCTATTTGGTTCAAGATGGCCGATCGTTATTTGTTGGTCGAGGGCGGAGTTTACCTCACGCTTATATATAGCGACCGCAGAGAACGATTGGTATCATTCTAGTTTGTAACTTCTTGTTTGCTAGAATGTAATTTTATAATAAGACCCTCTGATGATGATGACATGGTCATCGAAATGTACATAACGATTTAATCTTAAGTAACTTGTTTTATTTGTTATTTTTGATTATTTTTTGTGGTATTGGAGTTGTTTCCAATATTTTCATTGTAATATATTGTACCACTGTGCTCTTGATATTGTGTATTTCTCAGTTTGAAAAAAGGAAGTTACTTGCATGTGCAGTCACTTATTGAGGCTATAGGGAGGTATATACTTGTTACAGCACAATATACGAAGGACCTATGTAATAAAATGAGGCACATAATGATGCAATGGTACTAGGAGTAGGGAAACATTATGGTTAATGTGGGCAAGGTCGTTTTGTAATAACTTACCCTCTTAAGATTGAAAAAGAAGAAATGTTTTGTGCTAAAATGTTTAATGCAGAAATGTTGCTCACAAACAATATAATTGTTATAAACAAAAGAAATATATACGACTCACAATTATAAAAACTTTAATTTCAAACGAGTTACAATAACATTATGTAATCATCTTCAGTGATGCTATCACAAACCAAACTTTAATTAAAAAATTGAACATAGCCTATAATGTTAAATTCAATTTTTTAATTAAAGTTTGGTTTGTGGTAACATCTCTGAAGATGATGACATAATATTGAAACACATTTGAAATTTAAGTTTTTATAATAGTGAGTTGTGTATATTTCTCGTCTTTATAACCTTCGCTCACAAGCCAGCTCCAATATTGTTTATAATAAAATTGTTGACTGAAAGATATTTGCTTGCTACGACATTCAAAACAAAAACCGTAGCCTTTTTAATGGACAAAATTATAGGCTAAGACTACATTGCTGACCCCACACCACTAGTGTCTAAAATAAAAATTATTTTAAAATTGTGATCAGTGAGGTACTGTTACAAGAACATGGAAGGAATGGCTGACAGATGATTCAGGGAGAGTATGGCTAAACTTTTGCCAAGCCAAGTTAAGAGAAGCCAAACTAGAGGGAGTATAGTATTAATATAATACTAAATGAATAACAAATTATATTTAACTAAAAACACTTGTAAATTGTTACACTTGGGCGTTTCGGGAGATGTGTCCCATTGTCAACTCAGACCATAACGGTGTTGATGGATAATGGAACACATCTCCTAAATCGGATGTCCTCAACAATACAAAGTAAGTGCTACTATAGCCAAGCGTAACAATTTACAAGTGTTTTTAATTAAAAACTAGTAGCTCAAGAAGATGGAATCAACAAATACAAATATATTTTATATACATATTGTATACCATATGGATTGTATAGGATTATTACAGTGATATTAACTTTTCATAAATAAACTAACCTGTTAGAAACATTATTGTGAGGAATGTAAAAATCTTTTCTAAAAGGGCGAAGACTAACCATATCCCACCGTGGTTTACGTAACTGAACTCCATTCTGTTTTGATCCTCTCATTGGCTTTGAAATTTTCCCTCTGATTGAAGCTCCATAACCTCCTCTTGACATTGGTGGTCGGCTTCCACCTCGCCGGTCATCTCGAAATCCTCCACCGCCCCTACGATCTCGAAACCTTACAAAATTTTATTATTAAATAAGAATTAATTACAGGAAAAATCAATTTTAACATTATAACATTGCTTTATTACTTAGTATTTAATGTATTTATATATAGTTACATGTGAAGGTGAATCACAGAAATGACAGTTGAAAAATGCCAATTAAACAAGGAAATATTTTAATGAACCCAAGAAAAGGTAATTTGAACCTGTGGGAAAAAAGTAGTTGAATTATAAGTTTCAAAAATCTTGAAATAACCAATAAACTTCAAAAATTACATTTCAGAGTGAGGTCAAGTTGGTGTTGATGTATGATGCAAAGAAATGGACTAGCAATACACCTAACAAGTCTAGTCCAGCGACCTCCAAATGATTTCATTAAGAAACTTAGAATTGTATTATCATTTTATAAATTTAAGAAGCCAACGTGACTACGTCTTAAATATGATAAGAAATTCAAACAAAACACATTTATTTCGATATTACAACTAATTTAACAGTAAAGAAAAAAGAACAAAAATAGGTCGTAATGAAATCAAGAGGAAACTATAGAACCAGAGCGACAGTTGCTCTGAGTGTACCGACTAAGGAGTAGATGTTATAGCAGCTTTAAACATTATAGATCAGTGTTAGTTCTTGTTGCATTTTGTGGACACTGGAAATGTAAGAAAACACTTGCATAAAATGAACACAGGAATTGCAATCATTCCAAGTAATGGATGAGGTTGTAAATAAAGCATTCAGTGATAAATTGAGGAAGTAGTACATAAACTGGTTCCTTTTTTTCACACTGGCGGGAAAAAACCCATCTGTAACAATTTTATGTGAGTGGGTAATGCATCTGTGACAATTTGATGTGAGTTGGTACTGAACCCTTGGAATTCCATTACAGCAGATTACATTATACATGGATTTAAAAAATGTTAAAAAACAATATAGATGGCAATGAATGCAATATTTCACAGGAAAAGGAAACTGAATTGAAGAATGTGAACTACGACTACAGTGATGAGAATGAAAGTGATATTTGATACCTTAATTTTGTGTTTTCATATTCTTGGAATTCTATACAAGTAAGACAATTTTATGTTTTACAATAACTTGTTTACTATTTATGCTCAATAACTAAGTGTTTTTTTCAGAAATTTAAGGCTAAATTTATTGTACCATCACACAATATGTGTTTTTATTAATCTTACTTTTTTAACCTAAAAATTCATCAGAAATATTTTTTTAACCGGATATCTTATGTTTGGTGTCAACTGTTTTTAGTTACCGGATTATAGAGAATTTCATAATCATGTCTTACATTTGGGCAAAAAGACATCTTTTAAAACAACTGGGTACAAAGAAAATGTATTACTTACTAATTTTCAATATATATTTTGCAATCACATCTATCACAACTAGTCACAGCAATCACTGTAAGGCTTGGGCCATAGCAGCACACTTAGTGAGTCTGTGGCAACATACTTTTTACTGTTATATAGATCAATAGGAGTAAATAGGTAACGACCCATGAGACACATGCATATTGAGATAAGGATGTTGATTTCTGAGCTGCGAAGAAATGCTACAATGCACTTCGAGACATGTCACCACATCCCACTGCATTGTATTGTCTGCATACCATTGGCCACACGAAATCTCAGTCACGTCCATCACTCGTCAATATATGATATACATATAAATACGATCTTCAATAAATGAAAGAAGTTCATTAAACAAGCCAACATTCATTCTTAAATTGTTAAACAGCTTTGGCGAATCACCACACAAACATTTGTTTAATAAGTTCAAGTGACCATCGCAATTTTTTCACTGTTTATAGGATGTGCCCATTACTTTCTTTTCTTACTTTTTTAAAAATATAATTAAATGAGGAATGCAAAGGTTATTGCTACGTCCAGTTTCATTGTGAAAAGCTGTTGGTGTTGATGCACCTATTCAACACCTATGTGGTGTCATTGGCCATGTCTGTTGCAATGAACCCACTAAAAAAATTCGTGTGGCCCTAGCCTAAAACTTTTAGAGCTGAAATTAGAAAATAATAAATATTTCTTGTTACCACCTCAGTAGCCTGATTGGCCAGAACATGTTACTTATTAACAATTTGCTAGGCTAAAATCCACTACTAACTGATACATCTTGCCAAACATGTTTCACATTTGATCAATGAATTATTCAATGCTGGTGGTTGGATTTTTTTTGTCTATTAATTTCTTTGGTGCTGGGTTTTCTGCAGATTTTAAACTTGTGTTTATTCTTATAAGGTTTAAAAAGTTAATTTTGTTCTGTTCTGTTTTAAGAGTTTCATTTCCCCAATTAAACACAAACAGGCTGCTTTCCATTCCATGATATACAGACTAATAAACACACCCATGAACAAAGACAGATCAAACAAATTAAACACAATAAGATATATTGCACAAAAAATTGATAAACATACCTTGATAGACCCCATAATATGCAAAATCCAATAGACACTACAAAAAATAACATCAACCACTCAAAAACAAATGTAAGTGAGTGATATCACTCGACATAACAAATATGTACACCAACATACCCATACCCGAAACGCTCAACATCCTAGAAACCCAATTAATACAGAACAACATACCTAAAACCCACATTACCGAATTTATAAACATTCTCCAAATCATCACCAAACAAAACTATCTCACCCACAACTCAAACTTCTATTCACAACCAGATGGCCTACCCATGGGAAGTCCTATCAGTAGTGTCCTACTAAGTTGCTAACCAAGGTTTATCCTAACATCATAATAAACAATTAAAGGCTGCAAGATAAGTCATGTCCTTTCTTACTAATTTTTATACAAACCCGTCAGTTGTGTAAGCTAAAGAAATGTGACCTGTGTCTGACGAGTGAAATTCGAAAATGATTAGACAAAGTTAAGATTTTATAAATTTAGTTTCAAACCCAATAGATCTGAGTGGAGTTAAGCTTTCAATTACATGCTTATCTGTATGTCAGGAAAGAGTTTGCACACAGTATCACTCAATAAAAAAAAAACGTTACGATTGTTATCCTAAGTGCAACTTTGGGATGCGCATGACCTTCTCTCTTAATTTGGAATGTTTTTTCAGATATTTACAAATAACTATTTTTCTATTGCAAACAAAGCAATTTTTGCAATGTCATTTTTTATTTAATATAAAATTGTGCATATTTTGTTCACTTATTATTTGGTGCTAACTATAGGTGTTCAAGAAAATGTTAGTGTTAAAATTGAAAAAAACTATTTAAAAATATTGTGATTTTCAATCCTACAAAAAACATCTTCAGAGAATAGATAAGGCTCTTAATTTACTATATATTCTTTTTCTCAGTTTAATTATGAAAACAATACTGTATATAACATATTTTACATATGTTATATGCATTTTTAACAATTTTTTAAAAATATATATATGATTTGAGAGACCCAAATCAAGTTCATCACTGTTGGATTGCAGCATTATCACTTCTGGGGTTAAAAAATTATAATCTATCTAAGAAAATCAAGAAGAAACAACCACATATATCAGTTCATTATATCATCAGAAATATTACTACTTCATTGGAAAAAAGAGAAATTTTAGTCATCAACCAAAATATTGAAAGATCAATATTTGTAGGAAAAAAAAACATTGGCTATCAAAAGAAAAAAAAACAAGCACTTATATACTATAAAATATAATAGTAAACACTTTCCTATAGTAGCATTATTTGTTGCAACAAGAATAGCAAACGTACAACGTAGAATGGAAAACGTACAACATTATTAACTCTGATTGTAATTAACTTCTTGATTGCTTTTTCAAATTTTAGGTTGATTGAAAAAACAACCAAGAGGTCAGTTATAGCCTGAACATGAAAGTTTCAAGTTGGAATTAAGTAAGAAAAAATACTATTTATTATTACACTTTATTTAAGGAAGTTGCTTGAAGTAATCATCTTGAATTCACTGATTAAACTTATTTTAAAAATACTTAGCTAAGTAAATACGCAATTGCTTACTTGCAGACACGTTTCAAAACATTCGTTCCTTTTATGAAGCTAACCCTCTACTGGCCAGTAGGGACCTAAGCCTCTATAGGCCAGTAGAGGGTTAGCTTCGTAAAAGGTACGAATGTTTTGAAACGTGTCAGCAAGTAAGCAATTACGTATTCACTTAGTTAAGTATTTTTAAAATTTGTTTAAGATTCTAATCAACAAATATATAATCCTATGTTCAGTTAAATGGTAGGTTTAGAAAACACTAGCAACAATTTAAAAAAACAGATGAAAGAAACAGAATCTGTAATTTATTTTCATTGATCACAATAAATACCAATTACTGTTGTTATAAAATGCCTGATACCAATAGGGATACTCAGGAATTTTTTTACACATATCTAGGGAATCGCTTTATCTGCAATTTTTCTAAATATACAATATTAATACCATCCTTAAAAAATAAGATTATTAGAGTGATTACTGACATAGTCATGATTTATTATATAAATAATTTTAATCTGCATTGAAACTTCAAATATAAACAAAATTAGTTATTAGTAATATAGCTAAGAACAAAGCCTGTTTACAAAACTATGGTATTTCAAAATTAGAGATAGAAATGTATACTTTTATGTTAATAAATCTAATAATCAATTAAACATTTCTTATCACTTATGACTAAAATAATTAATTACTTACATAGCCAGCAAAATGGCTGCTTTTTAAAATTAAAAAAATTTCAAGGTCAATGAATTTATAGAGTCGAATATTTGAAATACTAAACTCAAACGTATATAACTAAAATCATAGGTATATATAAAAAAGTTTATACTTACATTTTGACGAATTTAGATTTTGTTCAGAAAATCAGTAATCTGATTTAGGAATGTAACAAGTCTGGACCGGCAACTGTAACAGGAATTTTCATTAAAAATAAATTTTTAATTTAACGTATATTATAAATACAACTTAAATTTTTAATGTAATATCTTATTCCCAATAAGAAAATATTTTGTAAATATATATACATATATCTAAATGGTATTAAACCTACTATTGATGAAAATTAATCGGTGTAAGACCCGTTTAAACAGATGACAGCAACGATAGCCAACATTGTCTGCAGCCTATAAAAAAAATTGGACGGGAATAATTGGCTCATGCTACATTGATTTAAAATCAGCTGAAGAATTGTGTTATTTGGAAATTACATTATAATGATTATGTCTTCTCGATTGACAATAACCAATTTAATACGATTGTCATTTAATTATTTGAAAATAATACAACAAATATTTTCGTATAATGTTAAACACACATTCACTCATAATATATATATATATATATATATATATATATATATATATATATATATATATATATATATATATATATATAAAGTTATAAATATAATTATAATATATTTAGTTATAATAAATTAGTTTATTAGTAATAATAAATTAGTTATAATATATAAAAGCTAAATTATAATTCTTGTATTTGTATTTTGACTTAGTTCTTTATTAATACACAAGAATACATATTGCGATATATATATATATGTGTGTGTGTGTGTGTGTGTGTGTGTGTGTGTGTGTGTGTGTGTGTGTGTGTGTGTGTGTGTGTGTGTATGTCTCGCTTTTCTACTGTTGGGTTCACTTCGTCAATGCTGGATGAGATTCTAGCGAAACGTCGAAACTGCGAATTTATGGACTGCAGAATGAATGGATGTACTCCAGATAGTAACTATTCATCATATATGTGTATATGTATATATATATTTATATTTATTTATGTGCGTGTCTATGAGGTACAGATATTTATTATTTAAATTATATACCTCTTGATATAACACAATTAGATCTGCTTAATAATGTGCTTTTTTATTAAATTTGTATTATTCATTATTAAAAATCCTGAATAAATATTATAAAAAACTACATTATAATTATCGTGTATATATTTCAAAAGTGTTACATTACAACGCCAAAAGTTTCATATTTATTATAAATATAATTAAGTTCTTTAGGTACTCATTTTTCTGTCTTTGAAAAGATCTAGAAACTCTAGTTGTTAAAAGCAGTTGTTTAGTTTTACAGTGGCTGTATTATTCAAGGTTTTTAAAATCGAATTTGTTTACCTTACATTTGACAATAATATTCTGAAAAATTAAATTTTTGTAAGTAGATTAGATTCATAATTTTTTTATCAAGTTAACACTGTAATTTAAATAACTGATTCAATAGTGAAAGTCAAGACAACTTTTTCATTAGTGGAGTGTTTGTGAATAGCCTTTTTACATGTTTTGGCAAATATAGGGCCGGTATACAAATGTAAACATTTACCACCATATACAAAAAAAAACATCAAAAATTACCTGGTAGTGTAGAAGGGTTTTAGGAACAGGAAAAAATAGTAAAACTTGTTCTGAAACCCTGAATTAATGAGGAGATACTATTATAACCTCTTTCTACAAAGAGATATAAAGGTTTATAAAACACATAATATATATATTTTATATTATCTTAAAATATATCAACATTACATTATCTCAAGCCTACAATACTACCTTTTAGTCTTATAGTAATTACCTCTAAATAGGGAATATTTACTTGTAAAATACTTCAATATTGGGTTTAATAAAAAAATTTGAATACTTGACAAAGTTTAATCAACTTTGATATATATATATATATATATATGTGTGTGTGTGTGTGTGTGTGTATGTATGTATGTGTTATTCAAAAGTACATTCTAAACAAGAAAAGTAATTTTAATTGTTTCAAACCATTAGTTGTAGTTTTTTTTACATTAAATATGACCATACATAAATAACCTTATACACTCCAGTTTAGTTTATTATATTTAATAACTATTCAAACACAATTATTAATTACCTTAGACATTATTTCTGTTTAATCACTTTAACAATAGTTTCGAACTTTAAATAAATATAACTTTAACTAGATCTAAAGTTCGGATAGTCATAAACTATTGTTTAAGTGATTAATAACATTCAATGAAATGGACTACAATAATGGACTACAAAATTCAAGAATTATTTCTGAAAAGGAAACTTGATAATCAAGCAATAGTAGAAATTAACAATCAGCTCTATGTTTTCAGAACAATAATTTATTCTGACTACAACTTAATACTATACATTTTGTATGTTGAGGTAGGTGTAGTCTGATTTAATTCATGCACACATCCAATTTCGTTCATAAATACAATTTGTGATGGAAAAACTAATGACCATTATTTTACAACTTCTTTGTGAAATATATTTTTAGGATTACTATACTATGTTATACTAAATTACTATACTGAAAGCTACATTACAATCCTGATTTATTAAAATATAAGTAACTATAGCGAATAGCGTAACTAAGTGAATACTTTAGAACTTACTTTCTGATGTGTTTCATTTATCAAGCTAAGCGTCTAGTTATCACCTCGTAAATGAAATTATTGTTTCAAAACGCATCAGCATCTAAGTTCTTAAGTATTCACTTAGTTAAGCTATAGTTACTTATAATTTAATCAGTCAATTTAAGATGATGACAACATACAACATTAAAATATATTTACAAAGTATCCAGTTAAGGTAGATTAGGAAGGTTAAGATAGGCATTTACTAATGTAGTAAAAACATTATGAAGCTGAAGTTAAGGATTCTATATCCATATATTCATGACTGACTTCAAATTATAACGATACACAGGTTTTCAATATGCCAGAAGGCCATGAGATTGTGATACCTTTTGCTGGAGCAATGTCAGTATTAACAGAGAGGAAATTAGCCAATGATATTATGATTCTTTTTACTAAAACACTTGTAAATATTTTTCAAACTTGCCCTTAGTAGCACTTACGTATACTTTTTGAGGACAGCCATATCGGGAGATGTGTCCCATTGTCAACTCAGACTGTAACTGATCACAAGGTTTTTGTAGGTTAGGTTGGGGATGGAATAATTTGGTGGGGGTGTTGATGAACTTTGTGAGCATTAGGAGTTATGATGTCAAAAAGTGTGTGTGTGAGTTATAATGTAATTGTGTTGAGTATGTGTGTAGGGTGTAGTTTGAAATGTCTGTATTTGGTATTGTTCAGTTGTGTAACATTGGTTATTTCTGTGTTGTTTATGAAGAATTCGTAGGTTGAATGCTATGTCTATGTACTCATGTTTTATGGACTTGATCAGGGAAGTTTGATTGGTAATTATTAAACTACACCCTACACATAATTACATACTACTTAAAAATACATTCTAAAGTAGGAGAAAATTATTTAAAAAACCTTAAATGATCTTTAAATGTTTTGTTAAATGTTGAAAAACATAAAACAAAACCTTACTTTACAGACATAGATTACAATTATATTAATAAATTGTTGTAGAATTACCACAGCGTCTTATATTAGATTAATATAATGCTATATTAAATTATAGTTACAAAATATCTGGTTATGATAAACTGGTTTTTAAACCTTAAGAGCTTAACTTTTAAGTAACATTAAAACAAAGATTTTTGGTAACTAGACATCATCGATTTTGCATACGAAGAAGATATTACCTTAAAATATACACTAATGTACTATTTTAAATAATACTTAATACTTAAATAACTTAGAATCACTACAATAAATAAACAAGTAAAAATGTATAACAATTATAAAAATAACAATAGATATATACAGGCTGTCAAAGTTTTGTAAGTGTAGTTCATGCATTTAGGAGAAGTGAGTGGGGAGTACGGCCGGCTGTAGAAGGGATGATTCACGTTAGATGCTTACGTTTGTGCGTGCGTGCTTTGGCCCGTTCTATTCCGGCTGATGTAAAGAAGGGATACTACTAAGCTATTACGGTCGACTATTTTATTATCTGTGGTCGGTGGACATTAGTGATAATCCCCCAAGGATACGTCAACCCTTCCACCATGTTGGATGTCGATCTTTTAGGAAAAAGAGGCTCCCGTAGTCCTAGACCATATAAACCTACGGTACGGAGAAACCAGAAAATTCACTAAATATATTTTGGTTACAGTATTGGCTACATCGTTTTAATACATTATTTGTAACTCATAATTTTATTTATAATGGTACAATGTCATCTGCGTCAGACTCTTCACTGTCTCAGATTTTCCATCACTGTTACTGTCACTGTCATTTGTAATTATTATACTTTCTAACTGCATGTCCATAACTCTGTCTGTCTCGTAATATTCATTTTCTATTTCTAATACATTAACCTCCTGTTTCACTGCCAGCGTGGACTATGATTAGTCTTGATCCCTTTAAAATATTTCTTTTGTAGACGTTAACAGATTCATCAGTCCATGCTAAATTCGTGGTATGCGTCGAATGAATATAAGACTCATCTGTAAATATTATTGACCTATTTTCCGCTCTATACTGTCGAATTTTATTTAAATAGCATAATCTTTTAAAGCGTATGTCATGTTTTTCGATCATAACCCTTCTTTTATTTTTAGTTTTTTCCATTTAAGTCCCATGGATCTTAAAATTTTGCGTAAAGTTTCGTGAGTAAAATTAAATTTTAATTCCAGATATTCAAGCTTTAAAACTCTTAGCACATTCTTCAATGTTGGGAGCGCGTGATGAGTCGTATTAAAATTAAAAACTATTTTTCGTAATGCACATTTTTTAAAATCATCGATGTTGACTTTTTTAATTTTTCTTGGACGAATTTTACCTGGTGTACTGAATGTTTCGTTTTCTCCTAGTCGTTTTTCCTCCGTCAATAATTTCCTTAATCTATGAACTGATATTCCACAAAGGTTTGATACGCGGTCTTGAATTACCGAGCAAGACATGTTGGGATTTTCAGAAGATATGTTGTTATTAAATACATTAATAATAATGCATTTAGTTTGGATTCTGAGCACCACTCCCAGACCTTTTGTCTTCGGTTGAGGCATATTTAGTATTGAAAAATACTGTTTTGGTCGATACACTAAACGCATAAACACTGTCACATAAACTAAAACGACAACAGTACCATTTGCTGTGTTGTGCATTCCAATAAGTCAGTTGTAAAATCCCCCTCCACTACCGCACTACTATTTCTCCTCACCATCGTATCTCTACCAAATACGTCTCTGCGCACCACGCTAACATAACTTTGACGACCTGTACTTTAATACACACACACATGCATGAGTGTGTGTGTGTGTGTGTGTGTGTGTATTGTTATTTTTATAATTGCTGTATATTTTTACTTGTTTATTTATTTTAGCGATTTTAAGTTTTTCTTAAAAATACAATATTGTTTTGGAGATGATAACCAATTAGGTTTTTTGCCAGGGACGTAGTTAAATAATAAATATAGATTAGTATTTTTTTTCTTGTTACTTTATTTATCTCAGTATTGCTAAATTTCTGGCGCCATATTCTTTCACAAATAAAGCTTATTGTTGTTACAATTTGCAGGTTGCAGAAGAAGAATAGGTATTACTAAAACAAAGATGGTAATAAATGATACTTTATTGGTACGCCATTTACCATCGGAATTGTCTCACAAAGAAAAAGAAGAATTTATGAAACATTTTGGTGCTGTTAAAGTAAAAATATTAGGTCCAGAAAACAAGAAGAACAATTTAATATATGCAAAGTAAGTAACACATATGATTACATATATATAATACTATATTATATACAGTACAGTCTCGTTAATCCAGTCTCCGATGATCCGGACGTCCGGCTAATCCTAATGGCCCAAAATTTTTGTTTAGTTATAGTATTTTACAGTGCACAATCAGTCTGCCGTCCACAAAAATATTTATTTTTATATGTCTATATTTGTTATTTTTCAAAGGGGTCTTCCTACTCTAATAGACAAATAATATAATTTATTCATTAAAATATGAATATTATTTGTTTCTTTTGCCTATTAAAGTAGGAAAAACTTCTTTGAAAAAATATATTTACATTAGATCTCCCAACACTACAACGCACGTGACATCAGAGACATCTTGCGATAAACGAAATATAAAGGACCGCTGAATAAACGGATAGACAGTCTATCCGTCTGACGTCAGGTCAGTTGTGTTGTCGGACGGATGCCACCTTTACTGCTTCTTGCAAGATATCTGCTCAGATGTCATTTAATTCTAGTGCGATATTGATCTGTGTTTTTTATTTACGTCTCGTTCAGTGTTCAGTGAAAATGGCGACTAAACATTAAGTCAGTTTCAGTGATAATGGAACAAAAACTCCAAGCTTTGTTTCGTATTGATGGAGGTGAATCGCTTACTAAAATTTCAAAAGAGTTAAGCGTGGAAAAACAAACTGTTTCCGATTTGAAAAAAAGCGACAGGAAATTGAAGATTTTTGTGCAAAAATGGTTAGTAAAGACAGTTTATGCGGCAGAAGCACTTTTAAAAAACCAAAAAATGAAATCCTAGATGATGCTTTGTATGTTAGGTTTTGCCAACAACGGGAACAGGGTGTTCTATTATCGGGTGTAAATTTGCAAACGATCGCGCTGAAACTGAATGAAAAGTTAAAAGGAGACCCTAATTTTAATGCCAGTGTGGGTTGGCTGTCACGGTGGAAGGAACAACATGTCATACGTCAACTCGGAATAAGTGATGAAATTTTGTCAGGTGACATTGATGCCAGTGAAAAATTCAAAGACAAATTTGGCAAGTTTCTCAGATATGAAAACTTACAACCTTGTCAGGTGTTCAACACTGACAAAACCGGATTAAATTATAAAATGTTCCCAAAAAAAATTTAGCTTCCAAATTAGATTTAGTTGCAAAAGGCCATAAAGTTAAGAAAGAACGTATGAATTTGCTGCCCTGCAGTAATGCTTCTGGCGATCTAAAACTTCCACTTTTGGTGATTGGGAAATCCAAATATTGGTTTTTAAAAATATAAATTTAAGTGTTCTACCGGCCCAATACAAGTTCCAAAAATCAGAGTGGATGAACAGTCAAATTTTAAGGACTGTTTTTTTGAGAACTTTGTTCCAACAACAGTAAAGTTTTTAAAAGAGAAAAAAACTCCTTTGAAAAGCGGTTTTACTAATTGATAATGCCCCATGCCACCCAAATGAAGAAGAATTGCGTCATTTTTGTTAAATTTCTTCCTCCTAAAGTCACGGCCCTCATTCAGCCGATGGAATTTTATCACTTTTGGAACAACAAGAAGCAGATCCAGCTACACAATTTATTAAAATTCTTAAAAAAGTGACTATAAGGGATGTCATTTATATGGCTGCAGAATCGTGGGAGGAAATTCAACCATCTACACTCCAAAAGAGCTGGAAAAAATTGTGGCCTGAAATGCTCCAGCAAAGTGAAAAAACCGACAGTCGACGCTGAATTTGTTCAGATTTTTCAACAATTGGAGGGTTGTGCCGAGTTGAAAGACACTGATATTTCCGAGTGGATTATCAGTGATAATGACATTGGTCATCAAGTGCTCAATGAGGACGAAATCGTCGTGGTGTGCACTGCAAATGCAGAAAATCACAGCTCGGAAGAGGAAGACTACACAGACGAACCGGTCAGCCTAACTCATGATGAGGTAGTTGTAATGCTGGAGGGGTTGATGACCTACTTTTAGAAACAAAGTGATACGTCAACTGCGGAGCTACTGACCTTGAAACGCCTACGAGATCATAGTGTGAAACGACGTCATTCATCGTTAAAACAAACGAACATTACGGACTTTTTTCACTAAGTTTTTTAAAGTTTATTTTTGTTTCAGTTTCATTTTTGTTTTGAGTTTTTTGTGCGTTTATACAGCATAGTGTAAATAACTGTATATGAATACATTTATTCAACGAGAGAGATGCTTTGATATTTATTCATGTCATACCTTTTCTGTTACAATTACAGGATTTTTTGCTAAATATGCTATGAAATACTGTATTGTAAGCTATATTTATGCTTCAATAACACTAAAACTACAATTTTAATATGTTTCCCTGCCTAAAACACACTATTGTATGCATTTGTTTGGCTTTTTCCGTCTAATCCGGACAGGGTCCGGTCCAATCAAGTCCGGATTAGTGAGACTGTACTGTAATAATATATTCTGTATTCAATAAAATTTGCATTGTGACTCTCTCTCTCTCTCTCTCTCTCTCTCTCTCTCTCTCTCTCTATATATATATATATATATATATATATATATATATAATATATATATATCATCTATATAAAATAGAAAATAATATCTATAAAAACCTATTATCATCAAGTTCCATCCATCACAAGTTTTATTAAAATGTATTTGAACTTGAGGGAATAAATAAAGATTATTTTATTGAAATTTTGAACTATGTACAAATAAATAAATACACACACACACACACACACACACACACACATATATATATATATATTTAGTTGAAATATTTTAAAACTTGTAGATGCTTTAAAAAGTTACTTTTAAATTCTATTTAGAAGTAAATAAAATGTGAAAAGTAAATGTTACATTCAAAGAAAATACCACAAAACATAACTCTTGAATTTTGTAGTCCATTACGTCCGGTGAAACTTAGTTAATCACTTAACTAATTGTTTATGACTATCCGAACTTTAAATTTTGTAAATTTGTAAAACTTTACTGAGACAAAACGTTTTCGATCGCTATGTGGTTATCTTCATCTGTGTCTTCTGCTTGGAGTTGTTAGTCATCGCTTATATATATATATATATATATATATTTGTAGCTTTGGAACACGGTTTTCGTGTATTAACTTATCATACATAGTGAAAGTGATATATATATATTTATTTATTTACATATTTATATATATATAGAGAGAGAGAGAGAGAGAGAGAGAGAGAGAGAGAATGACCAGTTAATTTCAGTTGTAAGACAAATAGAAAGAACATTTTAAAAATTAACACTTGGTAGTCTTACATCTAATATTATCTTACAACTTATGTTAAATTTGAATTTATCTCTCAGCATGAGGTTACTGTGTTATAGCTTGTAATTTATAATATTTTTACTACACCCATTTTCTGAATTTACTGTTTAAGTGGTCCTTATATTGAATTGAAGTAGCTTGATTGATCCTTAGAGTTCCCGTATTTTGGGGTTGTGATCCACTTTTCGTCCAAAATGACGGAAGAAGTTTTTCATTATCCTTTCATATACGGCTCCCTGGGTCGGACTCTTTTTCCAGCTCCGGCACCTTGAACTTTTGCCCTCTCTGGTTTTTGAACATACCACCTCGGTCCCCAAAACTTTCTTGACTCTTTTTTTCAACCCCTTGATCACTCCTCCCTTCCATCGCTTCCCTTTATCTTATCTTGTCTACCAATAGTCTTCCTTTTTCTTAATTTAGCCAATCCTGCCTTCCAATCTTGTCTTCTATTCTTTTACTCAGTTGTCTAAATTTCTTTGTCCCTCTTTACACCCACCTCGTTTTGGAAACTATGGCTTTTGTCGAAAAACAATATACTTTAGTAACTTACCTTGTTACCTGACACACACACACACACACAAACATCATATGCAATTAAGAAAAATAAGAATTATATATCTATTTATCTATAGATAAATGTAATTAATAGATTAGTTTATAGTGTATAATAAATGTAATTTTCAGTGTCACAACATATGTCTGCATCATTGAAAGTAATATATTGACATACCCTTATTAAATGAAAACGTACGAAGTTGACTATTATTAAAATATCTTAATTTATTATTTATTCATTTTCAATCCTTTACATAATATTAGAAATATCCTTCTTCTACTTTACCAACCCAGTGCTTGTGCCACCATTATAACGCCAATGTTTTAACCTAAATCTACTCTAATTATAAGTTTATAAAATAATTTCTGCCATGTAAATCTGTAACGGAATCAAATGTGATATATATTTATTTCTTTATAGATATGAATCTAGTGAAGCTGCCCAAGTTGCACTGAAAAGATTACACCAACTGGAGGTTTTGGGACATTTATTATCAGTTGAACTGGCAAGAGGAAATCATGAAGTTTGTGAAAGTTCAGATTTATCCAGGTATTTTTATTGTAATCAGTATTCAACTTAAAAATCTATTATATAAAGACATGGTTTTTTGTTAAAAGTTAATTCATTGACATAGATAACTTCTCTGGTTAATTCGTTGGCCCTGGATTACTTCTTTTAGTTCATTGTTACTTTATCTGCTGTTCATAAATTTTACTACCTCATACATTTTAAATAATTGTTTGTATTTTACATTAGTTTTAAATCCAGTTCAATCTAAAAAATTATTTAAATTTATGCTAGGTTTTTATCAGAGTCAAAAGTGGTCATTTAGGTATAAACAGGATAAATATAATCCACGACTTGAATCAATCTCACAAAACACTTGTTGCATTTTCACTTGATATAGTGTAATTTCTCCTTAAAAAATTCTTTAATAGTTTAATGTTTACTATTTTTAATTAATAATTTTTTTTAGTATCTCAGTTTAACATCTGATTTACAACAGTGGAAAATTGTTTTGTAGTCATTTTGTGGACTATATGAAGGAAGTAAAATGTAAAACACTATTTACATTTGTGTCTGTTTTAGTGTTTTAATGTTTTTTTAGTTGAATATTTTATTATTTCTGAAGTATATATATATATATATATATATATATATATATAATTTTAGTAAATACAGATATAATTTTTTATATTTTCAGCCATATGGAACAATTTGAAAAACAAGATCATATACGGAGACCGAGAGAAGTTTTTTATCAGAAATTAAACTCTTGGACTAAACTTATCGATTTGAATTACCCTCCTCCTTACCATTTATATTACCAATATCCTCCCCCTACTCACCAAGTCTTAGATAATATTTGTAAAGCTTTGACAAATGTACCAAAATTTTATACCCAGGTGCTTCATCTGATGAACAAAATGAATCTTCCTTGTCCGTTTACTGACAGCTATCCTCTCCACTCAACCCTGATGGCAGAAAAAGATGTAAATCAGTCTGTTGATGAAGAAGAAATGATTGCTGAGTCAGAAACTGAAGAAGAATCTGAAATAGAAAGTGATCCAGAGGAAAGGCCTCTTGGTCTAAATAAAGAAGCAAACATAGTTCAGTTGAAAAGGAAGCGAACAAGACAAAACCCACTTAAAAGGCGTAAATTTGTTAAACCTATTGTATCTGCAAACACACAACCAAAGCCTGTATTAAAAGCTGAAGAAGTCTTTGAAAAAGTAGATAAAGATCCTTTACAGAGAAAAATTGAGTTGAAACTAACTCCGGGGCTAGATTCAATACAAGAATCAATAGAAACTCAGAATACAATAACAAACGAAGGTTTTGGTATTAAACATTCTATTGCAAAAAGTTCTGATAAAACTGAAGATCATAATCTTGAAAATTTAGTTGATGATGAAAATATTGAAACCTGTATTACAGAGCAAGCTTTGACACAAAATAGGATACCTGCAAAAGGTTAGTTTATTTCTCCTTTTAGTATTTATTGTTCATTTAGTGTATGTGACATTTTTAGAAGTGGTAAGGTTTTTCTTATGACTGTTAAAGTGAGAAATTTGTATTTGTTTCATTTAAATTTATAATTTAGCTAATATTTCAAATCTAATAAAAAAATTGTTATTGAAATAGTTACAGTAAAATTTGCTTAAATTCAATTTTCAAGGGACCATCGAAAAATAGCATCTTAAACTGGAAATCATCTTATACAGGAATAGAAAATACTGTCATACTAACAAAAAAATTCTGAAGTTGCTTGATGTAATCATCTTGAAGTCACAGATTAAACTAATTTTAAAATTTCTTAACTAAGTGAATACGCAATTGTTTACTTGCTGACGCGTTTTAAAACATTCGTTCCTTTTACGAAGCTAACTCTCTACTGGCGGCATCGGTGAGGTGTAAAGACTCTTATGAGAATGGATTTATGACTGTGGAATGGGGTAGGTTGTTTCGGTTGTGTGTCATATAATAGAAAAGGCTGTTGACTTCAAAGTGTGTGTGATCATTTAATACGTTTTCTTTATTTGTTGCATAGTGTTTTTATATTTCATATTTTTCTAAGGTTGTTAGTTTTTTACTTTGTTTTAATGTGTGTAGGACATTTAAATTAGTGTGTATGTGTGTGTGTGTGTGTGTGTTGGGTGTTTTTTAGGTGTTTTGCGTAGCTGGATTTAGAGTTTGTTTGTTTTTTTTGGGTAATGTGTTCTTCGAAGCGTGTATAGAATGACCTGCCGGTTTGGCCGATGTAATAGCTGGGGCTATCGTTACAAGTTAATTTGTAAATACCTGAGAGTTTGTATTTGTCAATTTTTTTTTTGAAAAGGTAGTATGTGCTGTCTTAAAGTGTTTGTTGTTTTGTAGGATATTTGGTAATGGAGTTTTTTTAATGTGGAGGCTATTTTGTGTGTGTTTTTGTTGTGGTAGGTGAGGGATATGTATTTGTTGTTTTCTGTGTGGTTTGTCTGAGTGGCCGTTTGATGGTGTTTATGTTTAATTTTCCTGAGTATGATTCTATGAGTGTGTGTTGGTAGCCGTTCTGTTGAGCGATTCATTTTATGGTTCAAGTTCTTTGTCGTAGTCTTTCTGTAGCATTGGTATATTGATTAGGCGGTGTAATATGATTAAATGCAGCGTGTTTGTGTTGTGTGGGGTGATTAGATGTATTATGTATGACATTATCGGTAGTTGTTGGTTTTCTGTATATTATGAAATTATGTCTGGTGTTGTGTTTGGTGATGGTAAGATCTAGAAAGTTTATTTTATTGTTTTCTTCTAATTCAAGGGTAAATGTAAGGTTTTGGTGTATAGTATTAATGTAATTGTGTAGTCGTTTGATTTGCCATTTATCGCCGTTGTATAATATTAAAATGTCATCTACTGGTAATAAATTATTTTCAGTAGATAAATAATTAAATAAATCAGTAGAGGTAATCAACCTCTACCGACAGACGAAGCTCAAGGTATACAAAACTTCCCTCCACATTTCCTTTAACACCCAATGCCTCAAATACAACCTAACACCTAAATACGCTAAAATTACAATAAATAACAAAACACCTGCTGCATAAAAAACAACAACACAAGCATAGAAAATAATTATCAAAAACAGTATCAAACAATTATACGCTAAGAAAGACAAACTTAATCACACCCTATACAAATTACACCAAACCCTCACAACAATGCTACACCACACGGAACTCGAAGAAATATTTCAATATACTAACACCACAAATATCAATTTCAGTACAAATGAATTAACATTATTAAACAAAGGCATAAAATATAACCTACACCCCAAAAAATATAACCACAAACAAATGTCGGACATCTTTTTGGACACTGAAATTGCAATTCAATATACAGATCCCACACACCATGAATATATTAGACAAGACATTAAACATAAAATGCCCAACATAAACACCTTAAACAATAACCCCATCATAAATAATGAACATTCAACCCTTAACAACTTGAAGCAACTGTAGCGTAAATGTTTATATTAAATAAAAACAACCTCTTACCACAAATTCATCAATTTTCATTTAACCTTATGTACATTTCGATCATTTGTAAAATACCTCTGAAGATGATTTCTATGTAATTGAAATGTACATAAGGTTAAATAAAAATTGTTGAATTTGTGGTAAGAAGTTGTTTTTATTTAATACTCAACCCTTAAATCAATTATACAAAAACGCGACAAACACAACCTAAATTTTTTAAAAGCAGACAAAGGTAATTCTATCGTAATAATGCACCAACAAGACATTGACAGGAAAGTAAACAGTTTCATAACTGAAAACAAAATAAACGAACTGCGATCAGACCCCACACCTAAATTTCAAACAGAAATTAAAAATCTTCTAAATAAATGCACCAAAATCATGAAAAGAGAACAAAAGAAATATTACAAACAAATAAAAACCCAAGCCCCCACATTAAATGCTTTACCTATAATCCACAAAGAAAACACACCCAGCTGTCCAATAATCAATCACACACATGCACCATCACATAAGCTAGCCAAATACATAGACAAACTCATCAGATAACATAAACTTTCACAATCACATATCCATACACAATAACATAGACCTCACTCTCAAAATTCAAGGTATCCACATACCACACAACTCCACCATTGCTTCATTTGACATAAAAAACCTATACACTAATGTGCCAATAGAACAAACACTCCACATACTACAAAATAACAGCAAACAGCAAACAACACTCCATATAAACTCACACATGAAATCATCACACTCACGAAACTCATCACATCACAAAACTACTTCACATATCAACAAAAATTCTACACATAGAAAGACGGCCTCTTATGAGTTCCCCCATCTCAGGCATCCTAGTAGGAATATTCCTACATCATATTGAGCAACAATACATTCTACAGAACAATAATCACACACATAAAATAATTTTTTACCATAGATATGTGGATGACATTTTAATATTATACAATGGCAACAAACGGCAAATCAAACAACTATATAATTACATTAATACAGGGTGTCTAGTGACAGGGAAAACCGGGAAAACCTGGAAAAGTCAGGGAATTTTAAGATTCTGGAAAATTCAGGGAAAAGTAAGGGAAAATTTTAAAAAATCGGGAAAATATTTATTTTGATTAGAAACAAAACTAGTGGCCATTGCTCTCGAATATTTGGTATTGTAAGCCAGCGGTTTAGGGGCAGGGCAGTCAGGAAATAACACTTCTTTATTTAGATGCCCATTATTTATTTGATAAGCCCAATGCTATGACTTCAGGACTTATGTCAATAAATATTAAACGTGTCGAGTTGGTACAGCTGGGAGGTTTTAGCCTGGACCGTGGCCTTGGGGTGCGCAGTGGTTCTGTTATCATATGGACAGGTGGGGATAACAGATAACTCAGTCTGTTTCTGACCACACAGAACGCTGTGTAAACATTCGTAGCCAGCTATTTGTCTAGACTCGTGATAGTATGTGTTTTATTTGACGGTGATTATTTGTACACTGTTTATTTCAACACGGAAGGTTCCAGTTTTCATTGCCGTAGCGGGCAAGCGCGTCATGCTGATGTCGTCATTACCTCCACTCCTTCCTTAGGATAAATATAAACTAAAAGATAAAGTGACTGAAGCAGAGATTATATGGTGCGTGAATTTAGTAATGCAACACTTCTTTACGCAATGCAGAAGGTAGTGTGCCTCTTTCTAAGGATGTTCCGTGATAGCACCATTGCACAGAACATGAGATTGGGGAAAGATAACATTTCCTATAGTGTTGTAATCGGTTTATCAAATTATATTAAAGACCTGTTACTGACATCATTAAATTCAAATTCTAACTATGTAATTGGCTTTGATGAAAGTTTAAACAAAATATCACAAAGAGCCCAAATGGATTTGAGTGTTAGGTATTGGGATGCAGAGACGGATGAAGTGAAAGCTCGATATTTTGGTTCTGTGTTCCTTAGACACAAAAGCAAAAGAGTTACTCAATTCGTTCTTCAAAGTCTGGATTTATCCAAGATCCTTCAGATATCAATGTAAACTGGGCTTTCTATAGACATCTAAAAGAGGAAAAGTCAGGGAAAACTCAGGGAATTTCTTCAAGCTATTTTACTAGACACCCTGGAAAAGTCAGGGAAAACTCAGAGAATTTCTTCAAGCTATTTTACTAGACACCCTGTAATACCATACACAAAAACCTCACATTTACTGTCGATTTAGAAGAAAACAATAAAATAAACTTTCTAGATCTTACCATCACCAAACACAACACCAGACATAATTTCAAAATATACAGAAAACCAACAACTACTGATAATGTCATACATAATACATCTATTCACCCCACACAACACAAACACGCTGCATTTAATCATATGTTACACCGCCTAATCAATATACCAATGCTACAGAAAGACTATGACGAAGAACTTAATACCATAAAATACATCGCTCAACAGAACGGCTACCAACACACACTCATAGACAACATACTCAGGAAAATTAAACATAAACACCATCAAATGACCACACAGACAAACCACACAAAAATCAACAAATACATATCCCTCACCTACCACAACAAAAACACACAAAATAGCCTCCACATTAAAAAAAACTCCATTACCTAATATCGTACAAAACAACAAACACTTCAAGACAACGCATACAATCTTTTCAAAAAGAAACTGACAAATACAAACTCTCAGGTATTTACAAATTAACTTGTAACGATAGCGCCAGCTATTACATCGGCCAAACCGGCAGGTCATTCTATACACGCTTCGAAGAACACATTACCCAAAAAAAACAAACAAACCCTAAATCCAGCTACGCAAAACACCTAAAAAACACCCAACACACACACCGATATACACACTAATGTAAATGTTCTACACACATTAATACAAAGTAAAAAACTAACAGCCTTAGAAAAATATGAAATGTACAAACACTACGCAACAGATAAAGAAAACGTATTAAATGATCACACACACTTTGAAGCCAACAGCCTTTTCTATTATATGACACACAACCAAAACAACACACCCCATTCCACAGTCATAAATCCATTCTCATTAGAGCCTTTACACCTCACCGATGCCGCTAGTAGAGGGTTAGCTTCGTAAAAGGAACAAATGTTTTGAAACGTGTCATCAAGTAAGCAATTTGTAACTATTCACCACTATATATGCTGTTTATTCTCACATATTCACCTAAACAATTTTATAACAATTTTTTTTTTAAATGATGGTATATCATTGTTTTTCTTGAAGATGATAATACATTTATTGGCAAAAAGCTTTGAAAAATATATAAATTGAAACAATTCTTGTATTTGAAATATTTTTATTCATATATTTATATATACACTTTTCAAACAGTCATTGATGTTTAAGACATTACCCATTGTCATTAACGACTAATAACACTGTCATATAGTTACTAAACAAACAAGCATGCGCCTTTTAGTTCATCAAATTATTTTCATACATAATTCTTAGGTGACAGCACTAATTTAGACCTATCTTTTTTTAATTTTATGGTTAATTCAAATCTTTGTTATAAAAAAGTAATTAGCAGCTATGTTAACCCCTCCTTGTATTTAGTAAGTTCTTCTAAATTTTTAAGTCAGATGGACTGGTTTGGAGGCTAGCAAGTTTTAGTTGTTTTAGATTATCCATGGGATAGTATGTGGAGTGAGATAATTAAAATAATTTCTCTAATAACTTGAGGGGGGGGAATTGAAAAACTTATAAAGTAGTTCGATTAATCTTTTCAGCAGTTTTTAGATGCTTACTGATACAACAAAAGTGATAAAGTATCTGTTTTTTTAAAAAATATTTGCTCATGTTTGCAATTCTCTTTAATAGGTAAATTTTTAAAATCTACATATATGTACATGATATTATCATCTTATATATAAAAGGAATGAAAATTTTAAAAACATCTAAATTACTTACACTCTGACCTAGCCTATACTATGAAAACCTAAACAAATTCAATTCCCTTGCCCTAAAATTCACATCCACATTCACCCAAATCCAGTATTTTTCATAAATTTATGAACACCAATATTAGCATGCATAATTATTCCAGCCACTCTTACCAGCACAAACTTGCTGCTTACAATACCATTATTTATTAACTATAAAAAACACTTTTAGAAAAACAAAAATTACACCAAAAATTTAACATGTGGCATATTTTAATGGTTACTACGTGTCAGCAATAGTACCATTTGAAAAACACACAATAACACTACACCAAAAAACTCACTTGATAAACCTAAGAAGTACGTAACAGTGCCATAAAGATCATCCAATATATAAACTAAATGAAGCATGAAATTCTCAATATACTTCTATTAAAAATATTTGTATATATTTGAGTGCATTTTCCTGCCTCATTACAATATTTTTGTTTGTTAACACGTTTCGGAGTGACTCCATTTTGCATTATGTTAATAAAGCAAGATGTTTTGATATTTTAACAAATTTGAAAATTTATAAATCAAAGTTAAAAACAGAAGATGTAATATACGAACAAATAAATACACAGTCGGATGCTATTTTAAAAAGTTTAAAATGACAAAATAGCTAAGTGCAAGGAGTCGAGGTCACGAATAGAAAGTGAGGTTTGCAAGTGGTTGGGGCATGGCTAACATCATATAAAGATGAACTCAAGATTTAGGCGAACTATTCAAGTTTTGAAAATGAGGTCAAACCAAAACGCGTCAACAAAGTAAAATATTGTAATGTTAGGAAAAGCAGATAAATATATGAATATATAAATTATGCTTTTTGTAAATATAGTGACAAAATAGCTTACTCCACTTACAATAACCTCAATAAAGAATTCAAATTCAACATCACAAACAAAGACATAATCAACTCCTCTGGTATTATAAACTATCATGCATTTATAACCCAGTTGCTGTAGGGGTAAACTGGAAGGCCATGCAACTAAGAACACATAAAAGCACTCACATATAACATTCACATAGACTTATGTCAATCACAAATCATAACTGCATAAACATATAAAATCTAGAAATTCAGGAGGAGTAAATAAAAATATCAAACTCCAAACAACTAAACAGTAAGAAATGCACAATCATTCAAAATTATACCTAACATTCAAACTCTACACCCAATTACATTATAATTCATATATACTTTTTGACATCATTGCCCTCAAGTCACCTTTTGCAACTACCCTATCTTTAATCAACTAGGAGATCAATTACATCCAGAGTTGATTATTTGGTACTTCTTCTGAAACTGCTGTCCTCATTTGAAGAAAGTGAGTGCTACTATATGGAGGAGTTGCATATTGAAAAGGGTGCATACGCATAAACTTTTCGATAAAGTTGAAATTGGATTCAAATATTTTATGAAATGTTAAGCTAAAATATTTGTATATAATGAAACTATCATAGAAATGCTAACAAAAAATTGAAATGAGTCTACTACATTTTCTTCATTCTTTGAACAAATAAAACAGAGCTGGTTGGCATTTGTTCAAATGTAAATTGAATACAATTTAATTTAGATATTTAAAGAATAAATAATAATATTGGACATGCTAGGGACCATTTGATCTTGAGAAACATGAGTTAGATAGATTGTCTTTCTTGATTGAATGTTTTCTATTCGAAAAAAAACTTTCTACTTTCAGATCTACGAGTATTACCAGTATTCAAGAGCTACCAAGCTGGAGTACCTTCTTGTCGTTTGTATATTAAAAATCTTGCAAAACAAGTTACTGCCAAAGATCTTCACTTTATTTACAGAAGATTTACTGTACCTCAGGCCGATGATCAAGGAAATATGTACGTATATAAGTCCATGTAAAAGCTGTAGCAATTAAGGAAATTTTTTTCAAGATATTGACTAACGATTTTTAAAATAAATTTTTATTTTAAAAGTGTTATTTAAGTTTTGTATTTGTGTACAGAATCCTTATGTATAATTTTACAAAAATATCTCTTACCTGTTGATAATGCTGAGGTGTCCTAAAAATAGGGTGATGGGCCAATTTTTCTTCCCTTGATTGATAAGAGACGAAACACTGAAAGTTATACAAAACTTTTTACAAAAGGTGACAGGCTTCCGATTGCATTCCTCTTGGCGTGTACTATATATATTTATCTCATGTCGATATAAAATTACCTCTTCCATGGTGTCCGAGGTCTGTGATGGATGTTGAAGAAGATGTACTGACTGCCCTCACTTGCTTTGAAGTTTTTTTTTTCAAATATGAAGTGGCAACATTTTTTCTGAATTCAAGGAGATCCATGGTAAACCGATACCTCTTCCTGTATACAATCCAGACATTTACAATTGCCATGTCAAGCATTTGTGTAAATGAACTCCAATACCACTTTTTTCTGTGAACAGAAATGTTAAACTTCCCAACTAGCCAATCATGGTGATCATCTCCACTAATGTATTTGTTGTAGGATTTTGTAACATTTGGCTGGGGAACAGACACCTTCTGCCTTAAGGTCCTACTCCACTGTGATTCATAACAGAGAATAAACAGTTGCAAAATTTGTCCCAAAAGTGACACACTTGTCATTTCATTTTACCTTCTGAATGTCCTTCAGAGGACATTTGCACAGACGGTTCTGCTTCAGAGTACCAGTAGCTCTAAATCCAACATCTCTCAAAATAAACAAGCAAATTTTTGTTGGTAAAGAGATTGTTAAAAAATGTTGTGACTTTTGCGCTCTTGAAATGGACCAATATATTTAAAACAACACAGGACCATAAAAACAAATCTTCTCTTTCTTCTTGAGCAACTTCCTTACCACAGTCTTTGAACCAATGAGTCATTAAACATATCGCAGAAAGCTGTCAAACTCAGAGCCTGACGAGATAAAATGATACCTCAATGTCTCAGTGTTCTATAAATAGAACAGCTTGATTCAAAGATGTTCCACACAAGGATAAAACAGTATCACACACTCTCTCCTTCAAATATACGTTCTGTGAAGCATAATAATTATGTTCTTGCAAACATTTTGCATTTAAAATATAATGTTAATTATAAAAAATATGAAAATTTTGCTCTGTGTTGGGCTAGAAATAATACTTCCAAACCAAATTCTTAAGTTGCTTGAAAAGGGACATTCAAATGAAAAAGTAATGATTATGCTTTGAATATAGTACCTTCTTCCATAAATAATAACCTAAAAACAAAAATATGTTATGAGACAAATTTTAAAAAATAAAATGCGAGCGTCTTATTTATAGGATGCTGGACGTTAATGGGTTAATGAAGTTTGGCAATATATCCTAAATCAAATAAATAGAATAGAGCTGCACTAATTTGGCTTGTTCTGGATTTGCATGATCAGTATTTTGCATATCAGTATACACACCTTGCCTTCTCTTAACACGTTCAGCACGGCACGCTCTGGGTTCCCTTACAGGCACAGAGAGCATGCCGATGCGCTCCTAGCTTATTTTCTTAGATACGGCGAGCTCACCGGCACGCTCACTCCCAGGCTAATTGAAACTTCTCTAGTGTCGATACGAGTTTATATAAAAGTTTGATTTTTACGTCAATGCCTCAGAATAGTTTAGAGAATATTGTGCCTGAGTCATTTTTAAATCCGACCATCCCAATTTAACTTTTGATGCTTCAACTGAAACAATGCTTCAGGGAGTTTTATGAACAGATTTAATTTGGTTTAACTTTTATATTTTAATGTTTTTTTTTTAGTTTGAACCATTCAACGCAGCAAAATATCTGGTAAAAACAACGATCATAAAAATTAACTAAACTTTCTGAACTAACGCAAGAATAAACGATAACTGTTCTATTAGAGTAAATGAACCAACTCGAGGCGGGAACAGACTATTGTAAATATGAGTCATTGACAAAAAGGTTGGATGCCCGAAAACCTAATGTGTC
The DNA here is from genome assembly GCA_036971475.1 of Prosapia bicincta. Taxonomy (NCBI): domain Eukaryota; kingdom Metazoa; phylum Arthropoda; class Insecta; order Hemiptera; family Cercopidae; genus Prosapia; species Prosapia bicincta. Next base: position 669,794 of record JBAIZL010000105.1, read on the forward strand.
AACTTAAGATTGTAGTAAACAAATGTTAGCTAATCTCGGCTATAAATAGTCTCGGATGTGACATATGTATTATCTATGTCTCCGTTTACATTATCGATCTCCGAAACACTTCTTGGATGTGACATATGTATTATCTATGTCTCCATTTACATTATTGATCTCCGAAACACTTGGCACAAACATTCCGAGTTAAATGTTTAGTGCTTATTTTAGTATGTAATATATTTTAGTAGTAGGGTCTTTAGTTTTGTATGTAAATTTTTTTTCTCTGTCTTTTTTATTGTGTTTTCTTATTTGTTATACAGTAATTTATCTGTATTTCTTTTTTTAAATTGTGATTTGATAAATAAAACAATATTTTAGAGTCTAATACACTGTTCTGATGTCACCAATAAACATGTATATGTTAGAAATAAAATTATTGAGATGAAAACAACGGGCTCGATAATTATATGCTACGACAAGCTATGCAACCCGCATAGCGTTTCACTGCCGTCAGAGGTGGAAGTTAATGAAAAACAGACAGTGGTTTGATGAAATCACCAATATCGCCGCCGTGCTGAAAGTGTTAATAACTAAAATTTGTTTACACATGATCATGTAAATTCTGCAGGTAAATTTTTCTCTATACCACTGTAAGCCTTTTTAAGAACTATTTGGGCATTGATGAGTTAAAAAAATTATTATTAACATGATTCAACTAAAATTACCAAATACCCAAGATCTTGATACTTCATTTTGTTCTCTTACACTTACACTGAGAACAGTGGGGATCATTGTCCCCTGCTATCCTCCCACTTCATTTCTTTCTCACAACCTATTATACTTTATGTGACATTCCTCTTGACTGCTTTTATTTTTAAAAAAATGATGCAAGCTTTTCATTGCTCTTTCTAGTTTTATACCTATTATATTAATAAATACACAAAAATCTCTTAACCACAAACTTTCTTTATTTTACCCTTATGTACATTTTAGTTACAAAGTAATCATCCTCAGAGGGATAACATACAAAGACTGTATAGACTAGGTTAAGATAAGTTTGTGGTTAAGAGGTTTTTGTGTATTTATTATTAAATTCAATCACAGTATATTCCTAATAAATAGTAACCTATTATATTATTCCCTCCATTCTCTTCTTTTCCATCATAAATCTAGCACTAGAATATGGAAGATTCTATCAGAACTAAATTAAGATGGCTTGTTAGATACTTTATTCCTACTTGTTTCAGTGATAGTTTTATCTCTACTGGTCTTCTGACACAGTTTTGAAATTTTTTTTCTAGATTTTTGTGTTATTTTTAAACATTGTGTTCAATCTTTATTTAACATTGCTAAGAAGTAAATATTTAATGCTCATCTAATTGAAAAAAATATCTGTTTTACCTGAATAAAACCTTCTGCTTTAGGTTTTGTGCTGTCATATTTAAAAAGCAGAAATTGAAAACATCCCAATTGCAAATTACAATTTGAAATTTTCTTTAGCAGTCTATTGTTATTTCTATCACCTTATTTTGGGGTTTTTGATATTTAATCCAAATCCTAAAATCTTTTTATTAAAGCTATAAAGAATTAATACATGTTACTCTTTCTATTATACATGTTCTTCCATTTCTTTCTAAGGATTTATTTTAATGAACTCAATAATTATTTTGTGACAGAAGTTGCAACTATAAATGTATTTTTATGTTTAAATACAAAAATATCATGTAACAATGTTCAAACCCGTATTGTAACTCAAAACAATCTATAAAATTAAATTGAGCTAAAATATTATTTTTTCAAGTTACTTATCGTGCACGCTATATAGAAAATTACTTTTATAGATTGTGCGACCTCAGTAAGTCACAATTACAGAAGTTGAAATGTGATATATTATATAATATTGGCAAAATTCTTTAAAATTTAGAACATACTATAGATAAAAGCATATACAGGGTTGTCATAAGAGAATGGTGCGGTTTCGAACATGGTTTAAAGAAAAACCTAATTACTTACAGTTAATGTTGTTTATTCATCTAATTTGTCGTCTCAAACAGTTTCTTACAAATTAATAAATTTCAATGTGTGCTTTTAGTCGCTTGACAAATGTCCAAACAAAACTCAACTTCTCTCCAAACATTTTTTTGGTTATGGTTGTCATTGCTTCATTAATCCTGTTTTTAAGTGATTCATGTTGCAATTTTTGTGTGAATAAACAACGCTTTTGATGTAACCCTACAAGAGAAAATCACTAGGTGTCAGGTCTTGGCTCCTTGGAGGCACAGCATAGGTCCATGGTTCTCAAAATTTTTCGTTCAAAGCGTCTGTGATCAATAGTCTGAGGTGTGGGGGAGCATCATCATGTTGGAAATGAAGTTGATGAATTTCGAGTTCATCTAGCTGAGGAAACCAGTAATTGGTTAACATGTCAAGATACAAACTCAATTATTTTTTTAGCCAAGAAGAAAAAGGCCTTATTGTGTAATTTTTCATTACAGCACACCAAACATTAACTTTAGGCAAATCACGTTGTTTCTCAACATTTGTGTGTGGGTTTTCAGAGCCCCATATTCATGAATTGTTAACGCATCCATTCACATGGAAAGTAGCTTTGTCTGTAAAAATGATTTATTTTCACTTATTCTGTTCAACAGTGAAATTGTAATAGTTTACACAATCATTAGGTTTCAATTCCTGCCGTATCTGGATTTTATAACCACATTGAACTAAAATTACAGATTTTAATTCAACCACCTATAAAATACACTTTGCTTTATCTTTATCTGAGTACATAGTAAGTCACTTAATTCACCACAACAACAATGCAAGAACTGATGTTGAGGTTAGAACAGCTTATAAACAAACTTTTGGGTTGGAGGCTTTCAAATACCAATATAACATCTAGAAATTTCCCTACAATCTTCTTACGAATTACTGAAGCTGCACTATTCTTTTATGATAACCCTGTATATTAGTAATAGTAGTACTTATGTTGATGATAATTCTGAACATGATACAGTAGAACTTCAATTATCTGAATCAATTAGGACCTGACCTCATTCCGATAATTGGATTTTTTCAAAATAAAAATCAATTTCAATTATTTACTGTATGCATGTTGCAAATGGGAATTGAAAAAAAACTATATTTCTTTTCTATATTCCCTCTTCATGTGAGCTACTAGTTTTTAACTAAAAACACTTGTAAAAATGTTACACTCGTCTATAGCAGCGCTTACATTTATAACTACCACAGGAGACTGCCTGGCAGTCCATCTGCATCGCATCGGGATAAGCGTAGATGCGGCCTGTAGGTTGTGACTACACCCCATGATGGACGCAGCCTACCTACCCCAGTGTCCTCCCTAGCAGACAACCCTGTGGACAAAGAAGAAAACTACAGGGAGATCGCCCGCCTCTACTGGTCAGTAAGCCGTCAAATGGCTAACCTACCAAGCATAGGCTAGTAAGTACTTTTATAATTGTTGAGTATGTTCGTTTCGGGAAATGTGTCCCATTGTCAACAGATTGTAAGTGCTACTATAGGCAAGTGTAACATTTTTACCAGTGTCTTTAGTTATAGTTTTACATTTTCTCAAGCTTCTGAGCTTTTTCACAAAGATTCGGTTCGAAATTGTGTTTCCCATAGAATGTTGTTGCAAAAACCACTTGAAAACAGCACTTCTAATTCTTTGTTTGTTTCTACCTTCATTGATTTTTTTTTAAACACTTTCATCTTCATTTTCAAGCATTGATACAAAGTTTATGGGTTTACTCCTTTTAATGTTTGAAAATACAGAACTGCACTTAGTAACTCAGCATCCAAATAACGTTTGCGCTTGCTTCACAAAGAATAGGCCAATTGCACATGTAGAGAATTATTTTTTTTGGAAATCTCAGTATGTTTTTTTCTGAAAGCAATTCGGATAGTCGGAGCTCAGATAATTGGAGTTCTACTGTAATTGTAAAAATAAGGAAAGTCGTAAAAGTGTATGTCTTATATGAAGTACGGTTGTCGGAGATTTTTATTTCTTTCATTGTGATTTTTTAAATTTTAGTCAAGAAACTTATGCTTACTTGGTATTAAATGAGAGTTTCATTAGTTTATGTTCAACAGTTTTAAGATAATGCACCCATTAGTAAGTGAAATAAAAATGTAATTTTGTCATTTAAATATCACTACAGTGAACTATTTATATTCTGGCTTGAAGGGTTAATTTGTAAAAACAAACTAATTGTATATTTATTTATATTCAGGTTTGACATTCGATTGATGCAGGAAGGTAGAATGAAAGGCCAAGCTTTTGTATCACTGCAAAATATCGAACTAGCACAGAAAGCATTAAAAGAAACAAATGGATATATACTTAAAGATAAGCCAATGGTTGTCCAGTTTGCAAGATCATCAGCCACTAAGTAGGCTTCTGTTATAAATATAATATGTATTATCTTTAAGGTATATAACCGTGTTTAGTGAATAGGTTCCAATTGGAGAATAAACTTTTCTTGGAAATATTTACTATTATGTATACTAATAATCTTTTTTTGTAGATAAGTACTAATAAACAGTTTTAAAATATACTGTATTTTCACTTCTCCTGGTTTCAACCAGTTATTTCAGTCACAGCTGTTGTTCTAGGGTCCATTCAACTTCAGCAGTATAAGGTTTGGTTAAAAATTCTTTTAAAAAAAATCATAAGTAAAGATAAAGAATAAGACAAAGTAGTGCCATTTTGTTCAATAATTATGTTTTAGTTTATACAAAATTGGGGTTTCATTAAAAAAATCGCAAAATTAATAAAACCATTTTAAATTTTCTTAAGCTGACGACTGCTTAAATGTTTTATCTCAGTATAATTTTCATAAGTCCATTAATTTGATAAGTTTAATAGTTTCCCTGATAGAAATGGACACTAAAATCCATGAAGTAGTAAAAAATATAGAAAAATTGCAGTGTGTTTTGTTTGTGTTTCGTTTTCTGTGATTGAAATTCAAGTGAACATCGTACAGCCGTGAAAATTGTTTTCTGTTAAAATTCTGCTGAAAGTGTTTTAATGTTGAAAACAGAGTACAAAGTGGGGAAAACAAGTGCACGGGAGGTTTGCTCAATTTAAAAATGGCCACATGTCAATTAATGACAAACCTCATTCTGGATATTCATCATTGCCCAAATTTTGAAAAAATTGAAGAACTGTCTACATACAGACAATACACAATTTGAGAATGAAAGGGGTTGTTGCCAAGTTTGTTTCTCAGCCTCTGACTGACAATAAAAATAAAAAACATCAAGTTGAAACATGTTGTGCCTTGAAACTGATTCAGATTTTCTGTTAAAGGTCATTACTAGTGACGAGTTGTGGTGCTATAGTAATGACCTAGAAACAAAGCAACCGTCATGTTAATAAAAGATGTCACCCTGTCCAAAAAAATCAAATCAAAACCATGCTAATTGGTTAGTTTATTCTTCCAGGCCAGACCGCCAAGAAAGATCAGATTTGTGGTAGACGGGTTTTCCACAATGCACCTGCAAAAGCCATCTCTATTACACAATCTTTGGTTAAAAAGGCATAGTGAAGCTGTTCTAGGGACCTTACTCGCCTGACCAGACTCCGTGCGACTTTTTCTTGTTTCGATGCATGAAAGGACACCCAATTTTACAACATTGAAGATGTAAAGTAAAAAGTGAGGGAGGATCTGTCAGCCATTTCTAAGGATGACTACAAAAAACGTTTTGGACAGTAGAATGTATTAGTTTTAATGGACATTATTTTGAAGGAAATAAGGTTGTTCTTGTAAAAAAAATTAAAAACTTCTGCCTACCCCTCCTACTTACCTATGATAAATGCCATCTTTAAGGCAAGTGTTCTTATGCTATGATCCTAAATGCAATCATTTTCACTGAACATGTAAATATAGGTAAACTTCTTGGTATAGTTATTTTCAATAATTAATACCTGTAATGAAGAACTTGATATGACTATGGTCAAAAGAATAACCCAAAGCTCCACCAAGATCTGACTATAATAAAAAGCTCTACACAAAAACACAGATTCAACATCTACAAAAACCCAACAATGAAAGACACGCTCATCCACAAGATATCTACCAACCATGGCATTTATTTCAACTTAACATTATGAATTTAGTTCCACAAACCTTGGAAGTACCAATCCCCACAGAGAAAACCAACAAAGAAATCAACACTATTAAATACCTAGCACAAAGAAATGGTTACTGCAACAATTGATAAACTATGCCACAAAAACAACATAGGGAAAAAAGAAATTAGTCATACATAAACAAAACCTGAAATAAGACTACATAAATTTATGAGGCAGAAAACGTTTGGCCTTTGTTTGGAAGATATATCTCAAAAGCAGGTTTCAATGAGTTCTGCTTTGACAAAAAAAAATTCTGAATCTTCCAGGTGAGCAACAGGTCGACTTCAAATCGACACATACACAGTTTAATATTGGTAGATGAATCATATGCTGATTATAAAACAGCAAAAACATTTACTGGAGAAATTTAAAAAATCAATAAAAACCATAACTATAACAGTGTTAGTGCAGATAAAATGGGAATATTTTTGTAAATGCCAAGTAGGCTTTTCTTTGCAAAACAGTATGTTCAGTTGCTCTGAGCTCACAGTAAAAGATGCAATATCTCTTACGTTCAAATGATTTGAAGATGAAGCCACATAAAGATATATTGATCTCTAAATCCACAAACACTGGCGACATGTCAAGGTCAAATGCTCAAACCAAATTAAATGACCATTGACCATGTGATAGGGGAGGTAGCTATTGTAGAGGTCAGCACTGCCACTCACCCAGGGTAGCCACAACTATATAAATAAATTTCGCTTAGTGCCTGTGAGACTGGTGTTTCAGTATAGGTGTTAAGACCTTGACTTGAATGTTGTTGATCATAGAAAATACACTCGCTCTCTAATAAGGCTTCACATTACTGCATTTAAAGCATATTATACCGGACTATATTTCAAGTAAATTTTGGATTTGACAACCTAATTCAAACCAAAAGGTTTTCCAGTTGGGGAAAATTAAACAGGACATATACATGTTTCACTGATAATGAGTTGAAACCAAGCTGTTTGCTCATTCATACCAGCACTCACTTTTTTGATTATTGGGGACGGCCTTTTCCAAAGCTGTATCCCATTATAAACTCTTGAGTTACAGGAGTTGTCATTGGGAAACACCCTCTATGATCAAAATCATAAGTACTACTAAAAGTATCACATCAACGTTTGTTCAAATGTTTTAGTGAAATACTTTTCTCTCATTTTAGTCTTTAGATTGCTGTCAAAAATGTTTTGAGATGGTTTGAAACTAAAGTCATGTTTTAGACTGTGTAAGACAACTGCTTGGGAGGTATTAATTTACGAAACAATTGTTAACTCTTGATAAATCAGTAATACAAAATTTACTGACGTTTACAATTCTTTTGTATAGTGCATGTTTTGGAGTACAGACTACAAGCAAGTCTTAGGCCGCACACAGTAACTCCAGTCAGTATTACTGAGGACTACAGCGACTTTCAAATTGAGTTGACTACATTCATGAATGTTGGGGGGGGGGGGGGGGGGAGGGAAATAGTGGGAACAGTTCTCTTACACACCAAGTTATGTGGCATGCATTATATCACTCAAGGTAGTTCTAACAAACGTAACATTTTAGTCCAGTAACCTTTTGGTACTGCAGCTCGAGACATGAGTACAACAATGCCCCGTACTTACTCGATAGACATGTAAGTCGAATTCGCGTAAGCCGTGGTATAATTTTACATAAAATCAGATAGGAATCATCTTTAATTGGGACCAAATAAATTGACTAATAATTTAGAAGAAAATTGTGTATGTATTAAAATCTTAAATACATAATACAACAAAAAATTATATACATACATATTGCAAAGAAGAAAGTAAAAAGAAGTTTTTTTGACATTCATAAAGTCTAATAAATTCGTTTGAAGAATTGAAGATTTTTTCTTCTCACGAAGAATTTCCTCGCAACTCACTAATTTTTTTTGTTTTGTGACAGAATTATGCTCATCGTTGGTATGTTTTCCAAAATTTGTAAGCCTTACTCAATTAAGCTAAGGCATTTTGTCAAGTTTCTTACTGCCATTTCATCTTTTCTACGTCAACTGGGTCTAAAGAATCTGTGTTTTTAAGGTCTTGCACACACACTTCTTTGAGCTCATCAATTAATTGTCATGTCCTAATTCTGTAAATCTTGTAGTTCTTGAACATCATCATTATTCACTTCTAAATTGAGTTGTGTGGCAAAACCGACACCTTCTTCAATCACCTCTGACTCCCGCTCGAGTTTCAGTAGCAAAAAAAATACAAATTTTTTTCCAAACGCCATTTAAAATTGTTTGTGAAATTTCATTCCAAGCTTGTCCAATGATTCTCAAAGCATCTAAAACATTGAATTGTTTCAAAAAATCTTCAACAGAGAGCGAGTTTTTCTATCTCATGGCTTCATATAGATGTGCAAATGATCTTGTGTAATAAGCTCTAAATATTTTGACGACTCCCTGATCCAACGGTTGAAGCAAACTAGTTGTTTGGTTGCAAAAAAAAAACAGTTTCACGAGTGTGTCGAAATTAGTTGAAATAGTAGTAGAATGACCAGGTGCATTGGCAATTAATAGGAATTTAGACCGACAATAACATTTTACTTGAGGTATGAAATGATGACCAAACCAGCCTAAAAAAAAAGCCGTTACCCAAACTTTCCGATTCGACTTTAAAAATCACGAGCAAGCTAGCTTTAGAAATAATTTTCAATGCCCTTGGATTTTCTGAGTGATAAAACTGAGAGGTTGCAACTTATAGTATGTGTTTGCACGAACTGCCAATGTCCATCGGTCTTTGGCGGCCTTAAAACCTGGAAATATTTTCTCTTTATACACTATAAAAGTTCTTTTAGGGATTTCATTCCAGAACAGGCCAGTTCCTGCGTAACCCTGACTGCATGATTTAAAGCCGCGTAACTTGGGAATCCCGTATGACGGGGTAGCGCATGTCAAGGTATTACTGTACCGAAAAAATGTATAAAGATTCAATGAATTATTTTTGTAGTTATTAGTAATATTTCTGCACTATTTACAGTTCTATTCCATCATATTTAAGAAGAATTCTACTTGACAGAAGGTATGATACCATGTCAGCAGCCAGACAATGCGTGTTTACCAGTCTAGGTGTAACGTCTTCCAAAGTGAGATTTGGTTTAATAGAGTCCGTTAATAACCCTTTGAGCACTGATAGAAAACCTTTCTATGTTAGAAATGGATTTCCTGCTTATCATGAGAAATCTTACCTGAGATGAGATAAGAAAAACTTTACTTTACTAGTCACAAAACTGTGTACCAACATGTTGTGTTTTCATCTTCCACTTTTCCCTAAAACCAACACTTCTAAGTATATTGTTTTTGCCAAATCTCAAGCTTGATAAGAATTCATGTCTAGATATTAAAATTGTATACTAAATCAGAAGATTTAAAAAATACCATTTTATTTTCAAAGACAATATTGTCATATAAATACAAATTTCAAGACAATAATTTGAGTGTTTCTCATATAGATGCAAAGCTATTTAATTGAGTAATTATTTTTGTCAGTGCTCAAAAAGTTATTATTTTTAAACAGATTCTCTTATAAAACTAAAGGTAAACAAATTAAAAGCCAATGTGTGATTAATGAGTTTATGATATAATACTGTATTACATACAAGAAATGCACTTTTAGGAAACTCACAGAAGAGTTGCTATTCTATAATCCTACGGGCTTAAGATAAATAAGTTTGCATATTTTGCACCTATACAAATCTTCAATATGTTAATATTAAAACTTACATTTTAATTTATATAGACAGGATGCAAAATGTGCAACTTTTTTAAAAAAAACACCTGCCAAGATACATCTATCGCTTTCACAAGGGTCGCAAATATAAATATATATTATCATGAAACTACAAAATATGCTGCTTTTTGTCATGGTAAAAAAATTGTCAGCAGTCCATAATATCCTGCTAATTTTTTAAATTCAATAGGAAATATAACTCTCCCATAATTAGAAGACTAATATTTAAAACACTTTAAATAAATAACAGCCTGGCAAAATATCTAGAGGTATAAAATTACACTGGCAACCTCATAGTTTTGCTTAATATAACTATGATACTCTTACGCCTTTTCCAACGAGAAAGGTGGGCAGAGATTTTACTCTCAAAGATCATTACGAACCAAATATTTACTTATCCTAGAGATCACTATCTAATGCAAATTTATCTAAATACAGGAATATAAGTTAAATATCGCAATTAACAAATAAAAACAGGCATAAAATGAGCAAAAATTAAAAAAAAAACAACACGATGTTAACAAACAAACAAATTGCTCATTAAATTTTGTACAAAAAATAACTTTGTATAAAACTCGCTGAATATTAATTCACTAATCTTCCTTACAATTAACCCCTGTTAAAAAAATAACAGAAGTTTATATATATATTTTTTCATTTTAGTTATTAAAAAATAGTCTATGCTCATATTCAGCAAGAATCAGTCTTTGAGGAAAATATCACATACCAGTATTCAGATACATTATAATTAAAAAAGATCAATTGTAATGTGTGCATCAAAATACTGTGGTTTTGTTAATGTTCGGTTCTAAACCGACCTTTCTCTTGGACACGCAACTTAAGTTAAAATTATTCGCTACATATCACAGTTCAAGTGTAATTGAGGTTTTCTCTTAATGAACGACAGAAATTGTCGTTCCGCTTAATAATATAATTTACATAATTATTGAACTAACTATGTACACGACCCTTGAGGGTGGACAGATCATATTATAGAGGGTTAAGGAACATGAACATATTTTTGATCCACAAATACATAATGGTCCTTGCAGAATGAACCACACTTACAACTAACCCAATAAAAACAATACTGTTTCTTGTAGAAGAAAAACTATTTCATTGGCACTGGAAAGAACTTCCTTGAGCAGAAATCGAAGTCTTGAAGGTTCATTTTTTTTTTTTTTAACCCTCATATGTACACAAAACACTCAAAAAAAAATATATGAAAAACAATTAGATTCTTCATATTTTGTACAATTCATAACCTCTTTTTAAAACAGTAAAAAAACTGTTCTGTTCCAGCACCATTTTACAATACATAATTTTCTGCAAATAAAATTAAATTAAAAAACTTACTTTAAAGATCCCAACCCTCCCCCCTTCTGAATGTTTCGTGCATTTCAACAGCATACAGAACAATTTTCTTTAATTCTACGAACAATTAATAAGTCAAGAAAAGAACACACAAAACATGTACAGTTGTTGGAATGTGCCCGTTAATGACGGGTCCGAAACATCAACAATGTAAATAGAATTTAGGTAGGGTTACTTCCCCAGTGCAATCCCCAAACACCGAGATTATAAAAGTGGAAACATGAACATTCAGTTTCAAATATTTAACAAAAAATAAATCAGCTACACTGAACAAATTAAAAAAAAAAATAATAAAATAAAATATATATAATAACAGTTAGATATTGATGAATAAAGGTAATTTATTTACTGCTGCACTGCCTGAGGTTGGCTAAAACCATACGTATATGGCATAGTTGGTGGATATTGAGCAGTATAGCCATTCTGATACGCACAAGGGTTGGTTTGAGGTGGAGGGCGATTAGGTTGGAAGAATTTATGGTTTATCAGAGATTGAACTCCTGCGTCAGAATTTGCCGGCATCATAAATGGAGGCGGTGGTACAGAATATACTCCTTGGCCCTGGTTGTTTTCTCCATAGTTTTGCCTGTTGAACCTTTGACCTTGATATCCTGCGTTCACTCGAGTTCCAGAATTGCTAAAGCTCCTATTCTGTGTATAGGTATTTGCCGTTTGTTGTCCACCATAACCAGCTCCTTGAAGTCCATAGGCGTTTTGTTGTCCGTAACTGGCTTGTTGACTATATCCATTCTGTTGGCTATGACTGTAACTACTTTGCTGGCTGTAACCACTTTGATGCGGATATCCACTTTGATATCCATTTTGAGAGTATCCGTTGTGTTGTGCTTGAAATCCATTTTTCTGGAAACTGTTTCTTGGTACTGAACTGGTTGCTCCGGTATTGCTCTGAAACCTACTAGGCTGATTTGATGGTCTGAACTCTTGACTTGTAATGCTATTTGATGCATTCCAAGTATTAGTGCTTGTACGACCACTGGATTGAGTGTTATTGTTATCCTTGTTCCTATTGTTCCAGCGATTACGATCTGAAACAACAAACAAGGTACAATCAACTACAGAAGCTTCTTGTGATTCCAAAAAGGGAATTTTATTTCAAGTTATGCCATCATAAAAAACACAAAGCAGATGTTCAAGATATTACTCCAAACAATTCTGAGGTGCTTTTAATCAAGACAAAATTTACTAAGTGCCAAGGTGAGGTACATTTTGTCTAATGAAGTAACAACAAATGTTTGACCTAAAACACATAAATTAGGTCTTTATACAGAAAACATTAATTATTTAGAGAGAACTTTTAGTGATTTTTTGAAGGAAAGGTAAGATGTAGGGTTTTCACAAAAATATATACACCTACTACAAGGAGGACGTATCAACCCTGGCCTGTATATCTAATTCCTTTATCCAACACCATCAAAAATTGAATTTAAAAATTTTCAACTATTATGTTAATGTTTTTAAAATTTTACAGTTGGTAATTGTTTACTTTAGCCAGTTATGCGATTTCAGCCAAAATATTTTACCGGCCTATGCACAAACTCATAACGAATATAAATAAAATAAAGCTGCCCTCCCTTTATTTCGGTTAACCGGGACTCTACTGTACTTTGTTATTATTGTAATGGTTTAGAAAATGAATATTGTACCATTTTCAAATTGAAATTTTGGGAACACTGAAAATTATTATCTCCAAAACAAATAGCTGGTCTGAAAACTATAAAGTTGTGTAAAACTAATTATTTAAAATTAAATTCCCACTAAAAATTTAATAGATTAACAACTAATGTAAAAGTCCATTACGTTCGGTGAATCTTATTAATCACTTAAACAATAGTTTATGACTATAGTGATCGAAAAGGTTCTGTCTCAGTAAGTTTTAACAAATTTACTAAATTTAAAGTTTGGATAGTCATAAACTATTGTTTAATTGATTAATAATATAAAAGAATTAAAGATACAAATTAATAGGGAGTTGAAAGGACTAGACTAAAATTTAAAATTAAAACTAAAATTTAAAACTAAAAATTAAAATGACCAACTATAAAAAAACTATGCTACAAATTCAAAAGACAGTAAACAAATATTCTAGCTCTAAAATTCAGTAACATTAGACAAAGGCAATATATCGGCTGGTTGCATTTCCATTCTTTAGTCTTAAGAATATAATAACATTAATTCTATCTAGTATTAATTACAATTTATATGCAATCAACCATTTCTGGATTGCTCTGAATGTATTTAAAAAAGTAGCAATATAAAACTATTAAAAATTATAAGGGCACTCTGGAATGGAAAATATTAATTTTTTTGACATTTTTTATTGATTATTTCTTGGAATATTACCTTTAAAATGATGTATAATGCATATATATAGATTGGAGTTATATTTCATTTTGAAAAATTCAATTATATAAGATGTATGCTACTATAGAAACAAATAAAAATCGAGTTCTCTCACCACATCATTAGTTTTCATCATTATACATAAATGCTTTCTACTCATTTCCAAGATATATTTCACTTTCAGATGATGGTTAACCTGTCTATTACAAGATGTATTTATCCGTCAAACCAACTCTGCCCATCCAGAGACGACACGATGCAAGTACAAAAACGATGGTTTCGGGTCTCACATACGATCATTCAGAACATTTTCACGTACCTAAACAAATAATGCTTGAAATAAAGCCAATATTCAAGTCTTTGTCGGATCCTGTTCTTCTAAAGAAATATTTGAAAGATAAGTCGCAGAACCCAAATGAATCAATCACTGAATAATTCAATAAGGTCACGACTTCAAAAAAAAAAAAAAAAAAAAAAAAAAAAAAAAAAAAAAACATTTCTAGGACTGTCAGAAGCGGTATTATCTTTCAATAATGGACATGTCTCCAAGGTAAAGGTGTTGGAACATCTAGGCCAACCTGGAAAATATGTTGTGAAGGCAATGGTAATCTTAGATCGCAAGCGAAATAGACAAATGGATAAATAAACTCAAGAAGAAAATAAAAATGAAGAGAACATTGGCTAAAAGAAACCCGGAAGACCAATATGCAGACCTAGAAAACCCAGACAACTCCTCATAAAGTGCTAGTGGCCATTAAAACAGATATGATTGTACATTAAAACTTTCCCTGCACATATCTCAGAAACCATTTAATATAACATGTTGAAATTTTTACTGATTTTTTTAAACTGCCAAATAAAATTCCTAGCACAAAGATTTATAAATATGATATACAGGTAAGAAATAAAACATTTTTTGAAAATTAGAAATAGCAATAGGAAAAATTAAACAAAACATTTTAAAACTTGTAAAACAATAATCTTGTGCTAGGAACTAGGCAAAATACTAATCTTTAAACCAAAACAAAACAAAATTAAAACAATATCTAAAATAGAAAAAAAATGTATGCATATTATTGCCAGCATTGAGTTTAAATGGTGTTAGGAGTGCCCTTAATTCCAAATAACTTTTTTTACATAAAACTTAATTTTGTGTGAAATTTTTTTTAAAATTTCAACCCCTCAAACTATTAAAACATTAAACAATTAAAGTCCAAAATAAAAATAGTATTTTAAAAGTTTTTTTATGCTCAAAAGAGTTGTCAACTATCATATCAACTTACTGTTGAAATTTTTTGCAAGAGCAGCCAGTTCTGCCAACTTCGGATTAATTATTTGATTAGCTTCATTTAATACTGCTATGAGTTCCTTTGCTTGTCGTTGGTTATTAGGTGTGAAGAAGGTATATGCGGTTCCTGCTTGTTGGCAGCGCCCAGTACGACCAATTCGATGAATATAATCTTCAGAAGAATTTGGATAATCAAAGTTTATGACATACTTTACATCTTCAACATCTGTAAATAAATGGTTTAAAATAAATTCATTTATATCAAATTATCTGATTTTTTAAATATTTTTTATTAACATTGTAACTATACTTACTTTTCTGAACGTTCTATTATTTCTCACAAATTAGCATTACCGAATGTTTACGTTTTATTTTCTGTGTATTGTACTGCACTCTATGTTCAATATTTGATATTACGTAGATAATAAATGCTACACAGTATACATACTCAATCATTCTTTTGTGTGCAAAGTCTATGGTTTGTCTCATGTGTTTACAGATCGTTGCATGATTTTGATACAAATAAATCAGACATTTCTAACAAATTTGTTTCCCATCGGAAGAACCTAAAGAATTAAGACTTATTCAAAATATTTTTGGATAGAGATTTGGTCAACAAAATTGTTATGGAAACTTATACTTTCGTAAATAATAAATTATTTAATAGCAAATATTAAAAATAGTACAATTATTAAATTAAGAGAAAAATTAGAAAAAAGATAATATTAAAAAAATCTTTTAAAAATATATTGCTCACAGACAATTTTTCAAGGCATGCATATGTTGCTAATCAAAGGGTTAATAAGTATTAAGGGTTATTATATAAAATTCCCCTGATATGGAAAAATTAGCATAAATTACAGAATAAAAAACAACTCATATAAAAAATTGTTTATAGTCAATTCCTACTTAAATTAACAAAGAATAACTTTATTTTAGTTGCTATTTATTTTATAATTACAATTTATATAAATATATATATATAACATTTTGAAGTATATATATATAAAAGGCACTTACCAAAATAAGATAAATATATAAATAAATTCAGTATGTAAAAAAAATTACTAAAATATACCAGGAACGAATTGTAAACATAACCTAATTTCACTTGTGTAGAAAATGCACACGGCCACATTTTAGATCTAATCACAAGATTTTATATAAAAGAAAAAAAACACACAAATCACTATTTATAAGAATATGTATTAGAAATAATTGATAGGTAACAATTTAAATAGAACTATGTAAAAATACACTTAAAACTTTCACACGGCAAGCTAGTGAGTGTTCTGTAGTAAACACGATGTAACGGATTTGTGGAGTTGCGTGCGCATTGACCGGCAAAAGATATTCGTTTTAAATATTTCTCGTTTTAAATATAATCTAAAACAGTTTTGGATTTAAATGCAAAGAAATTTAAGTGCAGTTGTTAAGAAGAAGAAGTGTATCCGTAAAGAAGAAGAACATGACATCCGTAAAGCTGTACTTACAAGGAATAAACGAAAAAAATAGCGGAAATTCACGACTTGGGCATTTTTTTCTAACAAAGGTAGCGTCAGTAAGTAGTTGGAACAAAGCATCGGAACGAGGAAGACGTATTCAGAATTGGCTGTAAAAATTTTATTTTTTTAACTAGTGCGGAAAGTGCAGTATCGTATTTAAATCATAATTACAGAGTAACAATAAGCCAAACCATTGAACTGATCAATTAAGAAGACATTATTCAGGAAATTATTTAATTAGGAACTAAAATAACTTGTAAAAATTTTAACTTGTAAGAATTGTAATTTAGATATTTTTTTGAAAGTGCCAACTCAAAATTTATTAGTCAAAATTTAGAAAACCCACCTATTTAACCCGAGATAAAGAGAGCTCAAGCTCAAATTGAAATAATTAAATCAATTTCAATTCATATTAAATTTTATAACTAAACTTCTTGCTGCCATAACAAAATTTAGACTTAGGCTAATAAAGCTTAATTTTTGTAATTCTTTGTAGAGGAAATAAGAATTTTTTATTAGTAAGTGACTTTGTAAAAGATAACAAGGAATGTCATTTTAAGATATTAAAAGTTTATTGTAACAAAAAGCAGCATTGAAGTGTTATTTCTTTTAAATTATAAATTTTATTAAGACTTGTATAAAACAAAATTACCAAGTATTACATTTGGCACACAAACGTGGGGCTCGATTATAAAAAAATTTAAGAATTAACCTCAAGGCACTTTAGATAAGATTATTAATTAAATATTTGTATTAATATTGTTTACTTTTCAGGACTTTGCAACCATAAGTCAATAATTTTTTTAATTTTCAAAATTTAAATAGAATAAAGGGGAATTTTGAAATTTTAGATAAAGAAATAAAAAAAAAATGGAATCTGAAACAGGTACATATAATTTAAGGAGGGAGAAAGCGAAAAAAACAGAAAAATTAGAGGAATATAACAAACATAGTAGGTCTAGGAAGGGTACAGCAATTGAGGAAGCTGCAAAAGGAAAATATGTGACATTAAAAGAAAAAATAGATGAAAAAGAGGAAGAAGCTACAATAGGCCTAATAGAATTGGAAGAAGGGACAAGCCTAGAAATACAAGAGACAGAAACGGAAGGCACAGATATGCCTATAGAAGAGAGTGAGGTGGAAACCCAAGTAGATGAGGCTAGGGGATTACCACTGATGCAAACCCAACAGAAAAAGGGAAATAATGAGAATGAAGAATTGAGGGAAATGATGAGATCTCTCATGGAAATGAGTCTAAAAGGGAGAGAGGAAATGAAGGAGGATATGAGAGAATTAAAAAAGGAATTAAAAGAGAATATAAAGGAGGAAAATAAGGAGATGAAAGAAGAGATGAACAGAGGATTTGCCTCAAGTAGGTTGGAAATGGATAAGAAATTCGAAAGCCTAAAGGAAGAAAATAGGAGAATGATAGAGGATATGAGGGAACAGTTGAGAACAGAGAATAATGCTGAAATAGGAGTTATGAGAAGAGACTTAGAGGAGAAGATTAAGGAGAATTTAGAGGAAACAAAAGAAATAATAGCTGATGTGACAGAAATTAATAAGAAAGAGATAGAGAAGGTAGAAAGAATGACAATACAGAACAGGGAAGAGTTAAGAGTTTTAAATAGGGAGATAGCGATTGAGAAAAACAATAATAATGATAGAATTGACCGATTGGAAACAGAAGGAAGGAGGAATAATGAGAAACAAGGGGAATTGACCCAGAGAATGGAAAAGGTAGAAAAGAAGGTGGAAGAAAATAAAGGAGGAGAAGGCCTAAGGATAATACAGGTGTCATGCGGGAATCAGGAGGAGATGCCAAAATTTAATGGTAGGAATGGTAACCCTATGGAGTTCCTAAAAAGACTGGATAGGTATGTGGAGAGAAAATTTGGATGTAGGACAGGGGAAAGATTTGAAAATGAATGGAGAGGAATCATAGATAGAGCCTTGGAAGTAGGAGCGGCAAGATGGTGGGAATCAATCAGAGAGGAGGTGGAAAATTTCGCGGATTTACAAGATAGGTTTATAGAAAGATACTGGGCCAAAGAAATACAGGAAGGCATCAAAGAGAGAATAGAAAATGAAAGGTATATAGAGGGAAATGGAAGAGCCAGAGCAGATTATTTCATAGAAAGAGTCATAGTTTTAAAGAACATGACACCACCGCAGAATGAGGAAGAGATAGTCCGGAGATTAAGCCGGCATTTTAATGAAAGGATACAGTTGTCTAGAAGAGTACAAAATATAAAAACGATCCGAGAGATGGAAAGGATGCTAAATGAGGAGGATATAGAGGAGAGAAATAAGGAAATAAGACAGAGAAACAGGGGACCACGGAATAGGCCTACCCCTAGAGAGGAACAGAATGGAAATAGATTTCCACCCAGAAGGGGTGAGGAAGGGATGAGACAGCAGGGAAATAGAAGATTTCCAGGACCAGGAGAATTGTATAGAAGGAATGAATATAGAAGTGAAGGACGGCCATATGTCCAGTTTTTTAACAGAAGAATAGATAATCATATGAGGGGGAATATTGAACCAAGACCAGGGCAGGAAAATAATCGAGAAAATAGAGGAGACAGGAATTACAGAACAAATGACAGGAGCCAGAAGGAAATAAATCAGATAGAGGCAAGGACAGGCGTGGGGACAAGGAAGGAGGATGGTGCACATAGTCAAACGGAAAACTAGAGAACACTGGTATCGTCGCCTTGGATCAGGAAAAGGAGCATCAAACAGAACAAATGAGGTTGCCAGTGATAAAATTTGATAAAAGCTCCTACGATAAAAGTAAGTTAACTATAAATAATGTATTAATCAGTAGAAAATTTTTAGAACAAGAAGATGAGGAGAGAAATTATAATTTAGGAATTGAAAAAAAAATAATAAACCCAGAGATAGAGATTAAGATGGAAGATACAAGTTTACTAGCATTAATAGACACAGGCAGTAACGTAACATGTATCCAGGAGAAATGGATGTTAGAGAATAAAAATAAAATAGGAAAAATAGAAATCTTACCAATAAAAAATTTAACCATTCGGACTGCAACAAATAAGAAAACTAAAAAGATAAACAAAATGATCATGGTAATAGGAGAAATAGGAGGGGTAAAATATCCGTTTCAATGCCTAGTGGTGCCAGGCTTATTGAGAAAATTTATTATAGGTACGGATATGTTGATGGATGTGGAGGCACAACTTGATTTTGGAAAATGGGAGATGGAGTTAAAATATGAAAACAAATTACATAAATCAAAAATGAGTGTAGATGGGCAGACAAAATTTAAAGGGGAGATGAATAATTTTGAAAATGAGATGGAGGAGGAATTGAGTTGTGATGAACAGGAAGGAATGAATGATATGGAAAAATGGGAAGAATTTGAAACTTTTGGAAACCAGAGTCAAAATTATATTAAAATTGTACAAGAGGAGGGAGAGATAAAAAAAGAGGATATTTTTGAAAGAATAGGGAATGAAGAGGTAACTGAGGAACAAAGACAGGAGATGAGTGATTTAATAGAAAAGTATAAAGAAGTATTTTCAGACCAGCCCGGTTTATGCACTGCATACAAACATAAGATTAAAGTTAGGGAAGATGTACCATTTTACCAAAGAAATTACCCAATTCCTACAAAGTACCAAGATCAGGTACAAGAAGAGATAGAGAAAATGTTGAGGTTAGGTATAATTGAAAGAAGTACTAGTCCATATATTAATCCAATAGTCCCAGTCATCAAAACCAATGGGAAAGTTAGATTATGTTTAGATGCAAGAAAACTAAATGAAATTATAATTCCGGATTATGATTGCTATAGAGGAATAAATGAGATTCTACACAGAGCAAAGAGAGTTAATTGGTTGAGTACCATGGACCTCACTAACAGTTTCTGGCAGGTTGAATTGGAAAAGGAGTCAAGAAAATATACTGCATTCCAACATAGAGGGAAAACATACCAGTTTGTTGTTACACCCTATGGATTGAAAACATCTCTAGCAGCATTGGCAAGAGCTATGGACAGTATTATGAGGGAGGAATTAGAAGATTTCACCTTAATATATGTAGATGATATAGTCTGTATGTCTGAGACATTTGAGGAGCATAAAAAAACACCTAGAAAGGATCTTCCAAATTTTTTTAAAAAACAACATGACCATTAAATTTGATAAATCAGAGTTCTGTAGAAAAGATATTTCATTCTTAGGATATAGATTGACTACAAATGGAGTAAAAATGGATGAAGAGAAGGTTAGAGCTATATTAGAATTTCCCTCACCTAAAAATCCTCGACAGTTAAAAGGTTTTATTGGAATGGCTAATTATTATAATAAATTTATAGAAAAATATTCAGAATTTGTACAACCATTATTAAAATTATTATCTAATAGAAACAAATTTATTTGGACAGAAGAGGAGGAGCGAAATTTTATTAAATTAAAGAAAAAATTTTTGGAAACAAATGTACTTACTCACCCAGATTACCAAAAAACATTTTACCTACAAACAGATGCCAGTGAATATGCCATAGGAGGACACATCTATCAGATTGATGAAAAGGGGGAGATAAAGGCAGTAATGTTTATGAGCCGCACATTAAAAGGAAGTGAAGTTAAATATTATACCACTGAGAAGGAATTACTTGCTATATTGTTTTGTCTGCAGAAAGCAAGACAGATCATCCTAGGAAGAAAAATTGTGATCCAGACTGACCATCAGGCCTTAACTTTTATTAAGACTTGTAAAATTTTAAATTCAAGATTGCATAGATGGATATTACTAATGCAAGAGTATGATTATACTATTGAACACTGTAAAGGAAAAGAAAATGTAGTTGCAGACCTATTGAGCAGGAACCCTTGTGACAAAAATAAGTTTGAAAGAAAAGACCAAAATTCAGAATTACAAATAAATTATATAGAAAGAGTTATGGATATGGAAATGTGTACAAAATTTAAAGAATTTAGTAAATTACAAGTAGAAGATTTGGAAGTTAGAGAAATAAAAGAAAACATTCAAAATTATCTTCAAAATTATAAAATTATTAATGACTTAGTATACAAAAGAAATAGGGAAAGTTGGAAAATAGTAGTACCAAAGGGAATGATTAAAGAAATAGTGGGTACTTGTCATGAATATTACCTGCATGCAGGAGCTAAGAAATGTCATACCATATTATCAGAGAGCTTCACTTGGAAGAAGATGGGAAAAAGCATTAGGGGAATTATTAAAACATGTAATATTTGTCAAAGAGCTAAAAATGTAACCCAAGGTAATTTTGGAGAGATGAAAGGGATCCAAGTGGAAAAACCAAAGGAGCAATTGTCAATTGATTTTATAGGACCATTTCAAAGAACTGTAGGAGGCTATAAGTATTTATTAGTAATGTTAGATGTATTTACAAAATTCGTTCAAATCTATAAATTGAAAAGGGCAACCACAGGGGAGGCAATTAAATGTTTAGAAAATTATATAGAAAATTTCGGGAGAGTAGAAAGAATACAGACTGATCATGGAACCCAGTTTAATAATAAGAAATGGCTGGAGTATATAAAAAATAGAGAAATGAAACCAATATTTTCTCCAATAAGGAGGCCACAAAGCAATATCGTTGAGAGGGTGAATAAGGAGATCATTAGATGTTTGAGAACATATTGTCATCATAACCATAGAGAATGGGGAAAGTATGTAGAGGTTATTAACCAGGCAATTAATGAAATTCCTCATGAGACTACAGGATACACACCTAACCAGCTACAACTAGGAATTCAGGATGAAAGGTTTTGGCAAAAGGAAATAAAAAATTTTGGCTGGAGTTCAAAATTAATAAATTTAGAAAGACATTTAGAAATTGCTAGGAGTAGAATTAAGAAGAAGGCTCATAAGAGAGCAGAGAAATTTAATAAAACTCATAAAATAGAAGAATTAAATGTTGGGGACAAGGTATTAGTAAAAGAAAATTGGCAACCACAGGGTATAAGAGGTGAGATGGCAAAATTATTTTATATATATGATGGACCTTATGTGATCACCAAGAAATATGGCAAGGCGACTTATGAAATCAAAGATGCTAGAAGCAATAAAATTAGAGGAATTTTCCATATTAGCTTGTTAAAGAAATTTTATGAACCAAGGGAGGCACACCAGGGAGAATCAGATAAATTTCAGGTAGAACAAATTAAATAAATAAAGGGAGAAGTCGAGAGAAAGGAAAATAACAAGGGATAATAAGATGGTAACAACAGGAATGTCTCAGGATATAAAAGTATTAGGAGAAGGAAGCGAATGTAGGAGGGATAGATAACAAATAAACCGGAAATGACAATAGACCAGAAATGACTTAATAATTAAACAAACACTTGAAAAAAAAAATATAAAGAAATAAAAAAAAAAAAATATGTAAAAATAAATAAAATAGGAAGGGATGAATGAATAAGAACAAGGACCTAACCTACAAACAACCTAGACATGCTATGACTCGGTTAGGCTAAAATTTAAAAAAAAAAAGAACACTGTGTCAGAAGATAGATTATATAGATAAATAAAAAGACTTATGATTGGAAGGATTCCATTCTATTAAAATTAAAATAAAGAAAGAAAAAGAAAAAGTTTATAAAATAGATTCTAAGAATCAGAAAATGATTAATGTACGAGATGTTAAGAGTAAGAGTATTGTTGATTAAATGTTAATTGTTAATTTATTGTATTGTTAGGAGTTAAGTATATCATATGTAATTAGAGGGCAGCAGACAAGCAAGAAGGATAGAGTAAGAGTTTACTCCCAAAATGTGAAAATTGAGAGTTAAGAGTAAGAGGATTGTTGATTAAATGTTAATTGTTAATTTATTGTATTGTTAGGAGTTAAGTATATCATATGTAATTAGATGGCAGCAGACAAGCAAGAAGGATAGAGTAAGAGTTTACTCCCAAAATGTGAAAATTGAGATAAAAAAAAAAAAAGAATTTTGGAATCAAAATTTTTTTTATCTAAATTTGGGGACTATGTAACATTTTGAAGTATATATATATAAAAGGCACTTACCAAAATAAGATAAATATATAAATAAATTCAGTATGTAAAAAAAATTACTAAAATATACCAGGAACGAATTGTAAACATAACCTAATTTCACTTGTGTAGAAAATGCACACGGCCACATTTTAGATCTAATCACAAGATTTTATATAAAAGAAAAAAAACACACAAATCACTATTTATAAGAATATGTATTAGAAATAATTGATAGGTAACAATTTAAATAGAACTATGTAAAAATACACTTAAAACTTTCACACGGCAAGCTAGTGAGTGTTCTGTAGTAAACACGATGTAACGGATTTGTGGAGTTGCGTGCGCATTGACCGGCAAAAGATATTCGTTTTAAATATTTCTCGTTTTAAATATAATCTAAAACAGTTTTGGATTTAAATGCAAAGAAATTTAAGTGCAGTTGTTAAGAAGAAGAAGTGTATCCGTAAAGAAGAAGAACATGACATCCGTAAAGCTGTACTTACAAGGAATAAACGAAAAAAATAGCGGAAATTCACGACTTGGCCATTTTTTTCTAACAAAGGTAGCGTCAGTAAGTAGTTGGAACAAAGCATCGGAACGAGGAAGACGTATTCAGAATTGGCTGTAAAAATTTTATTTTTTTAACTAGTGCGGAAAGTGCAGTATCGTATTTAAATCATAATTACAGAGTAACAATAAGCCAAACCATTGAACTGATCAATTAAGAAGACATTATTCAGGAAATTATTTAATTAGGAACTAAAATAACTTGTAAAAATTTCAACTTGTAAGAATTGTAATTTAGATATTTTTTTGAAAGTGCCAACTCAAAATTTATTAGTCAAAATTTAGAAAACCCACCTATTTAACCCGAGATAAAGAGAGCTCAAGCTCAAATTGAAATAATTAAATCAATTTCAATTCATATTAAATTTTATAACTAAACTTCTTGCTGCCATAACAAAATTTAGACTTAGGCTAATAAAGCTTAATTTTTGTAATTCTTTGTAGAGGAAATAAGAATTTTTTATTAGTAAGTGACTTTGTAAAAGATAACAAGGAATGTCATTTTAAGATATTAAAAGTTTATTGTAACAAAAAGCAGCATTGAAGTGTTATTTCTTTTAAATTATAAATTTTATTAAGACTTGTATAAAACAAAATTACCAAGTATTACAATATATATATATATATATATATATATATATAGGAATTTTTTGGACTTGATAGGAGACTGACAGACTTACCTAAAGGCAATAGTCCAAAACTGCAATCTCTTGGAAATAAGCACATATAAAAAACACATATAAAACACTTAATACACTTTTATTTGAAATATTTCGATCAACATGATCTTCTTCAGTCAAGAAAGAGAAAACAAAACAAAAGATTGAAGTGAACCACAGATGTGTATAAACATCCAAATGTCACAGATTCACAGATTTATAGTTTATGATATAGAGCTATATGTGATATGTGTAGAAATTGTTAAATGTGAATCGTGTAAAGATTGGTTACTTGAAACTAGATATTAAAAGTCTGTCAGAAGGATGACATTTGTTTACAATCTTATGATACACATTAGGTTTTCGGGCGTCCAAGTACTTTGTCATTGTCTCTTATATACAGTATTCTGCACGCCCCTTTTATTTCGCTGGCCCGAGTCGGGATGCTTCCCTTTCAATGTAAAAATTAGTATGTACACATTTACATATCTATTCCCTTCATCTGTCAGTCTCCTATCAAGTCCAAAAAAAATTCCTATATATATATATATTTATAGGTTAGTTTTGGTTGGTAAAGATTATTTAGATTTTTTGGACTAGGAGACTGACAGACTTACCTTGGTAAGAGCCCACTCTGTAGTCTTGAAATAGAAACACATAAAAGCACTTAAACAATTATATTTTTCCACTGAGTGGACAAACACCATATATTTCCATATATGATTGACAAAGACCACTGTGTGGTTGAAATATTTCTTTTTGTGTTTTCTCTTCGATTGACAAAGACCACTGTGTGGTTGAAATATATATAATTGTTCAAGTGCTTTTATGTGTTTCTATTTCAAGACTACAGAGTGGACTCTTACCAAGGTAAGTCTGTCAGTCTCCTAGTCCAAAAAATCTAAATAATCTTTACCAACCAAAACTTCACCGATCCACCGCAAATTTGGTACAAGCAACCTCCCAACTTGAAAAACATCCTAGTACATCCTAAACTACCAGACCCTGATGCAGAGAAACCACACAAACTTCCTCATGGCTCCTTCCCATGTAATAGACCTAGATGCAAGACGTGTCCAATACACCCCTCAGCAAACCACGGATAGGCCTGACCACGGATGGTTTGAATATCAGAATGAATGGCCACAGACATGATGTTAAAATTATGAATATGGATAGACCAACAGCTCAACATGCTGCGAGTCACAACATCACAACTTTTGATGACTGCTATACCACAAAAATAATTAAATCACTCCCCCCTGATTGCAATCCCTCAGAACTGAGAAGGTGGGAACTATCATACCAGTGGTATACCAAGTCCAGAGAATCCCCTAACCTCAACATCAGATGAACCCATTCATTTTTTTTTTTTTTTTTTCCCCCTAATAGCTTTTTCCCCTGACAGACTTATATAAACTATAATCACTCATATGCTCATGGAAACAATATATATATATATATATATATATATATATATATATATATATATATATATATATATATTCCTGATATTTAAGTGATTCGACAATGGTCAAAGACCGAAAGGTGCCTCATCACTCAAGGTAAAATTATTGCACTTAATGGTGGATAAAATTACTCAAAATTGGTAATTTATTAACTTCATATATATATATATATATATATATATCTTTAATCTGTGCATCTGTGACATCTGATTTCTACTCTACACAATCTGTGATTACAACTTGTATTTATTTATTTCATTCTCTCATATTTCTTTTTGTGTTTTCTCTTCGATTGACAAAGACCACCGTGTGGTTGAAATATATCATTGTTTAAGTGCTTTTATGTGTTTCTATTTCAAGACTACAGTGTGGACTCTTACCAAGGTAAGTCTGTCAGTCTCCTAGTCCAAAAAATCTATATATATATATATAAATATAAAATACGTTTTCTTGTTTAATAATTTAAAAACAACACAGGTTATTCAAATACAAGAATATTTATTATTTTATATCCAAAGCTTTTCGTTGGCAAACAGTACCAACATCATCAGGAATGAAAATTACAATCGTAATTTACATTGTAATTTTCATTCCTGATGATGTTGGTACTGTTTGCCAACGAAAAGCTTTGGATATAAAATAATAAATATTCTTGTATTTGAATAACCTGTGTTGTTTTTAATATATATATATATATATATATATATATGAAGTTAATAAATTACCAATTTTGAGTAATTTTATCCACCATTAAGTGCAATATTTTTACCTTGAGTGATGAGGTACCTTTCGGTCTTTGACCATTGTCGAATCACTGATTGTTCTCATGAACAATCAGTGATTCGACAATGGTCAAAGACCGAAAGGTACCTCATCACTCAAGGTAAAAATATTGCACTTAATGGTGGATAAAATTACTCAAAATTGGTAATTTATTAACTTCATAAAGTCAGTGCAACGGAAAAACAATGGACAATATTAAATATCAGGAATATATATATATATATATATATATATCAATAATCTGTGCATCTGATTTCTACTCTACACAATCTGTGATTACAATTATTTTATTTCATTCTCTCATATTTCTTTTTGTGTTTTCTCTTCGATTGACAAAGACCACTGTGTGGTTGAAATATATCCAGGGTGTCTAGTAAAATAGCTTGAAGAAATTCCCTGAGTTTTCCCTGACTTTTCCAGGGTGTCTAGTAAAATAGCTTGAAGAAATTCCCTGAGTTTTCCCTGACTTTTCCTCTTTTAGATGTCTATAGAAAGCCCAGTTTACATTGGGCCCATCCATTGATATCTGAAGGATCTTGGATAAATCCAGACTTTGAAGAACGAATTGAGTAACTCTTTTGCTTTTGTGTCTGTAAGGAACACAGAACCAAAATATCGAGCTTTCACTTCATCCGTCTCTGCATCCCAATACCTAACACTCAAATCCATTTGGGCTCTTTGTGATATTTTGTTTAAACTTTCATCAAAGCCAATTACATAGTTAGAATTTGAATTTAATGATGTCAGTAACAGGTATTTAATATAATTTGATAAACCGAATACAACACTATAGGAAATTTTATCTTTCCCCAATCTCATGTTCTGTGCAATGGTGCTATCAGGGAACATCCTTCGAAAGAGGCACAAGTTTGAAACATTTGTGTAGAAATTCACTACATTCAATATGAATACATACTATTATGATTAAAAATTAACTTACCAAGACCTCTTGCGGCAACATCTGTTGCAACTAAAATAGGAGCTTTCCCATTTCGAAACTCTGTAACAAAAAATATTTTATGAGTTAATTTAATTATTTATTACTACCATTTAATATTTTTTTACTACTAAGACAGGGTTTGTACTTCTTTAAAACTGAAAGTAAATGCAATATTTAAACTTTTAACATAATATAAACAAATTTCAAAGTCAACTCCTACTTAGGTCAGGAAAGGAAAATATTATTTTAGTTACTTTTTATAGCAGTGACATCGTCCCTTAAATCCACCTTTAAACTTCCTCGAAGATCGTAACATATATATAAATCGGTCAACTCATCACATTCGAGCAGAATATGCTTGACTGTGATAGTACCTTCACAAAATTGACATGCCCTATTTACTTCAACAGTAACGTCTGTGTATATAATAAAGTACCAAAAGATACCAGTTTATGTGGATGCTTTTTGAAATATCTGTTAGTAATATTTTATGTTGTTAATATATCTGTTGAAATGTTTTTGATATAAAATGTAGCTTATAACAATGCCTTCTTACTATATAACCAGTGCCTTAGTTTACTGCAATTGAGAAATAAGTTGCAAGAACATAGTTTCTCATGCAAACTACTAAAATTAGTTACTGTCTTGATTTTCATTATGTAGTGATTTATTTGTATGAAAATAGTAACACTGTTGCAACGCAGCACTCCAAATTAATAAATACTATGACAAACCGAAATATGTTGTAATTTCTTTATTATTTTTCATTAATTATAAACATTACAGTAGAACCTTATTACAATCGTCTAATTTGGGCCAAGGGTTCCCCGTTACAATAACAGTCTTTAATAAAAAAAAAAGTTATCTTAAAGTGGTTAAAATACAAATAAAAATGAAGTAAAATCCGTAAAAGGTTAATAAAAAAAAAATATTTAAAACAAAAGTAAATTTTATTTGTAGCAATTAAAAATAATAGAACATATTCTCTGCAACATAAAATTCAATAACAGTGTTAAACAATTTGTTTCTTTCTTATATTTAAGTTACAAGTCTTCAGACTGATATGGAATGCGTTTTGAGGTTAAGGAACATAATTCATGTTTTAAGACATCAACCTTTTGAATAGAACAGATGTATATTTTTTTATAAAACATTGTCAGTGATTAAAACAAAAGGGATGTCACAAAAAGAGATGTACTAACACAATAAAATAATATGAAATTTACAAACATACCAAAACGCAAACAAATTCAATGAATAAACCCAGTATACGTCACATACACTTTTTGACTGTTTTTTAAATTTTAAACGAAGTATCTTTACTTTTATTAAAATAAGAAACTATTAATGGAAATTTTAAAAAAGTACAAATATTTTATTAAGATATTAAAACTCAAATTATTCTATAAAACAGTTTATTTTCTAAAATTTATAATTCTCATTACCTGACAAAACATAATCCCGCTCCTGTTGTGACTTATCTCCGTGAATGGAAATTGCTTGCCACCTAAACATAACAAAAAAATAAATTTTAAAAATTACACTTAAAATATTAATTGTAATAGTATTTCTTAAAAAAAATAATAATTTCTTTGCAGTTAGAATTAAATAAAACCTACCCTTCCCTCTTAATAGCCTTTGTTATGTCATCAACCTTCTTTTTGGTTTCAACGAAGATGATTGCCTTGAAACCTCTTTCATTTCCAATATCCCGAAGCAGCTGAGATAACTTTGGTTCTTTTTCAGTATCTTGACAAACATCGATGATCTGCCTGATGTTATGATTGGCAGCTAGTTCAAGAGACCCGATATTTATTTGAACATAATCATTGAGAAAATCTTCGGCGAGAGCTTGAACTTCTTTGGGCCATGTGGCTGACCACATCAGCACTTGTCGGTCAGGCTATAACAAATAATTTTAATTTGTTTAAAATCTCATACTAATTATTAAAAAAATATTGAAAAAGACTTTTTCTGAATTGAGAGAATTCCAATATGTTCAGATCTAAAACGGTACTACCAAATTATATGGAATTGTTATACTAGTTAACGGAATACAATACATGCTGTAAATTGTGAAGTATCATTGTAACAGTATTTTTTTTACATTTTTTAAATAAAACAAAAAAATTTATTTAAAATAAGATGATAGTCTCCATATTACTGTAAACCATTCTCTCTCTCACACACACACACACACACAAATATTATAAGTTAACATTTTCCAACATAAACATTCATTACTAGATATTTCCTAAACCTTGTAGAACATTAGCTCTGGAACACTACATTTACATGGGGAAGCATGTGTGTCTTACGGTTAAGGGGCTTACTGTAGTAAGAAAGTTTATAACTCAACTTGATCTCGGCTATTGTAGGAGGCAGCTAAAAGGTTAAGTTCCATGTATAAATCTACCCTTAACTTAACCCTTTCATTTGCAACATGTGCCTGCCTGGCTATGACCCCTGGGAGCAACCTATTTTTGAAAGATTTTTAGTTTTTCTTTATTTTTCTCTAATATTTTAAATTATAGTAATATTTTTTTTACTCACATATTTTTCAATGTTAACCGAACTTTACCTTACGTTTATTGATACTTTCTTTGCTACGTTTACTGACAAATTCTTTGCTAAAACTTATCTCAATATTTTTTTTCCTAAAATACTTATTCATTGTAAAATAAAAATAACCTTCAAAACGATCTGTAAACATGTGGGAAAATCCATAGACTTTGGACGCAAAAGAACTTCTTCACTATCCAATCACTTATTAATTGTAAAATACCGCACAAACTTCAAAACTATGTGGAAATACGTGGAAAACCCCATAGAGTTACATAGGATACAAAAGAAGGGTATCCATGTACTCTGTGTAGTATATGTAGTCTAGATAGTTTCAAATATTTAACCTAGAATACAGCACAATATACAGGAAAACAAATTTTATACGGCAATTCTAATCTGAGAGAAATGGTAGAACGTACATATACGGGAATGCTCCCACTGGCCGTTGAGCGATTTCACGTACTGGTATGCGAGTGGTAATCAAAGGGTTAATTAGAAGTTTGTTTTAGACCATGGTATTTTAGTCATTGAACACAGAGATTATGTTTACTTTATACAACACAAGTGGTTTTACTTTATGATGGCTTCCAATTATGTGAATATTAGTGTATTGTTCTGGTAAAATTTGTCCACCAGTTTTGAACTTCCATGATTCTAGTCTAGGAATCCACGTGTTTTATATATGTTTGTATCTCATGATATACAATATTTTATATTATAAAATACTATAAATATTTTTGTCCTTTTTAAACTTCATAAGGTTTTTTGTAATCATATAAATATGAGTGAAACATAAAAACCGATGAAAAATCAGTTCATGTTCATGCCTGGAATTTCTGTTAAAAGTACAAATTATGGGCTAAAAATATCTATCCTTATCTGTGCTGCAAGTTTCGAGAGGTAATTTCCTAAGAAGCACAGACATCTAATCGTGTACATGACATCAAAAAATAAACTCTCTTGTAGCAACCAAACAAGAATATTCGTAACTAGCTAGGCTTGTCGGTAAAATGGCCCAACTGGCTACAGTTTCTGTCTCCTTTCCTGACATGTCGTTTTAATGAAGACAGCTGTTTTGGGAGATCATCGCATTGTTAATTCAGAGACTGTATCTAACTATCTCCTGAAACTAATGGATACATCTTCTCAAATAGCCATACAAATTTACCCTTTAAGCGTAAATTTTTTTTTCAAGTTGTCACCTGGCTGTCAGGTTTTTGAAAAATAATTTTCAAAACAAGTTCCCATATATTCTAAAATTAAGGAGGCAATATTTTTCATGTTTAGAAATTCCTGTAAAAATATACTTACTCTAATTTGTTCAATAATTTTTCGAATCTGAGGCTCAAAACCCATGTCTAACATGCGGTCAGCTTCATCAAGGACTAGATATGTACACCTCTTCAGATTGGTTGTTCCCCTTTCCAAGAAATCAATAAGTCGCCCTGGTGTTGCGATTACAATTTCTACTCCTCTTTCCAAATCACGTGCTTGCGGTCCTTTAGGTGCACCTCCAAAAACACAAGTGTTACGAATACTTGGTGAAGTTCCAAAGTCTTGAGCGACGCTTTGGATTTGTTGGGCTAATTCTCTTGTAGGAGCTAATATCAAAACCACAGGCCCTTCTCCTCTTTTTAGCGGGCTCTGATTTTTAATGTGCACAGCTGCTGGTAACATATACTACAACAAAAATAAAAAAATTATGAATGTCTTACGTAAACTACATACTTTGTTTGAATTTGGGAACTTTGGTAATATTTTATTTAACATTCAGGACTTTTGCAATAGATGTTTGTTTTTCAATTAGGATAAAAGTTAATAGTAGTTCATTTTCAGTTGGTTTTTTAAATAATTTAAAGCATACCGGATGCTAAAATCACAAAAGAATCTGTAGAATGAGCATAACAAATCAGGGTAAAGAATAAAAACTGCATTTAAGAACCATTTGATTGTAAACTAGATCACATTAGACAAATCTGATTAACTAGTATCCTTGTTTGGTTAATCCCTGTTTGTACTGTATTTAAATAGGCCTTATTATCAACCAAATAAACCCTTTTAATTTTTGTGTTCTAAAGTTCGCGCTATATTCTAATGATTTTGAAATTGCAATGGCTTTCTATTATAATTTCTTATTTAACCTGTTTTAAAAATTCCCTTCATGTTAAATTATGCATATTTTTCCTATTTTTTTGTGAAACAATTTGAGCATAGACGAAAATATATTTTCTAGAGAGATGTTTTCTCATGACAAACAAATCCAGGAATGGGCAGAATTCTAAAGCAATATTTATACATTCATAATCAATAATTGATAAAACTTATTTTATATTCCAGTTCAACATTCAATACAAAAAAGTGAAACATTTTATGTGTCTAAAAATTATATGGAACTTGAAAGCATAAAATATTGTAACTTTATTCAATCCAATATTATTAAACTCTATTTCTCCTTTTTCTAATTATTATTCAAAGATCATGATTTCAAACACTGAAAAAAGTTCTTCGAATATTTTTGTGTTGTGAATTAGTGTTATAAAATTAATCCGTTCAGTGTGTTCAATTTTTGTTTACTGCATTATCTTAACCATACTGACATTAATATAAAAAGGTTGTTGATTGTTATTTACAGATCATCTGTGTTCTTTAATATTGGGAATTTATCTTCATTGGTATAGCAGTTATCAAAAAACGTAATGTTACTAACAGCGTATATACATATCAAGAGCACAGTGGTACAATATATTACAATGAAAATATTAGAAAAAAACCCCAATATCACAAAAAAAACAAGTTACTTAAGATTAAACCCTTATGTACATTTCAATGACCAAGTCATCATCATCAGAGGGTCTTATTATTAAATTACAATCTATCAAACCAGAAGTTACAACCTAGAGTAATACCAATCATTCTCTGCAGTCGCTATATATAGGTGTGAGGTAATCTTTGCCCCCTCTCCATCCTCGACCAACAAATAACTATCGGCCATCTTGAACCAAATAGGCTATGTCAAAATGTAATAATATATAGTGTATTTTTTGACTAAGCCTATTTGGTTCAAGATGGCCGATCGATAAAATAGGCTCAAATAGAGAAAGGCTCGAATTTAATGGAAGCTCGGAAAGTCGAGACTCTACTGTATTTTGAAGTATATTGCAATGTAAATACAGAATGGCCTAGAAATGATTGATACATTTCAAATAGTCATAACGAATATACTGGAGCAGGGAAAAATATATAATAATATTTACAAATAGATTCTAGTGAACCAATTTGTTTTCTACATATTATAGTTTTTTGAAAATTACATCATTAGCAAAATTATATTCTTGCAAACAATTGTGAGAGTTGTCTTACACAAATATATACAGATACAATACAATAAAGGTGAGGTACCGAGTAACTAACATTGAGTAAAAACTGTCCTGAACAAGAAAAACCATACAACATAAAAACTAATACATTTTTTTATCATTTCTAGAACGTCCGATAAAAAGCTAAATTACGGATTATAAATATCTATCTTGCAAGTATTGAGAGGCAATAAATATCCCTTAGACAGTACAGACCACTAGTCTTGTAAGCAATATCAGAAAATAAACTCTCTTGCAAAACAAATTACAACATTTATTAGAAGTTGGGCTCGTCTGTATGCCTGATACCAACATTCTGTCAGGATGAGCCAAGATCATTTGTGAAGTGCAATGAGTTAGAATCTGATTAAGCTTGTCTTTCTTGGATGGTTTTTACCATTTTCTACTTGAATATTATCTAATCATGAGAGTTCACTTCCCTTTTTGAAAATGATCATGATTTTTTGAAAAGGCTGTTGAAATCGATACTTTCTTGAGTTGCCTGCAATAACTGTAGAATTGATAACTCTCAATATCATTGTGTGATCTTAGCAAGCTTCTTAGAAGTAATTTCTATTTTTTTGAATATATGTGTGTGTGAAATTCATTTGAACTTAACACTTTCAACACGGCGGCGATATTGGTGATCTCATCCAACTATTGTCTGTTTTTCAATAACTTCCAGCTCTGATGGTATTAGAACGCCATGCAGGTTGCATAGCTTGTCGTAGCATCTAATTATCAAGCCTGTTGTTTTCATCTCAATAATTTTATTTCTAACATATACATGTTTATTGGTGACATCAGAACAGTGTATTAGACTCTAATACAAATGATAAATTACTGTATGACAAATAAAAACAATAAAAAAAACAGAAAAAAAGAAAATTTATATACAAAACTAAAGACCCTACTACTAAAATAAGCACTCAAAGTTAAACTCGGAATGTTTATTTCTTTTTGTGCCAAGTGTTTCCGAGATCGATAATGTAAACAGAGACATAGATAATACATGTCACGTCCTAGACTATTTATAGCCGAGATAAGCTGACATTTGTTTACTACAATCTTATGTTGACACATTAGGTTTTCGGGTGTCCAAGCATTTTGCAGTGACACATATTTACAATAGTCTCGAGTGGGTTCATTCACTCTAATAGGACAGTTATAGTTTATTCTTGCGTTAGTTCAGAAAGCTTAGTTAATTTATACGATCCTTGTTTTTACCGGATATTTTGTCGTGTTAAATGGTTCAAACTAAAAAAAAACATTAGAATATAAAAGTTAAACCAAATTAAATCTGTTCATAAAACTCTCTGAAACATTGTTACAGTTGAAGCATCAAAAGTTAAATTGGGATTGTCGGATTTAAAAATGACTCAGGCACAATATTCTCCAAACTCTTCTGAAGCATTGACGCAAAAATCAAACCTTTATACAAACACGTATCGACAGTAGAGAAGTTTCAATTAGCCTGGGAGTGAGCATGCCTGTGAGCTCGCCGTATCTAAGAATATAGGCTAGGAGCGCACAGGCACGCTCTCTGTACCTCGTAAGGGAACCCAGAGCATGCCGGAGCGCTAGCCGTGCTAAAAGTGTTAATGCCGATTTGTACAACTCACTTGGCGATACCGATTATTTAGCACATAGTGAGTATTCATGATGTCGTTTACTCTACTTGACTTTTGTTAATGTGTGATCATCTCCATGCTTCAGATGACACGTTTTTCATAACTAAGCCAATGTTTTTGCCTCTCGAAACTGCCACCATAAACACATATTTATATCTGTCCTAATGTATTCTCGGAATGACAGGATAAATAAAGTAGGACTTTCACTACTGCCTTAATAGGTTCTTATAACCAACTTATCAGCTAGAAATTTAGGTCAATCTCTTACTCAGGTCTCTAGTGTTTTGTTCTGCTATGTGTCATAATGGAAGACTTAAAATTGGAGGGGTTGCTATTGGGTAGTAACAGTGAATGAAGTGACAATGATACTGTCCACATAGGCTTGTAATTAGTGTAATTAGCTAATAAAATTAGTGAGAGTAATTTTATAAATACAGACAATGATTTGGATAATATTCTCACACCGGGGTGATTCAAATATACAAAAATTAAATTTCAACAAATGTTTATAAAGTGAACAATTAATTGCGTGAACATTAAGAGGAATCTACAATCAACCACTAAGCTTCAAACCGTAAATATCATATATTTTTTACCTATTATTAATGATTTTATAAAAATTATTTTAATTTTTTCTTGTTATTAATAATGATTATAATAAAAATTAAAAACTTGTGTAAAACAATTACAATAGTCTCGATAATTCGAGGTAGATTGGTGCAAAACCCCCTCGTATTACTGAAAACTTTGATTACATGAAAGTACTTAGATTAAACAAAATGGGAGTTTTAATGAACCCTAATAATATATAAAGAGCGACTCATTTCCTTTGTATACCGTATAGCTATAAACATTTCTTGAAAGCCAAACTTATTTCCCTTCCATGCCATATTGATATGAATATTTCTTGGAAGCCAGGCTCATTTCCTTTGTATACCGTATTAATATAAACATTTTTCGGAAGCCCGATTTGTTTCCTTTCCATACTGTACGACTATAAAATTTTTTTTGGAAGCCCAACTCATCATTTTCTTTCAAAATAATAAAATAGGCTCAAATAGAAATAGGCTTGAATTTAACAGAAGCTCGAAATATTTGGACCTTATTGTACTATGATTGGAATTTATTATTTAGTCCACAATGAGTTAAAACAGTCATAATTAACAACTAAGACAAATAGCTACAAATTTTAAAGGTACAAAACCCTAAAGTTTCAATGATGTCAATTTAGACTAGTTTTATCGACAATGGATATAGAAATTACTGTGGATAACCGGCAGGATTAGGGCACCAATATGAAAATCCTCTGATGTGAAAAAAGTGGAAGGTGTAAGGTCACATTTCTGAGAGAAACCTTATACGAAATAACTCTTCTCCTAACATGTTAAGATTAAAATAGTTATAATT
Source organism: Prosapia bicincta (assembly GCA_036971475.1). NCBI lineage: Eukaryota > Metazoa > Arthropoda > Insecta > Hemiptera > Cercopidae > Prosapia > Prosapia bicincta. The sequence continues at coordinate 706,587 of JBAIZL010000105.1, forward strand.
AATTTACTGTAATAAATACATACAGCTAATGTTTTGCCCGATCCAGTTTGAGCAATTCCAACTAAATCCCGCCCACTTAAAGCAATTGGCCAACCCTGGGCTTGGATAGCAGTGGGCTCTGCAAATCCTTGTTTTAATATCTCTTGCATTACATAATCAGGAAAATTTCCTTCAGTAAATAACTGACTTGGATGCGGTACGTTATTTCCTTTCACTGTTATTTCCTTTGATGACCGAAATTGGCTCACATCATCTTCTGACCTGAAAAAACAATATTTAAAAAAGAAAAATGAGATACTAAACCTGAAATTGTGGTTATATATTTTTTAGATAAATAAACTGACTGATTCTTTCCAAAACAATATAGTTTATATTATTGTAGTATACATAAAGACTTTATTTTAAGAGTTGAATTATTTTCTATGTATAGTACTAAAATTTAATTTCAAAATTTAATCAATTTTTAAAATTAGTTTACTAAAAATATAACACAGAATTCCCTATAGTGGATATGTAAGGCTTGTTGCACACTGGATCCGTTCAGTTCAGTTCGCTCAGCTCAGGTCGCTTCTGCTAAAATTTGGAAACAATGTAATCAAATGTAGAACAGCACACCACATCCGTTCCATCAATTCAGTTCATTCCGCTCCGTCCGACTCAACCACTTTTCAGTCAACGAGCAATTTTTGCGGAAGCGACAGAAGCACTGAGACGCTGTGCACGTGCAGCGTACAGATAGTCAGTAGTGTTGTGCAACTGAACTCGGGCGGTCTGACACAGACATGTTCGCAGTGTTGTGATTATTGGATTGTTGATTTATTAATTTTTAAGATGGGTTTTGATGAAAGACTTATTTCAGCAGTACAGGCATATCTAATGTTATACGATGTCACACAAGGACTACTATAATATTACAATGAAGGGGGATAATCTCCCTCATTATCCCGTGCGACATTAATACTGTGCAGCCAAATTTTTTTCCCTTGATACTTGATCATCCTCTTCTGCAGCTAGTGTCAATGCTATTACAACAGTTTTTTCATCACTACTGCTGGAACTCATAATCGCACAAACTGAATAGCCGACATAAAGAATTTAAATGCAAACATTGTAGTGTCTGTCGTCCTCTGGAGGTTGGCACTCAAACTTAACAACTGAACTGAGCGGAACGAACGGACGTAACGTGAGGGAAAACTGCCGGAACGGAGCTGACTAAACTGAATGGATCCAGTGTGTGACAAGCCTAAGACTTACTTCAGTGACGATTAGCATTAAGATAATTTGACAGTTATGAAAAAAGTTTCCAGTGTTTTGATATGGTCAACTATAAAAAATGGATTAAAGAATTTTCATTTAATTTTCTTAAACAAATGGAAGAGTGTAGCAAAATTGTGGAAATTTTGAACATTGCTTTTACTGAAACTGTTATAAATAAAAATGAGAATTTTCAAGCGGTATAAGTGTTAGCAAAGAGGTCATGCTCTGAAAACCCCAGCACATGAATAAACAATGAGAATGGGAGGGGAAAAATTATGACAATGACCAAAAAAGAAGACCCTACTGGCATATTAATTTCATAATGGAATGGATCTTTTTCAGATGTTTGGGGTATGAAACACAAAGGTAAAATTTCTACTAAAATTGTAAATTTTGAACAAAACAAAGTTGATAGGTTAAAATAAAACACTTCCTGAAATGTGCCATTGTGATAAAGACAGGTTTATAGGTATGACATCAAAACTTATCATTCTAATGAAGGCATCCACGCCTAAATTAAATATAAAAATAATTCTTAGCTAATAATTGAATTCAACTCATATATCTTAGTTTATTCTACTACAAAGACATTTACCGATTTATAACATCCTGATGTGGAACATAAAAGTTTTTTTGGAAAGGTGGTAATGTTGCCAAATCCCACTGCGGTTTCCTGAGAGTATCTCCAGGTTGTTTTCCCTTGGGGCCTTGTTTCTTAGAACTAAAAATTTGTGCTCCATTTTGTTTATTGAAGCTTCCATTTGTAAAATCTCCCACCATATCTCCATTTTGGCTCATCCAATATCTATTCTTTGGAGCAAATTGTTCGCCATTTCCCCGGTACCTATAAAATATAATTAACACTAAAACCTTGTTATTTGTTAAATCTACTTATTGATTTAAAAATAGAAAAGAATTTCTACCAGAATTTGACAGTAAAATTGTGTACAAAACCAGATATTTGTTCAATTTGTCTTATTTCTAAAGAAAAATATTACATACTTTGATTTAAATATAAAGTTACAAATATTAGATAAAAGACATATTTATGTAAATGGTTTTGTTATAACTTTTAAAAAATATCCTAATGATATTTAACTGACAACAAAACCAATTTTAGTTCTCTGAATTCAGTTTAATTTTTTTCCCATCCATATATGAGGCATTACTGTGATAGTATTTGATTTTCATGTGGTTATTGTGGTACTTTACAATGTAGCTGCAAACTGCTTTAATAGGTTATTAAAAATACAGTATTTATTTACTCTCCCCACATAATTGATATTTGGAAAACAAATTATATCAAGCAATGCATAAAATTATTAGGAATAAGGGGAAAATAATAAAAACCTCCGCTTATACACTAAAAACAATGGAAAAAAGTATTTCATTACATATCCAGGACAAAGTTTTCAAGATTTTAGGTGTGCCATGAAGGGTCACAGTTTAGCGCTAGTCTTCCACATTCGATTTATATTATAAAAGCATATTAAAATTTAGCTACAAAGTATCTAGATAAACTATAATTGGCAATAACAATAGGCATATAAAAAAATTGTTGCATCATGGCATGGGAAGAAAACCAGTTTCATCCAAGATGTGCATAATTGTGCTAATGTACTGTTTCCAAGAATTCATTCTACTCAGCCTAAATATCCTCCGTGCATTCGCACAGAGTATTTTATATTCCTGAAGGTTTCCATTTGTTGGGTGTTGCTTAAATTTCCTCAGAGCTCTTTATCGTAAACGAAGAATTGTGTGCATTTATCGTTCCACCACGGTACAGGTGGACGGCGTGCGTGAATAGATGATAAAGGAATGGTCTTTTCTGCGGCATTCAAAATAGTCTTAGTAAAATTTTCAACAATAGCATCAATAGGTGTCAGATAATCCGTGTCAAGTGGTACAAAATATTTTGAAAAGGCATCCCAGTTGGGTTTTTGTAAAATCCAACAGGAATGTGGAGTATAACAGGGTGAGGAATCACATAAAGTAATACTAATGGGCACATGGTCGCTTCCATACATGTCATTAAGCACTGACCATGTGCATCTAGTAGCCAGAATAAGGCTGCAGAAAGATAGGTCAACAGCTGTCCATCTACCAGTAGACGCTGCTAAATGAGTAGGTGAACCGTCATTTAGTATGCATAAGTCCAGTTCCGTTTTTACACTCTCCACTAGTTGTCCTCGAGGGTTGCAGGTTGGAGATCCCCAAGACAAATGGTGGGCATTAAAATCTCCAACAATAAGAACGGAGTTGGTAACTGGCTTATCAAATTCACTAAACTAAATCACTGTGTTGCAGGTTTTCTTATGGTGGCAAGTAGACGCAACTTGATTTTATATGGGACAGCTGTTTGAACGGCTACTGCTTGTATCGATAGTCACAGGCTAGGAGGCTACGCCACCTCTAGCTCGGTCTTCTGTAACGAAGTCTGATCTAAAAACTGAATACTCCCTAACATGGAAATTATGCGATCCGTGGAGATGTCTCCTGTAGACATACAAACATTGGATACACATCTCGCACGAGTACTTTAAGATCTTCTTAGTGACTCCTAACATCGTTCATGTCCCATTGTATCAGACTTGCTAATTGCAGACATTTATCAACTTAGCAATGGATTGATCTGTTAACCATTGGCACTCTCCATCTTTTTGAAATATTAGTTTTTTTGGCAGCTGTTACTGCCAGTGCCGATTTGCTTGCTACTGTAGCACGTTTCTCTGAGTCTTTATTTGCAACCTTAGGGTTACTGCCAGGTGGCTTTTTAAAGGAGATACCTGAATCAGTTAACGACCTGCTTCGTACACCAAACCCTGCAGTGGAAAGGCTTGGTAAAAGAGGCAAGTCCGCCGACGTCGTTGCAGGTTCTCTACTATTAAAAAACGGACCACTTGTGACTATTGAAAGTAAACGAGAGACTTCGTCAGTTAATTTTTTTTGCCAGATCGGCACAGTTCGAACAGGACGACTTTGCAATGGTCAAAGTTGTAGCATATGATTTTCCGTGATGCCATGAATACCATATGGATTTACCATGATTTTCTCTCTGGCCATGATGCTCAGGATAGTCTTCTCTTCCTTAAAGGTAGGACAGTTAAAAAATCGCGCTGGGTGTTCACCACCGCAGTTGGCACACCTTGGAGAATTGGTGCACTCCTTCTCTTCATGACCTTCAACGCTACACTGACCACATACGCCCTGCTTCGAACAAGAACATATGTGCCCGAAACGTTGGCACTTGAAACACCTCTGCAGGTTAGCCCCACAAGGCCTTACTGATAGTCTCTGGTAAGCCGCATGAATGTATCCAGGTAAATACGGTTTCCCAAATATCAAAATAAAACGAAGCTGTTGCAACTTTAACATTGTCTGTCTTCATGATTGATACGTCTGTTACGGACTGAGAAGCCAGTTCCGATTTAATTTCATCTATAGACATGTTTATAAGATCTCTACATGTAATGACCCCCCTTGGATAGTTCAAGGATCTATGGAGTGCCACAGATACCATGACCTGGTCAAAGAAAGAGGACACTTTTGAAAGAGAACAAGTTTGTCTCTCGGTGGAGGTTGCAACTAGCAGTGTTCCGTTTTGAAGTTTCTAAATAGAGGCTACAGGACCTCCGGCACAAGCAGTAATAGTCTTGTTAATAAGGAAAGGAGAAACTTTCGAGAGATCTTTCCTCTCCTCAGCACTAAAAAATATTAAATACTTTGGTGATGGCAAAGTCTGTGATGTTGCCACCATCAAATTTTTACTCCCCTCGTCAAACTTAGGTTTATCACGTGAAACCTGACATGTCCTCTTTAAACTAACTCCATTTGATGTTTTTGTTTTCCATAGAAATATATTAAACCAGCCATCGTGTCGGGCGTTACGGGCGAGACTATAGGAACGGGTACACCCTTGGATCACATTAAGATCATTTCCAACCCTCCAAACTCTCTATTGCTTTTCTCCTTAACTCATAATATTGTGCACAGGCTCTAACACCAGTGCACTGCGGACACTCCCTGACCAGGACCGAAGCGGCTGGTAGACCAGAAACCGCGCTTACGTCTTCGGCAGAGCAAGCTCACATCAGCTTCCCGGACTAGAGTTTGACAAGCTCTAGCCTTTTCAGCACTCCCAACGCGCAACGGTTCTGACCAGTCAAAATCACCTACAGAGAAGATGTGAGTGTTATTTCTAAAAATAGTCTTATGAATGTGGTGTTTGTAGAATGTGTAAAGTATGTAACATTGAAGAAAGTGTTGTTAGTATTATGTATGTTTGGCTGGGGTACCGCAAGACGCCAAACCTTTACCCTCAAAGTAAATTTATTTTAATATTAAACTTAAAATCTAAATAGCCTATTTAACTTTTGATTATAATTGTATACATTACTATATTCCTATATTAAAATATACCTACAAAGTATTCAGTTAGGATAGATTTGGTCACAATTTTACACAACATTACTATCTACCTATATCAAAATATAACTATGAAAAATCTAGTCAGGATAGATTTGGTTGTAATTTTCTCCATCGGCGATAATTCTAAATATTTACCAAAATTACAAACAAATCTATCCTGGCTGGATACTTTGGTATGTTTTAATATAGGTAGATAGTAATGTTAAATAAAATTATAACCAAATCTATCCTGACTGGCTACTCGTAGGCATATTTGGTTAAAATGCATAAGCTCGGTTACCTACGATATTTTGGAAAATTGTTCGAAACCACCAAATAGGATGATATCACCAAGAATTTTTTTTTATTGACCTAGGAAAGTTATTTTTTTTAAAATTTAAAGTAGGGTAAAAAATTTAGTAAGGAGGTATAAGTTATAAATGGGCGCGGAGTGATATAAGTGTTTCATGACATCACAGTGCTTAACATAAGGTTGTGTGCATCCGCCCCGGTACGTCACACAACCTTATGTATGTAGATATTTGAGAAACGTTTTGGCTTAATTTTTATACACATATTTACATATACTTATGAAGTTTACAATTAGGATAGATTTGGTTTTAAATTTATACATTACTATATACCTATATTAAAATATACCTAAAAAGTGTTGTCAGGTTAGATTTGGTTTCAATTTTATACATTACCTAAATGGTTACATTTATACAATTAGAACCAAATCTATCCTGACTAGATACTTCATAGGTATATTTCAATATAGATATATAGAATTTACCTTCTTTGGCAGTAACAAAAATAATAATTATCAATATAGCTTCAAGGCATGTTTTTGTTACAAAAAGTTTAAATTGCTAAAACACGAACTACAGTTGTGACGTCACGAAACATTTGTATCACTCCGCGTCCATTCACCACTCCTTCCTCTGTGCTGAATTTTTTACCCTACTTTAAATTTTTTTAAAAGCAACTTTCCTAGATCAATAAAATTTTTTTTTTTATATCGTCCTATCTGGTGGTGTTCAACATTTTCCAAAATATCATAGGTGGCCGCGATTATGCTTTGTAACCAAATCTGCGTTGTGCAGTGAGCTGTAGCTACTGAGCACCCGGTTCACACATGCCATTACATACTAACATTTAAAATGAGAAAGAAAGTAACTTTCCGTATTTTCTGCGGAAAAAAAAGTTGATATTCATGTTAGACATATTAAAACGAGTAGTTAAAAAAAAAATTAAAAAACCCACATGTCACTAAGACTATATTTTTACCTTAAAAAAAACCGGTAATTGATTAGTTTGCTAAACCGGGCCTATATTTTCATGAAACATTCAGAAATATGTAAATAGGCTATTTTCATTGAAATTATTTGTTTCTGTGCCTAGAAACATTATTTTTTCTTAAATTAAAGTTGGGTAAAATTTTCAGCGCTGATGTAGAAGTTGTGAATGGGCGCGGAGTGATACAAATGTTTTTTTACGCCACAGTGCTGCGCATAAGGTTGTACGCATCGGCCCCGGTACGTCACGCAACTTTACGTGTGTAGATATTTGAGAAACAGCGTTTTGGCTTAATTTTTATACTTATATTTAAATATACAGTAAACTCCCGATTATCCGTGGGCGGTTTAACCGGTTTGCGGATTATCCAGGGGTCTGCCATTGTTTTACATATATCCAGTTTTTATTCCAATCAGATTCATGTGTTTAAATTTCCAAACGATGAATTACGGCGTAAATACATATAGGGTTTAATAGAAGTTAAGATGAAGGGAATAGATATGTAAATATGTACGTACTAATTTCTACATTGAAAGGGAAGCATCCCGACGCGGGCCAGCAAAATAAAAGGGAGACTACTGTATATAAGAGACAATGACAAAATGCAAGAGACAATAACAAAATGCTTGGACGCCCGAAAACCTAATGCGTATCATAAGATTGTAAACAAATGTCAGCTAATCTCGGCTATAAATAGTCTAGGACGTGACATATGCATTATCCATGTCTGTCATATACATTATCGATCTTTATGGCTTTGTGACACAAGTAAACACTGTGCGACAAAATGGTTAGATCTCACATTAAAGCTAAAATCAATGCTCACAAAAAAACAAACGAAAGTGAGATTTTTTTTTTGTATTATTTGTAAAGGAAATTAAATATGTACATACATACTTACTTTAGACATATACTTGTGTACATATTGTAAATAGTTAGACTTATAAATGTACATGTTATAATACATCGACATTTTAAATTATTTTGTCCTCTGAAGATTATTTGTGAATTTCATTAACCGGGGTCATTATTTGTGTAACTTATGGTATAATAATCGATTATCGATCGTTTTGCGTATTCTTTGTTCATAGCGGATTATCCGGGGAATTCGTTATCCGGCGTTGCCGGACTACCCTATTCCACGGATAATCGGGAGTTTACTGTACTTATAAAGTCTCCAGTTAGATTTGGTTTTAAATATATACATTACTGTATACCTATATTAAAATATACCTGAAAAGTGTCCAGTCAGGTTAGATCTGGTTTTAATTTTATACATTACATAAACGGTTACATTTATACAATTAGAACCAAATCTACCCTGACTAGATACTTCATAGGTATATTTCAATATAGATATATAGAATTTACCTTCTTTGGCAGTAACAAAAATAATAATTATCAATATAGCTTCAAGGCATGTTTTTGTTACAAAAAGTTTAAATTGCTAAAACACGAACTACAGTTGTGACGTCACGAAACATTTGTATCACTCCGCGTCCATTCACCACTCCTTCCTCTGTGCTGAATTTTTTACCCTACTTTAAATTTTTTTAAAAGCAACTTTCCTAGATCAATAAAATTTTTTTTTTTATATCGTCCTATCTGGTGGTGTTCAACATTTTCCAAAATATCATAGGTGGCCGCGATTATGCTTTGTAACCAAATCTGCGTTGTGCAGTGAGCTGTAGCTACTGAGCACCCGGTTCACACATGCCATTACATACTAACATTTAAAATGAGAAAGAAAGTAACTTTCCGTATTTTCTGCGGAAAAAAAAGTTGATATTCATGTTAGACATATTAAAACGAGTAGTTAAAAAAAAAATTAAAAAACCCACATGTCACTAAGACTATATTTTTACCTTAAAAAAAACCGGTAATTGATTAGTTTGCTAAACCGGGCCTATATTTTCATGAAACATTCAGAAATATGTAAATAGGCTATTTTCATTGAAATTATTTGTTTCTGTGCCTAGAAACATTATTTTTTCTTAAATTAAAGTTGGGTAAAATTTTCAGCGCTGATGTAGAAGTTGTGAATGGGCGCGGAGTGATACAAATGTTTTTTTACGCCACAGTGCTGCGCATAAGGTTGTACGCATCGGCCCCGGTACGTCACGCAACTTTACGTGTGTAGATATTTGAGAAACAGCGTTTTGGCTTAATTTTTATACTTATATTTAAATATACAGTAAACTCCCGATTATCCGTGGGCGGTTTAACCGGTTTGCGGATTATCCAGGGGTCTGCCATTGTTTTACATATATCCAGTTTTTATTCCAATCAGATTCATGTGTTTAAATTTCCAAACGATGAATTACGGCGTAAATACATATAGGGTTTAATAGAAGTTAAGATGAAGGGAATAGATATGTAAATATGTACATACTAATTTCTACATTGAAAGGGAAGCATCCCGACGCGGGCCAGCAAAATAAAAGGGAGACTACTGTATATAAGAGACAATGACAAAATGCAAGAGACAATAACAAAATGCTTGGACGCCCGAAAACCTATTGCGTATCATAAGATTGTAAACAAATGTCAGCTAATCTCGGCTATAAATAGTCTAGGACGTGACATATGCATTATCCATGTCTGTCATATACATTATCGATCTTTATGGCTTTGTGACACAAGTAAACACTGTGCGACAAAATGGTTAGATCTCACATTAAAGCTAAAATCAATGCTCACAAAAAAACAAACGAAAGTGAGATTTTTTTTTTGTATTATTTGTAAAGGAAATTAAATATGTACATACATACTTACTTTAGACATATACTTGTGTACATATTGTAAATAGTTAGACTTATAAATGTACATGTTATAATACATCGACATTTTAAATTATTTTGTCCTCTGAAGATTATTTGTGAATTTCATTAACCGGGGTCATTATTTGTGTAACTTATGGTATAATAATCGATTATCGATCGTTTTGCGTATTCTTTGTTCATAGCGGATTATCCGGGGAATTCGTTATCCGGCGTTGCCGGACTACCCTATTCCACGGATAATCGGGAGTTTACTGTACTTATAAAGTCTCCAGTTAGATTTGGTTTTAAATATATACATTACTGTATACCTATATTAAAATATACCTGAAAAGTGTCCAGTCAGGTTAGATCTGGTTTTAATTTTATACATTACATAAACGGTTACATTTATACAATTAGAACCAAATCTACCCTGACTAGATACTTCATAGGTATATTTCAATATAGATATATAGAATTTACCTTCTTTGGCAGTAACAAAAATAATAATTATCAATATAGCTTCAAGGCATGTTTTTGTTACAAAAAGTTTAAATTGCTAAAACACGAACTACAGTTGTGACGTCACGAAACATTTGTATCACTCCGCGTCCATTCACCACTCCTTCCTCTGTGCTGAATTTTTTACCCTACTTTAAATTTTTTTAAAAGCAACTTTCCTAGATCAATAAAATTTTTTTTTTTATATCGTCCTATCTGGTGGTGTTCAACATTTTCCAAAATATCATAGGTGGCCGCGATTATGCTTTGTAACCAAATCTGCGTTGTGCAGTGAGCTGTAGCTACTGAGCACCCGGTTCACACATGCCATTACATACTAACATTTAAAATGAGAAAGAAAGTAACTTTCCGTATTTTCTGCGGAAAAAAAAGTTGATATTCATGTTAGACATATTAAAACGAGTAGTTAAAAAAAAAAATTAAAAAACCCACATGTCACTAAGACTATATTTTTACCTTAAAAAAAACCGGTAATTGATTAGTTTGCTAAACCGGGCCTATATTTTCATGAAACATTCAGAAATATGTAAATAGGCTATTTTCATTGAAATTATTTGTTTCTGTGCCTAGAAACATTATTTTTTCTTAAATTAAAGTTGGGTAAAATTTTCAGCGCTGATGTAGAAGTTGTGAATGGGCGCGGAGTGATACAAATGTTTTTTTACGCCACAGTGCTGCGCATAAGGTTGTACGCATCGGCCCCGGTACGTCACGCAACTTTACGTGTGTAGATATTTGAGAAACAGCGTTTTGGCTTAATTTTTATACTTATATTTAAATATACAGTAAACTCCCGATTATCCGTGGGCGGTTTAACCGGTTTGCGGATTATCCAGGGGTCTGCCATTGTTTTACATATATCCAGTTTTTATTCCAATCAGATTCATGTGTTTAAATTTCCAAACGATGAATTACGGCGTAAATACATATAGGGTTTAATAGAAGTTAAGATGAAGGGAATAGATATGTAAATATGTACATACTAATTTCTACATTGAAAGGGAAGCATCCCGACGCGGGCCAGCAAAATAAAAGGGAGACTACTGTATATAAGAGACAATGACAAAATGCAAGAGACAATAACAAAATGCTTGGACGCCCGAAAACCTAATGCGTATCATAAGATTGTAAACAAATGTCAGCTAATCTCGGCTATAAATAGTCTAGGACGTGACATATGCATTATCCATGTCTGTCATATACATTATCGATCTTTATGGCTTTGTGACACAAGTAAACACTGTGCGACAAAATGGTTAGATCTCACATTAAAGCTAAAATCAATGCTCACAAAAAAACAAACGAAAGTGAGATTTTTTTTTTGTATTATTTGTAAAGGAAATTAAATATGTACATACATACTTACTTTAGACATATACTTGTGTACATATTGTAAATAGTTAGACTTATAAATGTACATGTTATAATACATCGACATTTTAAATTATTTTGTCCTCTGAAGATTATTTGTGAATTTCATTAACCGGGGTCATTATTTGTGTAACTTATGGTATAATAATCGATTATCGATCGTTTTGCGTATTCTTTGTTCATAGCGGATTATCCGGGGAATTCGTTATCCGGCGTTGCCGGACTACCCTATTCCACGGATAATCGGGAGTTTACTGTACTTATAAAGTCTCCAGTTAGATTTGGTTTTAAATATATACATTACTGTATACCTATATTAAAATATACCTGAAAAGTGTCCAGTCAGGTTAGATCTGGTTTTAATTTTATACATTACATAAACGGTTACATTTATACAATTAGAACCAAATCTACCCTGACTGGATACTTCATATTTTATACTTTTATTTTGTTAAATTCATTAAAATTATGCCAACACGTAATGCTACACATTATCCAAGTGTAACGGTTAGTACATTTGTTATGTCGTGTATCCCTCCGCGAGGCAGGCAGCCTATTCTGCTACATCCGCCCCCAACTTTAATTTAAGAAAAAATAATGTTTCTAGGCACAGAAAAAAATAATTTCGGTAAAAATGCAGAAGCTTGGCGCCATACGATATTTTGGGAAATGGTTCAACATCATTAAATAGGACGATATCTACAAGAATTTCTTTAAAAATGACCTCGGAAAGTTACTTTTTTTTCAATTTAAAGTAGCGTAAAAAATTCAGCGCGGATGTAGAAGTTGTGAATAGGCGCGGAGTGATACAAATGCTTCGTGATGTTACAACTGTATTTCAATGTATAAAATTAAAACCAAACCTAACCTGACTTTACACTTTTTCGGTATATTTTAATATAGGTATACAGTATTTTATAAATTTAAAACCAAATCTATCCTAACTGTAGAAGTTGTTTCTCAAATATCTACACACGTAAGGTTGCGTGACGTACCACGGACAATGCGTACAACCTTATGCGCAGCACTGTGACGTAAGTATCACTCCGCGCCTATTCACAACTTTTACATCCGCGCTGAATTTAGTACCCTACTTTAAATATAAAAAAAGTAACTTTCCTACTTCAATTTTTAAAAAATTCTTGTAGATATTGTCCAATTTGATGGTTTTGAACAATTTCCCAAAATATCGTATAGTGCCGGAGTACTGCATTTCAACCATAATTTCAAAGAAAATAGCCTTTTTACATGTTTCTGAATGTTTCATGAAAATATAGGCCCAGTTTAGCAAAGTAAACAATTACCAGTTTTTTTTTTTTTGAAAATTAACATCAATATCAACTTTCACCACCTTTCCCATGTTTTACACCACCAGATATATATTTCAAAATTTTTGGTAGTCTTAACTTTCATCACTTTCCCATGTACTACATATACTACTACTACTACTACTATATATATATATATATATATATATATATATATATATATATACACACACACACATACAATTGTTAATTAGAAAACAATTTATGTTGAAAAATGCATATTGATATTTTGAAATTTACAAAGATCAACTTCAAAATATTTATATATTTTTTTTAAATACACAAAAAGTATTAATAGATGTTAATATAAAGAGTAACAAAAGCCATTACAATGACATAATTAAACAAGTTGCATGTTTTTCCAAGGTATTTACAATTTTTAATATTCTTAATGCCCCCCACTTTCAAGTCCCAGGAACAATATGGCGGAATTTAGGTCAGATGATTGAAGAATCAATTTTCAGAAACAAAGCAGCTGTACTTGTAATTATTAATGCTAAACTTTCAAATACTTACATATTCTGGTTTGGATATCCGTTGCTGTACATTACACAGCAGAAAAATTCTATCTAGCAAATAAGTACTGAAAACGTATGTAATGCTAATCAGTTGATCCTTTTACTAGCCAACACAATCTGCCCTGAAACAAAATTAAATAAGCTTGCATTAAAAATGTTATTTAAGGCGAAATAAAAAGTTTATTGAGAGTAGAATATTACTGTATGCTAAATATTACTGTATTTGCAGTGTAAAAGTAAATAACTGTTACAAAATGGCTTTTTTAACTCACCTTCGAAAAACCGGCGAACAAAGACTACAAATGGCAGAGAGGGAAGGGCCAAATTCTTTACGTGTAACCTGGAAAGTTGAATGAAATCAATCTGCGCATGCTGTGTCTGTAATTAAATAACCAATGAAATTCAAGCATAAGCAGTTTCAAGGCGACCGACAGAAAGCGCTAGTTGATTAAAGCAATCCTGTTTTAGTATATTCTTTGTACTTATATATACGTTAGTGAAATATAGATAACTCTTTATATAGTATTTATTAAATCCACTTGATATTTAAATTTTAAAATAATATACACAGTATTTTGGACAATATCTTAGATGATTCTATAATGTTGGCTGTAATAGCAACCAACTTTTCTGGAAGGTGTTTAAAGAGCCTTATGTTTGTCTCACTACCTTGAAGTATTTTAATTTAGGTTTGTATAAAAAGCCTATTAATTACATAATTAACATTTTAATAGCCCTATCAAAAATAGTTACCTATTACTGTGACTGTTTATAAATAAAACAGAAATAGAAGACAAAAACCTTGAGGTCAGTTACGATTTAAGTTGATAATGGACACATCTTCTGAAACGGGCGTCCTCAAAAGTGTATTATAAAAGTAATTTCCATTATAAGCAAGTGTAACATATTTACAACTGTTTTTGGTTAGAAATAATAGTTAATGTTTTCCTTAAGATCAAACTTCAATAACAATTGACAAATGTTTATTGTGTTACATTTGCTGGATATCAATTGAAAAGTTGAAAAAAACTCAAGTCAATGAGCTTTATTAATGGTGCTTAACATGCATGAATTTTATTATTGGAAGTTCATGTTATATATGTCTTACGACACAATTGTCTCAAAAAAAAATGGAAAATAACAATAATTGTTTTGCTTTTGTTTACAGATGTGTTTTTTGCAATCTATGATCCGAATGCTCGAGGAGGATCACATCACAGTTCTAAATTCTGACATCAGGACGCCATATTCGATAATTATGTTCTTATGAGTGAATTTATCGTATATTCATTTATACTTAAGTTTTGGTAAATTGTAAGGATCAAGTGCTTTTAGTTTATTATCAATAATATTTTAGTCATGGGACGTTATGATAGCAAGGAGTAAGTATATATTTAATCTTCTTTACATTAAAAATCTATGTAGAATACGGCTTTTTAGTACTACCACAAAATTTAGATCGATTTTTCGTTAATGAAAAAAATATTTAATTTTGTTGGTATACTAATTTCTTTTTAACTAATTATTTTAAAAACTCTGTTGTAATTTCAATTAGAAGTCAAGAGTGAACTGCAGGTATGGCTTGGCCGCTTTTTTTTTTACTTGGATTTCGATTATAGCCGTGCATATATATTTTTTGTAATTATTGCTACAATATGGAGTGTTTACCGATAATTATATGTATACAAATAAAGAAAAAAACAATTAATGCGAGTATGATTAAAAGTTTTGTTTTGACTGTCACTAAGCAATAACCAATGCTTTTCTGGTAGTTTATTGTAGCAGACTTCGTTTAAATTTTACTAAAAATATGTTGGTTATATAAAGGTAGATTTATAACATAAAATTTGCCCATAACAGTTGTTGAATATATCAAAAGAAATAAAAGCAATAAGGTATTTTACAAAGTTTGTTTTTGTAAAAAATGCCAAAATCTGTTATATAAATTATAGGTAATTATTAAGATCACTCCTATCGGTGAAATTTTTTTTCCTGATCAATTTGACCTTGCTGAACACGAATCTGAAGTTATTTTTAAGAGCAGACACATATTAACCTAAGAAAACCAGGTCAGGTTAGGTTATTTTGTTTTATAAATGCGTTTGCAGTAAAAAAACTTTAGATTCATGTTCAGCAAGTTGATCAGGAAAAAAGAAATTTGCCGATCAGAGGGGTAGTCGCTGATCTTTATAATTACCAAATTATAAAGAAAATTTAACTTTTTCTCTAACCCATAACCTTCAGTATTCTTATATATGCTATTTATTTAACAATACAATATAAACACAAATAATGGTTTTTAAATGTTGGGAATGAAAAATAGAGGTTAAAACTTACCTTAACTATTACTACATACGACGTCATAAGTGAGTACATAACCTCATTAAAGAAAAAACATTTTTGGAATAATTATTAAGGAGTTACAGCACTATCTTTTTTCACATTACTATAAAGTTATAACACATCTTGTTAGGGTTAAATTTTAAATTGATTTTAAAAAAAACTTTCAGAGTAAAATTATTAAAAATTCTTGTCCATATTGTCCTATTTTATGGTTTTGAACAATATATATCAGATGGCCGCTAAAACGCACAATTACCATGGTTAGGGTAAGAAAAAAATAATGAAATGAGGTTTGCTAACACGAACGTAACAAATAAATCAAAAGTGAATCAATAGTTTACATGTGTTTTCATCTGTCATGAATAAAGTTTATGGGAATATAATGTGTGTAAGGAATATGTATGTTCCATATTAAATTGCTTTGTATTAAGAATAAGATAGTCCATACACCCTAACCTAATATATACTTAATAAACAATTATAAACCCTTGCTAGAAAATAGTTGTACAACCTTTATATTCACTTTGTTAACAGTTAGCATCATCAGAAGGTTACAAATGAGCTGATTTTGTAATTATCAGTTCATTAGTAACTTTCTGATGATGCTAACTGTGTTAGCAAAATGTACATAAAAAGTTGTGTAATTATTTTCTTGCAGGGGTTTAAAAATGTTTAATAATTATAATTATGCTAAAGTGTAATTAAGAGTAAAATTTGATTATTTATAAATTTCTCGGAAGAAGTTAAAAAGGCTAAATAAGTGACTTACCTGCAGATATGAGACATACAAAACAGGTCATGAGCTTGAGATTTGAGTTATAATGAGTCTTGAATTTTGTAGTCCATTACGTTCAGCCAAACTTAATTAATCACTTTTACATTAGTTTATGACTATCTGAACTTTAAATTTTGTAAATTTGTAAAAACTTACTGTAATAAGTAAGTTTTTCAAATTTACAAAAATTAAAGTTAAGATAGTCACAAACTAATGTAAAAGTGATTAAATATATAGAGTAAATTGCTAAATTCATAAATAAAGTCCTAAATTCCTAAAGATTCGAACACACCAACCATTATGTTGGTACAGATATATAGACGATATCTTCGTAATTTGGACACAGGGAATCTCAGCACTGGAAAGTTTTTTGAAGGGTTTATCACTATTCTCTACATTTCAATTCAGGGAGAAATCTACAGCAACAATCACCTTCGTAGATGTAGATGTAACAATCAGAGATATGAATATCTATACAGGTGTCCACATCAAACCGACAAACCATATACAATACCTACATTTCAATAGCAACCACCCTATGAATATAAAAAGGTCCATGCCATACAGCCAGGCAATCAGGCAAGAGAATTTGTTCCAACGATATAGCATTGGAAGACTTTAATAGAAAGACCTTACTAGCTTTCCAAAAAAGAGGATATCCTAAATAACTTGTTGAGGATCAAATCCAGGCCTAACGAAGCTGAAAAAAATATTAAAGGATGGCTTCAATATTCTTCAAGCTTTCACCCACACCAAGATCTTTTCTCAAATCCACCACATATTTCGTTCAGACAACCTTTTAATTTGAAAAATATTTGAGTACATCCAAAATTACCAGATTCAAGTACTGAAAAACCGCCTAAACCTTCTCATGGCTCCTTTCCGTGCAATAGACCTAGATGCAAGACATGTCCAATACACATCCCAGCAAATAGTTTCCATAGCTTAGCAACCAATGTGGACTTCAAGATTCAAGATCATCATACTTGTACATTCAAAAATGTAATATACCAGTTGCAATGTAAATTTTGCCCGGCTTAGTACATAGGCCTTACCACGGATGGTCTGAGCATCAGAATGAATGGCCACAGACATGGCGTTGGAACCGTGAACATAGACAGGCCAACCGCTCAACACGCTGCTAGTCACAACATATCTTTCAATGATTGCTATACCACCAAAATAATTAAGGCCCTCCCCCCTGATTGCAATCCTTCCGAATTGAGAAGATGGGAGTTATCATACCAGTGGTACACCAAATCTATAGAGCCTCCTAACCTCAACATCAGATAAAACTCCTTTTACATTCCCCCAAACTTATATAATTTTTAACAACTCCATTTACCTTCCTTCTGACAGACTATTAATATCTAGTTTCAAGATTTCAATATTTACACAAATCACATATAACAATATTTACACAAATCACATATAGCACTATATCATAAACTATAAATCTGTGACATTTGGATATTTATACACATCTGTGGTTCACTTCAGTTTTTCTCTTTCTTGACTGATGAAGATCATTTTTGATCGAAATATTTCAATAGTGTGTTATTTATTTCCAAGTGATTGCAGTTTTGGACTATTGCCATTAGGTAAGTCTGTCAGTCTCCTATCTAGTCCAAAAATTCCTATATATATATATATATATATATATATATATATATATATATATATATATATATATATATATATGTATGTATACTTGATTGTTTTGTAATAAAAATCATGTAGTATGTGTTCAAAATGTATTACAAATGTGTCTCTGATTGAAGATTAGAAGCCTGACGATTAACAATGTTAAGTCAGTATCTCCTATGAGATACACAAAATCTCAAATGAGCTTTAGGCTCTACAAAAACAAATCTAAATTTATGTATAATTTCCAATACTTTAGTTTTAGTTGAAATGGGAATTTTGAATAATGGAAATTGTTTATATTCTTAACAACAAGAAGAGTTGTTTTTTTAATGTTTCATTTATACACTTTATTATTTCTAGTTTACGTGATAGATCAAGGTCAAGAGACAGATCCTACGACCGAAGGCGTGATCGTAGCAGAAGTAGGGACCGTTTTCGAAATAATCGGGGTGGAGGAATGGGAAGATCTGGCAGAGGAATGCAAGGCAGCAGTAGTATGAATGGAAGACGTGCGCAGACAGGAAACATTCTACGGCGGCCACGGTGGGATCTCAGTCGATTAGAACCATTCAAGAAAGACTTTTATGTTCCTCATTCAGATGTTATTAACAGGTCAGTTTATATTAACAATATAGCTATTGAATTCTGTAACATATAGTAAAAGAAATCCTGCTGCCTAGTGGGTGATTTGTTTATATATATTGTAACATTTATAGAATGGGCTATATAATATTATTTAAGAATTGGAAAATAGATGAGAAATAACTCACTCAAAATTTAGAAAGAAATTCATTAAAAGATTGGTTAGGTTAAAATTGAAACTAAATTCTGGTAAAAGCCTAGGAATTGTAAACAAGGTTTTTGAACTGGAAATGTATTAGGAAATTTGTTATATCAAATAACCTAACACATAAATTAAAATAAGAAAATCTAATAATAGTTATGTGTAAACAAATTTGTAAACTGTAGTAACATAGGGCCTAAGTAATTACTTGAAGGAAAAAGTGAAAAAACTATTGTAAACAATGTAAGGTTATGTTTATGAAAGACCAAGCAAAACACACACAATTCGGAAATATCTCAAAAGTAAAACACAAAGACACTTCACACACTAATAATATTAATAAAATAAACACTGGAAGGTTTGTTGACGATAGGAAATTGAAACAGTAAGTTTCAATCAGGTTTAACCAAGTTAAAAGGCCATTCTAAACAAACTTGTGGTATGTCAGCTGTAAAACAGATGTAGGTCAGTGTGACAATCGATTCTATTGAAGAAAAAGAAAACAAACTAGATTACAGGCAACATGTGTTTTTTGGAGAAGAAAGGCGGCCATATTTTAAACAATTTAAGAAAAGCTAAGGACGCGTAGTTAGAGTTGAGTTGGATGGCGTGGGGGACGCTTTAAGATGGGACCTGCCAGGACCAGTCAAAATTCTATTTTTTTGGAAAGAGTTCGTCTAAATTATACAGTTTTGTGAGTAAACTTGGCCAGATTAAACAGGAATAAGAAAATTGAAAGAGTTAATACAGTGAAAATATAATTTAAAAGAACTAAAACGGATTTAAGTGTGTGAATTGTTTAATTGGAGAGAACGGGAATTTACGTAAGCGACCAGCAAAATTTTGATATTTATTAAGTTGAGTAATAGCGCTATAAAATAACTTTAGTGGACTTTTAAGATAATAGAGAAGTTTAAATTTGTATATTAGGATATCTTATAGTTAATTAATAGTTCGAAGTAATCCAGTTCAAATAGTTTGGCCTTTTTGCATTTTCAAAATTTAATATTGTTTGTTCAAAATTTATTTAATTAACCTAAGAATTTCTAAAAATATAGCCCATGCGATAAACCCCGAGATATCAAGAGATCTTAAACTAGCCAAGGGTATTAAAATGTTGTAACTAAAAAAATTAAAAGAAAATAAGAGTTAGTATATTTTGTTAAAAATTGTTAAGTTGTAAAATTTTGTTTTGTGTATTGTTTAATGTCGAGATGAAATGATAATAAATGTTAATGAATTATTCTTGAGTAGTTTTTTTTTTGGTTATTAAATAGAAATAATATATTTTCATTTAATAAAATAAAAGTACATTGTATTGTGTTTTATAGATACTTTACATTTGGCACACCAACGTGGGGTACGATTATTAGAAAAATAATAATAAAGAATAAATTATTCAGGAGTTTGTGTTTTTAATAAGAAATAAAATATCTTATAATAAGAAAAAAAATTTATTTAGAGGGATTTTGAATCAAAATTAATTTAGAACTTTTTATATGAAAACCATTTGAACTGGAAATAGATTTAGACAAAATTTTGTAAAATTAAACACTGAGTTGAATCGAATCAAGGCTAGGTTTATAGTATATATAAAAATGGTTTATGTGTATAATAAGTTTACTTACAGCTAAAAAAGAAAAAATATAGGCGAGCTGGTAGTTGTAGGGGACTAGGAAAAAGGGACAATTTTGGAAATGAAAGAAATAAAAATGGAAGGCACAGATATGCCAATAGGAAACATTGAGGTAGAAGAAGCTAGGGGACTACTACCTATGCAAACCCAACAAAAAAAATGGGGAAATGATGAGAATGAAGATTTGAGGGAAATGATGAGAACTCTAATAAAAATTAATGCAAACTTCTTAAAAGAAATGAAGGAGGATTTGAAATCCATAAAAGAGGAAATTAGGGAGGAAAATAGGAAAATGATGGAGGACATGAGGCGACAGTGGAGGACAGAGAATAATGCTGTAGTAGAGGATGTAAGAAGAGACTTAAAGGAGAAAGATAGAGAATTAGAGGAGAAGATTAAGACAAATTTTGAGGAAACAAAAGAAATAATAGCTGATGTGGTAGAAATTAATAAAAAAGAGGTAGAGAAAGTAGAAAATGTAACAAAGAAAAACACAGAAGAGTTAGGAGAGTTAAAATTAAGAAATGAAGTAGGAAAGATGGAGGTACTGCCAATAAAAAATATAACAATTCAAACCGCAACTAAAAGGAAGACTGAACAGATTAATAAAATGAAAATGGTAATAGGAGAAATGGAAGGAGTTAAATATCCGTTTCAATGCATAGTGGTACAAAGCTTGTTGAGAGAAATGATCATAGGTACGGATATGTTAATGGATGTGGAGGCACAACTCAAGTTTGGAAAATGGGAAATGGAATTTAAATATGAGAGTAACACAGAAAATAGAACTTATGAAGCAGATGGGAGATACAATGGAGATGTAAATGGTGTTAAGGCAAGGACAGGCGTGGGGACAAGAAAAGAGCATGGTGCCCACAGTCAATCGGAAAACTA
The DNA here is from genome assembly GCA_036971475.1 of Prosapia bicincta. Taxonomy (NCBI): domain Eukaryota; kingdom Metazoa; phylum Arthropoda; class Insecta; order Hemiptera; family Cercopidae; genus Prosapia; species Prosapia bicincta. The sequence continues at coordinate 728,130 of JBAIZL010000105.1, forward strand.
AGACCATAGGAAACCCAGAAATAGAAATTAAATAGAGGAAACAAGTTTACAGGCATTAATAGACACAGGCAGTAAAATGACATGTATCCAGGAGAAGTCGAGAGAAAGGAAAATAACAAAGGATAATAAGATGGAAACAACAGGAATGACTCAGAATATAAAAGTATTAGGAGAAGGAAGCGAATGTAGGAGGGATAGATAACAAATAAACCGGAAATGACAATGGACCAGAAATGACTTAATAATTAAACAAACACTTGAAAAAAAAATAAAGAAAGAAAAAATATATAAATTTAAATAAAATAGGAAGGGAGATATTAAATATAGGTAAAGGAAGCAATATGAATAAACTCTAGGTGATTATGTGTATATGAAAACGTTAGCAGGAGATACGTTGTAAGGGATGGTAACTATATCTACGATAATTTATTAGAAACTTCGTCGAATAATGAATAAAGATAAAATTATGTATATTTAAACTTCGTCGTATTGTAAGGGAGAATCTGCGTTGATAAATAATGGAACTTCGTCGTATATATTATATATTATAAAAGAAATATGAATCTATGATAATAAATATTAAAGCATCGTTGTAATAAAAATATGGTAATTGTGTATTTAAACTTCGTCGTATTGTAAGGGAGAATCTGCGTTGATAAATAAGTATTAAAACAAAATTTATATTCGTTGATATAGGGATAGTGTAATCGAAGGAACTATAGATATGATCAAATAGAGTATATGAAATTGCAACTTTTAAAAATATTAGATGTTAAACTTCATACAAAATAAACTGAAATGATATAAGAAAATAATTGAACTGGATGAGCATAACAATATAAAAAGGGGAAATATAATTTGGAAAAAGGGGAATTTGAAAATAAAATGAAATATATAAATAACGTCGATAATATGTGAAATAAAATAAATGTCTACGTGAATAAGGGTGTTAATGATGTTGATGTCGTCGAAAATATGTTAAAATAAAATAAATGTCTACGTTAATAAGTGGAGGTAAGGTGAATTACCGTCATATATATATGTAACAAAGTATATAGTATAATAAAGAGTTTAAAAAAAAATAATAATAATAATAATAATAAAATAATAGTAATATGAAATTGGGGTTAAATTTAATATAGTTGTGTTCAGATAGAGTTGATAGATTTATAACTGAAGTGAGGTTGAGGCAAGGTTAAGACAAATTAATTTTAATTGAAAAAAAAATTTATGATGAATAGTTGGGAGGATGCGAAAAAAGAGATAGTAAATAGAATAATAAATAACAACATATAAAATTAATGAAATAGTATTATGCGAGTTTTAAACTAGTATAAACCATGTAAGACAAGTAGCTTGAAGTTTTCAGCTCAGTATTTGATTGGTAAAGAGTTAAGATAAAATTGTATTATAGAATTAAGTATAAATGGACGAAAGTGGACAGATGAAGGTATAAATGACTTTTAAGTGGACAATTATAAAAGTGGTAAAGACAATGGACAATAAGTTAGCCAAAGTGTTGAGGTATAACGTACTCAATAAAAATGTGTTCAGGTAGTTATTAAATAAAATGTACAAGTAGGAAATAAATGTAAATTTAAATTTAATTTAAAAAAAAAAAATATGTATATTTAAGCAAGCTTGTAAAATGTAAAAAAAATGTGTAATGTAGATATTAGGATTATTTTTTTTTGTTTAAATTAAATTAGGGGACATTGTAACATTTATAGAATGGGCTATATAAGATTATTTAAGAATTGGAAAATAGATGAGAAATAACTCACTCAAAATTTAGAAAGAAATTCATTAAAAGATTGGTTAGGTTAAAATTGAAACTAAATTCTGGTAAAAGCCTAGGAATTGTAAACAAGGTTTTTGAACTGGAAATGTATTAGGAAATTTGTTATATCAAATAACCTAACACATAAATTAAAATAAGAAAATCTAATAATAGTTATGTGTAAACAAATTTGTAAACTGTAGTAACATAGGGCCTAAGTAATTACTTGAAGGAAAAAGTGAAAAAACTATTGTAAACAATGTAAGGTTATGTTTATGAAAGACCAAGCAAAACACACACAATTCGGAAATATCTCAAAAGTAAAACACAAAGACACTTCACACACTAATAATATTAATAAAATAAACACTGGAAGGTTTGTTGACGATAGGAAATTGAAACAGTAAGTTTCAATCAGGTTTAACCAAGTTAAAAGGCCATTCTAAACAAACTTGTGGTATGTCAGCTGTAAAACAGATGTAGGTCAGTGTGACAATCGATTCTATTGAAGAAAAAGAAAACAAACTAGATTACAGGCAACATGTGTTTTTTGGAGAAGAAAGGCGGCCATATTTTAAACAATTTAAGAAAAGCTAAGGACGCGTAGTTAGAGTTGAGTTGGATGGCGTGGGGGACGCTTTAAGATGGGACCTGCCAGGACCAGTCAAAATTCTATTTTTTTGGAAAGAGTTCGTCTAAATTATACAGTTTTGTGAGTAAACTTGGCCAGATTAAACAGGAATAAGAAAATTGAAAGAGTTAATACAGTGAAAATATAATTTAAAAGAACTAAAACGGATTTAAGTGTGTGAATTGTTTAATTGGAGAGAACGGGAATTTACGTAAGCGACCAGCAAAATTTTGATATTTATTAAGTTGAGTAATAGCGCTATAAAATAACTTTAGTGGACTTTTAAGATAATAGAGAAGTTTAAATTTGTATATTAGGATATCTTATAGTTAATTAATAGTTCGAAGTAATCCAGTTCAAATAGTTTGGCCTTTTTGCATTTTCAAAATTTAATATTGTTTGTTCAAAATTTATTTAATTAACCTAAGAATTTCTAAAAATATAGCCCATGCGATAAACCCCGAGATATCAAGAGATCTTAAACTAGCCAAGGGTATTAAAATGTTGTAACTAAAAAATTAAAAGAAAATAAGAGTTAGTATATTTTGTTAAAAATTGTTAAGTTGTAAAATTTTGTTTTGTGTATTGTTTAATGTCGAGATGAAATGATAATAAATGTTAATGAATTATTCTTGAGTAGTTTTTTTTTTGGTTATTAAATAGAAATAATATATTTTCATTTAATAAAATAAAAGTACATTGTATTGTGTTTTATAGATACTTTACAATATATATATATATATATATATATATATATATATATATATATATATATATATATATATATATATATATATATATATTATTAGGTTTAAAGTTTTTTCTACATGATGTAAGTAAAAACTGAAAATTCTGTAATATATACTTTTGTTAGCCCTTTACTTTATCTATGGTATCGTGTAAGTGTAATTGAAATCAACGATAAAAAACTAAGTAGAAATTGAATTCTGTTGTTAAAAGCACAAAATCTTTAAATCTCAGGTTTATTACTTGTTAAATAGCAAAGTACTAGTATATTTTACATTGTTGTAAGCTAGTAGTTTGTTTTCTATGAGAGCAACCGCTTATTACTTCATTATGTGAATCTCCATATAAATATTCATGTGAGGTCGTTAATATGAATAAGTTATATGTAGGTATTTTTAAGAATTTGTTTTCTCAACAGTGTTCTTTTTTTCCAATATTTGCTTTTTAACTGTTTATATCAAAATGTGGCTAAATCATTTCTTAGTTGCACTTTGTTGAGAAGTGGATTTATCCTCAAAATATTTAGTTTCTAGTTGAAATAGTTTCAACTGTGAGTTGATCATCAGTCATTGAGTCAACCAGGATATTTTATTCCTGTGCTATTTTACTTTGGAACTGCATGTGTTGATTTATAATTATTCTTAGGTTAGTTTTGGTTGGTAAAGATTATTTAGATTTTTTGGACTGGAGACTGACAAACTTACCTTGGTAAGAGTCCACTCTGTAGTCTTGAAATAGAAACACATAAAAGCACTTAAACAATGCTATATTTCAACCACACAGTGGTCTTTGTCAATTGAAGAGAAAACACAAAAAGAAATATGAGAGAATGAAATAAAATAATTATAAATTGTAATCACAAATTGTGATTACAATTTATAATTATAATTATAATTATTTTATTTCATTCACTCATATTTCTTTTTGTGTTTTCTCTTCGATTGACAAAGACCACTGTGTGGTTGAAATATATCATTGTTTAAGTGCTTTTATGTGTTTCTATTTCAAGACTACAGAGTGGACTCTTACCAAGGTAAGTCTGTCAGTCTCCAGCCGAAAAAATCTTTATAATTATTCTGACGCTCTGTTATACTTTATGCCATATTTTTTGAGCAGTTCTTTTAAAAGGTGTATTTCTACCCTTAGAAACAAAAATTCTGCAAAATCTTCTCTTAGTGCTGAATTACATAATTTAACAAAAGTTTCCTCCAATTTTGTATATTGCCTATACAAAAGATAGTATACAAAATGGAAGGAAGGTATACATATAGATAGATAGATAGATATTGTATAAAATATATTTTAAATGTGATTTTTGTTTAGATCAAGAGAAGAAGTGGAGTTTTACAGAGAAAGTAAAGAAATTACTTTAAAAGGTCGTAACATTCCTCATCCAGTTAGAAATTTTCTAGAAGCCGGATTTCCAGAATATGTAACAACTGAATTGAAGTAAGTTCAGCATTCTTTGATTGATACTTTTGAGAATTAAAACAGATCTATATGTTACTAAATTTTTAATTGTATTTTTGAATAAAATATTAGTGAACTTTTATTAAGGAAAGGTATATATAATTCTTGGCATTTTAAGAATTGAGTTTGTGAACCTAGTGCCATGTTTATTGGACCAATTATTTAGAAATTTTAAATGAAGATTCTTTACTACACTTGGAGTATCATAGGCTGTATAAAATACATTTTCTTAAATGTATTGAAAAAAAACATACAACTACATTGCCATAGCATAATTGGATATACATTTCAACTTTCATATTCATTATAATTCTCTACAGTTTTCCAAGATTTTTTTAGTTTCTTTTTTAAAATTCTTAATAGCTTCTGCTACCCAGCAGGCAATGTTTTTCATTTTTATTTTTACAGCAAATATATTATTGATTGGTACTAATTTTATGTGGTGTGTAAGGCGCAAAAGTAAATGCAACAATATATATATATATATATATATATATATATATATATATATATATATATATATTTATTTATAGGTTAGTTTTGGTTGGTAAAGATTATTTAGATTTTTTGGACTAGGAGACTGACAGACTTACCTTGGTAAGAGTCCACTCTGTAGTCTTGAAATAGAAACACATAAAAGCACTTAAACAATGATATATTTCAACCACACAGTGGTCTTTGTCAATCGAAGAGAAAACACAAAAAGAAATATGAGAGAATGAAATAAAATAATTGTAATCACAGAATGTGTAGAGTAGAAATCAGATGTCACAGATGCAAAGATTAAAGATATATATATTGTTTCCATGAACATATGAGTGATTATAGTTTATATAAGTCTGTCAGGGGAAAAGAGATAAGGCTATTTGGAGGGGGGAAAAAAATGAATGGATTTATCTGATGTTGAGGTTAGGGGATTCTCTGGACTTGGTATACCACTGGTATGGTAGTTCCCACCTTCTCAGTTCTGAGGGATTGCAATCAGGGGGGAGTGATTTAATTATTTTTGTGGTATAGCAGTCATCAAAAGTGGTGATGTTGTGACTCGCAGCATGTTGAGCTGTTGGTCTATCCATATTCATATCAAACCGTGGAATTCACATCAAACCGACAAACCACCTACAATATCTCCATTTCGACAGCAACTACCCAATAAACATAAAACGATCCATTCCATACAGTCAAGCAATCAGGGGTAAGAGAATCTGTTCGAATGATAGGGAATTGGAAGATTTTAATAGAAAGATATCAACAGCCTTCCAGAGAAGAGGATACCCAAAAAAACTCATTGAAAACCAAATTCATTCAGCACAATCCTCGGTTCACCATAAACTACAAACAGAACAAAATAAACTGTCTTTAATAACAGACTACCATCCTGGTCTACATAAACTCAACAAGATATTGAGAGATGGCTTCAAAATTCTTCAAGCTTCCGTCCACACCAAAAATCTTTTCACCGATCCACCACAAATTTGGTACAAGCAACCTTTCAACTTGAAAAACATCCTAGTACATCCTAAACTACCAGACCCTGATGCAGAGAAATCACACAAACTTCCTCATGGCTCCTTCCCATGCAATAGACCTAGATGCAAGACGTGTCCAATACACCCCTCAGCAAATAGTTTCAACAGCCAAACAACAAAAATGGTCTTCAAAATACAGGGTCATCATAAAAAATGTACATCGAAAAATGTCATATACCAGCTACAATGTAAACTTTGCTCAGCACAGTACATAGGCTTGACCACGGATGGTCTGAATATTAGAATGAATGGCCACAGACATGATGTTAAAATTATGAATATGGATAGACCAACAGCTCAACATGCTGCGAGTCACAACATCACCACTTTTGATGACTTCTATACCACAAAAATAATTAAATCACTCCCCCCTGATTGCAATCCCTCAGAACTGAGAAGGTGGGAACTATCATACCAGTGGTATACCAAGTCCAGAGAATCCCCTAACCTCAACATCAGATAAATCCATTCATTTTTTCCCCCCTCCAAATAGCCTTATCTCTTTTCCCCTGACAGACTTATATAAACTATAATCACTCATATGTTCATGGAAACAATATATATATATATCTTTAATCTGTGCATCTGTGACATCTGATTTCTACTCTACACAATCTGTGATTACAATTATTTTATTTCATTCTCTCATATTTCTTTTTGTGTTTTCTCTTCGATTGACAAAGACCACTGTGTGGTTGAAATATATCATTGTTTAAGTGCTTTTATGTGTTTTTATTTCAAGACTACAGAGTGGACTCTTACCTAGGTAAGTCTGTCAGTCTCCTAGTCCACAAAATCTATATATATATATATATATATATATATATATATATATAAGGTCTCCATTGAGGTGAATAATAGGATAGCCAATGCCAATAAAGCCTACTTTGGATTTCGCAAACACCTAAGCAACCAGTATGTAAGTAGAAAAACAAAAGTGATGCTATATAAGACTTTGATCCGTCCCATATTAATTTAAGCTTCTGAAGCTGGGGCATTAATGAGGAATGAATAAAACAACGTGGCTATCTTTGAGAGGAAGATCCTCAGGACGATTCTTGGGCCTGTGGCTGTTGATGGAGCAGTGGAGGAGGAGAAAAATTGTGAGCTCTAAGAGCTGTTTGGGGACACCAATATAGTGAAAGTAATAAAAATTGGAAGACTGCACTGGATAGGGAGGAGAGTTATGTAAGCATATTAGATGGAACTACCCATAAAATGAGAGAAAAAGAATGTAGATGGATCGGTCAAGTTGCCAGAACCTTGCTAAATGCACAGGATTGATCTACCTGGCAAAGGCTCATTGAGGAGGCTAAGGTTCACACCTGACTAGTAGAATGGAAGTAGGGGAAGAAGATATTGTAAATAAAGAATTACAAAATGTTTATGCCAACTATAGAACAAAGCTACAATTATTGTTTGTTGTGTTTGTAAAAACCTGGAACATTTGTGATATGGAATATCAGTATTTGAAAGTAATAGATCAAGGAATAAAAAACCGACGTTTTATTTTATTAACTTTAAAATATTTTTTATGGTAGCTTAATTTTTTTTTACATTGTGAGTTTTACTTTTAAGGTTTTTATTACAAAATTGATTTGGTTTACTTATAAATTTGGTATAATTTATAAAGTAAGATATATTTCTCAGGAGAATGGGTTTCACGGAGCCAACATCAATTCAAGCACAAGGTTGGCCAATAGCACTTAGTGGAAGGGATATGGTTGGAATAGCATCAACAGGCTCGGGAAAAACTCTTTCTGTGAGTATATTTTTTTTGTTAGTAATTAGGAATGTAAAGGCGTATAAAAGATTTTTGTTTTGTTTTAAGCCGTTATAATTTACACATTATTTGGAATTAAATGACCTTTAGATGCTTTTCTTAAAGAAAATATTTTGCCTTATAGTAATAGATTTTAAAATGTTGTATAATAACTAATTAATTTTAATGAAAAATAATAAGAAATAATAATTCATGTGCAACTTATTCTTAACAGAATCAAATAAACGAGTAAAGAAAAACATTGTTGAACTTAATATTGTGAAATAAATCAGACAATCTCGAAACTTTACTTAGATTTGATATTATGTTCTATTGGTATTGTTTCAATATAACATCTGGTTAAATAGACAGACCTAATCTGCACTTTCCTTTTAAGAAATTCATGTTAGAAATGTTACTGTTCAAATGAAATTCAATTTTTTAAATATGTAATTATTTTTGCAGTATATCTTGCCAGCCATTGTGCACATAAATAATCAACCGCAGCTTTCCCGTGGGGATGGACCAATCGTTTTAGTTTTAGCTCCTACTCGAGAACTGGCACAGCAAATTCAGCAAGTAGCGACAGAGGTTGGAGAAAGTTCGCAGATTCGAAACACTTGTGTATTTGGAGGTGCGCCAAAATCTACCCAGGTACGTTATGGTTAAGATTTACAGTAGTTAAGACTTTTGGATAATAAAGTTTTTAAGCGTACTACAAATTTGTTTAGTGGTTAGTTTTTTTTTTTGTTTTAATCACATATACAAATATAAAATATTGTTTTACAATGACACAACATGCATGTCTTAAAATATCCTAATGGCATGTGGATATTATAGTCCAGTCTCTGCTGTCAGGTTAGATTATAAGATGGGATATGTCAGGTGTATTAGTTATAAAGGTTAACATTATTGAAATAATTTGAAAAAATCTTATGGTAACTAAAATGTGAGTAATAAGAATATCCCTAATAATTAGAATAACATATTACTATTATGGTATTACATATTTAGTTTTACTTTTGTAGGCTCGTGAGTTGGACAGAGGAATAGAAATTGTAATTGCCACACCTGGCCGCCTAATAGATTTCCTTGAAACTGGGAAGACAAACCTAAAACGCTGCACTTATCTAGTCCTGGATGAAGCTGATCGTATGTTGGACATGGGCTTTGAACCTCAGATTCGGAAGATCATTGAACAGATTAGGGTATGAAATTTTAAAATGTTTTTAATAATTTAATGTTTAATAACACCGATCAGATTTGTTATGTACATAAAATTTCTATTGAGAAAATATACAAAAAAACTGTTTGTTAAATTAAAACATACTAATTATGGTTTTTGTTTTTAGATGGTAAAACTGCTTAACCAAAGTTTAATTGATCAGTGAAAATATTTTTGTTTTACTTAGAATCTTGAAATATTTTGAAACAGTCTCTCAAAATTTTGTTTTAGCTTTCAAGATCCTACCCATATTAAATTAACCATTATAAATTTGGTTTAAGTGGGTATCTAATCTAAAAAATAATAACACATCTTTAATTCCCATATTCTGATACATAATAACCATACCAACTTCGTCATAGCTCCTTCCCATTATATCTGGATGTAAGATATCTAATTTACCTTAAATAAATAAATTTTGTAAAAAAGTATTTTTACAAGTATTTTTATTGTAAATTACCTCTGAGGATGATTGCTATGCAATCGAAATGTACATAAGGTTTTAAATAAAAGAAAAAAGTCATTTGTGATATAGAGGTTTTATCTATTCATGTTAAACATTGGGCCACAGTTGTTTTATACAGTTACGTCTAATTTACCTACAAGAGTTTCAATAGCGAAACGACTAAAGTAGATTTCAGACTCCCTCTTAAAAAATATAATTTACTAGTTGCAATGTAAATTTTGACCATAGCTACAAACTTTATTTAGCGTATTTAACCACAAATGACCTAAATATCAGGATTATTGGCCAAAGACACATCAGAACCAAGAATTCAGCTCAAGAAGTTAACAATTTGGTCTTTAGATGACTGTACCACAAATACAGTTAAATCATTCTTTCCTGATTGAAATTGCTCAGAATTAGGATGTGAATAACCATAACATTGGTACCATAAATCACAAGACCCTTCTAACCCCAACATCAGGTAACCTCATTGTCCTTCTTTTTATTAGAATTCCTTTTTCATTTAATACGTATCAATAATGTTTTAAGTACGTAATACATTTTATCTATAAGGTCTATTCATCTATGAAAAGCGGAACTGCATTCTGTGAAGTGTTCTTCAGAAACTTAGGCATCTGTAAATATAAGTTTTTTCTTCTGATTTCCAAAGTTTATAGGGGATCTGAAATATACCAAGTGTTTTACAGTTTCTTTTCTTCTGTATCTCTATAGTAAAAACAGAACTAATTATGCAAGGTAAGTATGGCAGTCTCCTATCTAATAAAAAAAAGTAATAAGGCATAACTGTTAGTATCAATAATTCTTGAATTATATTTAATGATGAGTGGTAAAGAATTAGATTAGGAGTCTCCAACCTTTTCTACTCAAGGGCCACACGAAAACATTTGGAGGAAAGTCGGGCCGGCAATATTTCAGGGCAGAAAGTCTAGCCTCCCCCATACACCCACGACTTTTTCTAAAGCTCAGTGGTGGTTTTTGAGATTTTCTTGCTTAATTTTTTACTTGTTTACAGCTAGTTTTACACTTATAGAGAAAAGAAATGACAAGTGAGGTGTACTCATATTTAATAGTGAAAATGCTTAAAAGGAAATATATTTAGTTAGGACTCGAAGTAGTAATACGACAGTAGTAGCCAAACACTGAGGAAGGTGACATCATTGCCAAAACTATTCTGTTGTGAACTAGTGTGTTTGTTTATTAAAAACTAATTTTTGGTGAGATTTTGAATTTACTATTTTGACTTTTACCGTTAGGAAATATAATACCAAATAAAAATTCTTTTTTCAGTATGATAGCTTTCGCGGGCCGGAAAAAAATTGTTCGTGGGCCGTAGGTTGGAGACCCCTGAATTAGATGATGATAAATATTGACTTTATAAATAATAGACTACAAAGCAAACTATAGAATTATTCCATATTTAAATAATAGAAGGTAAAATTTAAAAACAATTTTTGACATGAAGATTAAATTTAACAAATAGTATCAAGGTAATTGAAGAAATGAAAAATATATTGAAATTAATATATTTTGATGGGTAAACTTTTTTATACGTATACAAACATCAGTAATTTATGAGCATCAGTTACATTATAGTGTGAACTGGGTAATTGATGTAAGAAACGTTCATAGTATTTTTAGAAATTTAGGTAATTTTTCAGTTTATTTAATTTGTTTTTTAAAAGCAGTTTAACATTATATAATCTTGTATTAGATTTTTCTGTATAGACGATTTTGTTTGCAACTTATAAAGTCTGAAGGTTGACTGTTCTTCATTTTGTAATTATTTTAATGCCCCAACAGCCAGACAGGCAAGTTTTAATGTGGTCCGCTACATGGCCAAAAGAAGTTCGTAATTTGGCTGAAGAGTTTCTCAGAGATTATGTGCAAATCAATGTTGGTTCATTACAGTTGTCAGCTAATCATAACATTTTACAAATAGTGGATGTTTGTCAAGACTATGAAAAAGAGCAGAAGTAAGTAATACTATGTTTTAGGTTATAAATGTATATAAATTTAAATAATCAGTGTGTAATAAATGTCTTTCCTTAACTGTCTTAGTACTCATTATTTTGTAAAACATGGTTTTACCCTGTAATCACCCTGTATAAGCTGAACATTATTTTCACATTTATGTCTGTGTAGTTTCAATATAAATATGTTTTTAACTGAGCAGTTTTGACATATTTCATATGATCTTATAAATTGAGGTTGGAAGTTTTAAATTAAAGCTTTTATTTTTTTATTTTTGAATTGTTCAGCGTTTTCAAGTGAATATTTATTTTACAATTCAAATATAACATTATTTTAGAACCTATTACAGTTCTAAAACAAGTGTAGATAAAAACTATTTCCCTCTACCATTTCTTGTAATTCTGACCCTCTAGTTTGCCATTAATTATAGTTTTGTAATAAAAACAATAAAATATTTTATTGAAACCCAGTGGCAAGAACACACACACAGAAGCTTTCTGGACACCTCATTTGGTAAAATACAATTTGTATATGCTGTCAGCATTGTATGCTCTAAAGTTAGGATTACATTGCTGATTACGAATGACTGCGGCCCTATACAATAATACAGTGTCGGACTGTTAAAATATAGTTGAAGCAAGTTAAATAAAAAAATCTTATTCTAAATTTGGCTAAAATTTTGTTTTGGGCTGAAAATTGTAATATTTAACAGATTTTTAAATGAAATTATTATTATTAAAGTGTTTGTTTACACTGCTTTATCCCAAAGTACATTTGCAAATAGGCATATGTAAGTGTTTGTTTACACTGCTTTATCCCAAAGTACATTTGCAAATAGGCATAAGTAAGTGTTTGTTTACACTGCTTTATCCCAAGGTACATTTGCAAATAGGCATAAGTAAGTGTTTGTTTACACTGCTTTATCCCAAAGTACATTTGCAAATAGGCATAAGTTCTTTGAAAGCGGGTTTACAACACTTTGCATGCTAAATCCCATGTGTCCTTTTAATCAACAGAACATTGTCATCTCGCAATGTTCTACAAGCCTTACGCTTTCAAATGTCACTTTTATGACTCATTTCTGACACTGTTTAACTAAGAAATCTAATTAAATTACATAGCTGTGGGGCCAGATTTACACTCCATTTTGTTTTGTTATGTTCTTGTTTGGAAACAGTAGAAAACTTTGAACTTTTATACACACAGGTTTATTTTATAACTAAATAAATAAAACCCACTAGCCACAATACAAAAATCTTTATTATACTACAATTACTTTATATACATTTCGATTAAATGGTAATCATCTTCTAAATACTTCTGAAGATGATTACCATGTAATCGGAATGTACATAAAGTAATTATAGTAAAATCAAGATTTTGGGATTTTGGTTAGTGGGTTTTATTTATTTAGTTAAAAAATTAGTCCACAGTGCTCAACAAAGTTAGTAAGGTTTATTTTAGTTGTATTTTCTCTTTAACATTTTATTTATTATAATTCATTTAGTGATATAGTTATTTTCCAGAGATTTTACTATGCAAATGAAATATAACAACAAATTGCATGAATGTTTATCAGAATATGAATTAGACTGTGATTTGAATCAAGACAATTCTATTTTGTTTTTCTTATAAATAAAATATGTATAGGCATAAGAGATCGCCATTATTCAGTATAAAAAATGGTTTGAATCAGTCTATTTTTTTTGTTTGGACAATAATTAAAATAGATTAAAATTATTATAAATACCCAAAAATTGCTCAGTAAGTTGTGACCACTACAAAAATTTTAGCTCAATTTACTAAGTGTTGAGCAATATAAAACAATTTGGTTATAAAATTTGTTGCGGCTATTTTATCATTAGCTTCTTGAAAGAAGCTGTAAAACTAAGCATTATGTAATTGTTTAGGCCGTGTTTTTTATGACTATATTTGAATTGATTGAAAGATATTTAAAAAATTGAAACAGGATTTTAGTTCCTAAAAACTCAAAATAATTGTTTATATTTTAGTAAAAATGCAAATGTGTTTTCATTAAATGAAAAAATTTTCAAAATGTAAACTTTATTCTTTTATTACAGGCTAAGTTCACTTTTAAAGGAGATCATGGTTGAACCGGAAAACAAGACCATTGTATTTATTGAGACCAAGCGCCGAGTTGATGACATTACCAGGAAAATGAAAAGAGAAGGGTAAGAAAACAAATTGACGTGATACGTTTAATATTTAGTTTAAGTATCTAATTTAGAATGACTACTATGAATTTTTAAGAAATTGTAAAATTTATAACAAGTTAATAAAAATCTACACGTCTTCTTATTGTTTTAATATATTCATAACCCACCACACTGGTCTGTGTGATGTGGCAGGCACTGTAATCATGTTATATAGCAAGAACTTTATTTTATATTTGAGCTTGCCTCTAAAGCAGTTTTTTGGTAGTCACTTCTCGCTTTGTACTATTGGTAGTTTGTCTTAGTAGAAGGTTTCTGGCTTCCATATTTTTTTTTAGTATAATTACAGGGTTTTTTCTTCCCTATTCTTATTCTACACATGGTTAAATGGACTACAAATTACTAGTTTTATTTTTTCCATGCAAGTTTAGTACTTGCACTTTGACTCGTACAAATATAATTTGAAAATTCTTTGATAAAAAAAATTTATAAAAATGTAAAAGTTTACTTAACAATTCCAGGAAGATCATTTAGTTAAGTTCATTTAACAATTGATACTTGACACCAGTTTTGGAAATTAAAATCTATCGATAAATTTCAGTAAAAACAATTTTGAAGGAATTTGGAGTAATGTTTATAGCGGTGTCTTAGTTCGGGTTTTATTATTATTAAATTTTTTTGTATATATATATATATATATATATATATATATATATATATATATATATATATATATATATATATATATATATATATATATATATATAGCTTTATAGTGCTCAAAAATCAGGTATTAGTTTTTTTCATCCCTGTATAACTTTGATAGATTTTTTACATTTGATTATACCAGATTCTAGCAATTCTACAAGGTATAATCAAGGTCCTGTTGCGAACAATGAGGGATCACTGTACTAAAAGCAAGTCAAAGCTGAAACCTTTCAACAACCACAACAGTTATGACCCGTTCAGCATTTCAAGTGTAAACTTGAAATATATTTTTATTTGGTTTTGCAGAAGGTAGTAGAAGCGCTCAAAATCCTGCTCCACAGGAAAATAATAGGTAACCTTCTAAATGAGGGTGTAGAGTAAAGGGAAAATTAGATATTGTTAACTAGAAATCTAAATAGGCCATACCTAAGCACTTTTTGTGAGTTTTTGTGTATAAATAGGCCACACCTAAGCACTTTTTGCAAGTTTTTGTTGTTCACTTGCCATAGGAAAAATGCAGTTGTATAATTCTTACTTGTTTGTTTGTCAAAGTCAACTGTCATGGGTATATTAACAAAAGATGTAAGAATGGTTAAATCATTACAGATAGGGATGGGCCGATTCCGATTCTCGATTCCAGGAATCGTCGATTCTAGGTGGTATCGAGGAATCGTCGATACTCGATTCTTCATCATAAAAGTGTCGATTCCGATTCCTATTTTGTTAACTATTATAATATGCGTGTGGAGTAATTTATTGCCAAACAAAATTTATTACCAAAATTTATTATATTTGTGTGGAAAAATAATTAATTACCAACTATGTCTTATTTATGTATTAGTTGATTTGAATGAATTAAATGATTATAGTAAACGAAAATATTATTATTTATGAAGCAACAGCAATCAAGATCGTAAACATTTCTGGTCGTTTGACATCTCTCTCTCTCTCTCTCTCTCTCTCTCTCTCTCTCTCTCTCTCTCTCTCTCACTAAATGTCAGAACAAAACACAAAAAAGTACAGTAAAAACTCGATTAACCGTCACCGTCGGAACCGTGGCCATGACGGTTGAGCGAATAGACGGATAACAGAAACACTGTATTATTCCTCCGAAACTTAACCTTAATAAATTATATTATAGACAGATATCACTCTCACGGTTGAAGGTTTTGTGTAGCCTATTACATTAAAACAGAACTTTTAAAAGGTTTTGCCATATAACTTGAAAGAATCGAGAATCGACTAAAGAATCGAGAATCGAAAGGAAAATTTTAGAATCGGAATCGGAATCGGAATCGAAAATTTTAGGAATCGGCCCATCCCTAATTACAGATATCACTAAAAAACATGAGTGATAACGTTTGAGTAAAAATTGTATTTAAAAATCTGTCTATTGTATTGTCAAACATTAATAAAAGTAAACCTTTCTCAAACGTATTTAACTCAAATATATTTTAAATTTTAAAAATGATAATGTGCCAAAGTTATTAATAAAATATGAGCCTATCAGTTTCACGAGCATAGACAAATTAAGAGAAGGTTTAAGAAACATACGGTTTCAAATTTGGTTCTATATTTCTTTGAAAATGTTGCATTAAAAAATGAATGAACTGGCATGTATAGAACAGTACATACAATACATTATTAAATTTCAGATGGCCTGCAACATGTATTCATGGGGATAAATCTCAACCAGAACGTGATTTTGTTTTACAAGGTACAGTATCTTCTTTAACTCAGTTATTTCAATTTATGAAGGTTTATACTCGTTAGTAAAATTTAACTCGTTATTAATTGGAAAATGAAAATAAAATGTAAACAAATATAAAGTAAAAGCTAAATTGCCTACAGTGGACCTGATTAGTGGCATTCAATAGTACCCAAAACTAATGACACATCAAAATGCAAAGAAACCGTCTAAAACAAAATTATGTTGAATATAGTGCTCAGCACAGATTACTACTTCTGATTTAGGCATAGCACCAACTTGAATAAGCGTCGAAAAATAAACTAATTCATGTTAGAAACTCTAATAATAATTGCTATATAGAATATAACCACTTACAATATAGGTAAAAACAAACCCTTGGCCACAAGAAAAAATAACTCAATTTTTTAATTTAATTAAGAATATAATTCCTGGTACATTGCGTTTTCATGACTTAAGCCTACATACTTCATTTAATAATTGATGCAAAGTAAGTAGATAGAAAGAAATATATTAGCCACAAGTCTAAAACAAAAATTGGGTTGGTAAGAAGAATGCAGTATTCAGTATGTAGGTAAATATGAGCAAAAATGATTATGAAATATTACATTACATTTTTGGAATAGTCTTAGATTTTTTTATTCATTTATTATTTAAATCTAGGGAATTAAACTAAAATGTGTACAATAAAATTGAAAATGTGCTCTTTTTAGATTAATGTTTTGTCTAAAAATGATTATGCGCCTGTGTACTCAAAATGTTACCTTTAGGTACCTCTTGGTGCAGCTAAGACTTAACGAGCCTCTCTTTGTGAGGAAATTTTCATCTGTTTGAAAGCTCAACATTGATGTTGACAATGTGTCATTGCTAGCGTCTAGGTTAATGTAACATATGTCAACATTTCCATTCAATGTGTTATCTACTGTAACTAATCAAGCTTACTTGCTGCCACTAGTGCCTGATTTAATTTCAAGTTAAATTTCTAAAAACTGTAATTATGCTCTAAATAGATATCACTCTAATAGCAAGAGTAATTTTTTAAATTATGAATTTCATAGAGCATTCAAGCAATTGATAACAGAGATTAAGATTTTTTTCAGTAAAATAAATATGTGGATAGTTTTACCATACTTGATTTTAATAATAATATCATTAGTATTGCAATAATATACTTACAGAATGAAGGTTAGAATAAATAAGTACAAGAAAGAATTCTAGCAGTTGTATCAATTTACTACCTAACAAGACATTATGCTAAACAATGCAAATATTAACATTAGAAATTTATTTTGATTATCATTATGTGATCTTGCAACAGTGTAATGAAAGTTTGTGAAGAAAAGCTAGAATAATCATCTACATATAAACAGTTCTAGCAGTTGTATCAAGTCAGTATTTAGTCACACAATATACTAAAAATAATACAAATATTTACAAGAATAATTGGCTTTGATTATCATTATGTAATATTGTAACAATGTAATGAAAGTTATCATTGATGAGATGGAATAATTATCTGCATAGAAAGAATTCTAGCAGTTGTAACAACTCACTGTCTAGCCAGACACTATGCTATAACAATGCATGCATTATAATAAATTATTAATTTCTATAATAATTTTATTAATATTGCAACAATTAATTTACTGGTAAGAATGGAGCTAAAAATAAAAGGCACATAAAACAAATTCTAGCAGTCAAAGAAATTCTCTTTTCAGCCAGATACTATTCTAACTTATGCAAATATAATAATTTATTGATTTTGATAACAATTTTAATAATACTGCAATAATATACTTACTACTGTATTGCCATCGAGAGTCTAAAATAAAAGTTTGTGTAAAAAGATTTCTAGCAGTTGTAACAGTTCATTATCTAGTCACACAGTATGCTAAAATAATACAAATGTTTACATAAATAATTGACTTTGATTATCATTATGTAATATTGTAACAATGAAATAAAAGTTATTATTGATGAGATGGAATAATTATCTGCATAGAAAGAATTCTAGCAGTTGTAACAACTTACTGTCTAGCCAGACACTATGCTATAACAATGCATGTATTATAATAAATTATTAATTTTTATAATAATTGTATTAATATTGCAACAATTAATTTACTTATTGCAATGGATGCTATAATTAATAAGTGCATAGAAAAAAATTCTAGCAGTCAAATAAATTCTCTTTTCAGCCAGATACTATTCTAACTTAGGCAAATATAATAATTTATTGATTTTGATAACAATTTTAATAATACTGCAATAATATACTTACTACTGTATTGCCATCGAGAGTCTAAAATAAAAGTTTGCGTAAAAAGATTTCTAGCAGTTGTAACAGTTCATTATCTAGTCACACAGTATGCTAAAATAATACAAATGTTTACCTAAATAATTG
Source organism: Prosapia bicincta (assembly GCA_036971475.1). Lineage (NCBI taxonomy): Eukaryota > Metazoa > Arthropoda > Insecta > Hemiptera > Cercopidae > Prosapia > Prosapia bicincta. The sequence continues at coordinate 746,708 of JBAIZL010000105.1, forward strand.
ACTTTGATTATCATTATGTAATATTGTAACAACGTAATGAAAATTATCATTGATGAGATGGAATAATTATCTGCATAGAAAGAATTCTAGCAGTTGTAACAACTAACTGTCTAGCCAGACACTATGCTATAAGAATGCATGCATTATAATAAATTATTAATTTCTATAATAATTGTATTAATATTGCAACAATTAATTTACTGGTAACAATGGAGCTAAAAATAATAGGTACATAAAACAAATTCTAGCAGTCAAATAAATTCTCTTTTCAGCCAGATACTATTCTAACTTATACAAATATAATAATTTATTGATTTTAATAATACTGCAATAATATATTTACTACTGTATTGCCATTGAGAGTTTAAAATAATAGTTTGCATAGAAAGATTTTTAGCAGTTGTAACAATTCAGTATCTAGTCACGAACTATGCTAAAATAATACAAATATTTACATGAATAATTGACTTTGATTATCATTATGTAATATTGTAAGAATGTAATGAAAGTTATCATTGATGAGATGGAATAATTATCTGCATAGAAAGAATTCTAGCAGTTTTAACAACTTACTGTCTAGCCAGACACTATGCTATAACAATGCATGTATTATAATAAATTATTAATTTTTATAATAATTGTATTAATATTGCAACAATTAATTTACTTATTGCAATGGATGTTATAATTAATAAGTGCATAGAAAAAATTCTAGCAGTCAAATAAAGTCTCTTTTCAGCCAGATACTATTCTAACTTAGGCAAATATAATAACTTATTGATTTTGATAACAATTTTAATAATACTGCAATAATATACTTAATACTGTATTGCCATCGAGAGTCTAAAATAAAAGTTTGTGTAAAAAGATTTCTAGCAGTTGTAACAGTTCATTATCTAGTCACACAGTATGCTAAAATAATACAAATGTTTACATAAATAATTGACTTTGATTATCATTATGTAATATTGTAACAATGAAATAAAAGTTATTATTGATGAGATGGAATAATTATCTGCATAGAAAGAATTCTAGCAGTTGTAACAACTTACTGTCTAGCCAGACACTATGCTATAACAATGCATGTATTATAATAAATTATTAATTTTTATAATAATTGTATTAATATTGCAACAATTAATTTACCTATTGCAATGGATGTTATAATTAATAAGTGCATAGAAAAAAATTCTAGCAGTCAAATAAATTCTCTTTTCAGCCAGATACTATTCTAACTTAGGCAAATATAATAATTTATTGATTTTGATAACAATTTTAATAATACTGCAATAATATACTTACTACTGTATTGCCATCGAGAGTCTAAAATAAAAGTTTGCGTAAAAAGATTTCTAGCAGTTGTAACAGTTCATTATCTAGTCACACAGTATGCTAAAATAATACAAATGTTTACCTAAATAATTGACTTTGATTATCATTATGTAATATTGTAACAACGTAATGAAAATTATCATTGATGAGATGGAATAATTATCTGCATAGAAAGAATTCTAGCAGTTGTAACAACTAACTGTCTAGCCAGACACTATGCTATAAGAATGCATGCATTATAATAAATTATTAATTTCTATAATAATTGTATTAATATTGCAACAATTAATTTACTGGTAACAATGGAGCTAAAAATAATAGGTACATAAAACAAATTCTAGCAGTCAAAGAAATTCTCTTTTCAGCCAGATACTATTCTAACTTATACAAATATAATAATTTATTGATTTTAATAATACTGCAATAATATATTTACTACTGTATTGCCATTGAGAGTTTAAAATAATAGTTTGCATAGAAAGATTTTTAGCAGTTGTAACAATTCAGTATCTAGTCACGAACTATGCTAAAATAATACAAATATTTACATGAATAATTGACTTTGATTATCATTATGTAATATTGTAAGAATGTAATGAAAGTTATCATTGATGAGATGGAATAATTATCTGCATAGAAAGAATTCTAGCAGTTTTAACAACTTACTGTCTAGCCAGACACTATGCTATAACAATGCATGTATTATAATAAATTATTAATTTTTATAATAATTGTATTAATATTGCAACAATTAATTTACTTATTGCAATGGATGTTATAATTAATAAGTGCATAGAAAAAATTCTAGCAGTCAAATAAAGTCTCTTTTCAGCCAGATACTATTCTAACTTAGGCAAATATAATAACTTATTGATTTTGATAACAATTTTAATAATACTGCAATAATATACTTAATACTGTATTGCCATCGAGAGTCTAAAATAAAAGTGTGCGTAAAAAGATTTCTAGCAGTTGTAACAGTTCATTATCTAGTCACACAGTATGCTAAAATAATACAAATGTTTACCTAAATAATTGACTTTGATTATCATTATGTAATATTGTAACAACGTAATGAAAATTATCATTGATGAGATGGAATAATTATCTGCATAGAAAGAATTCTAGCAGTTGTAACAACTAACTGTCTAGCCAGACACTATGCTATAAGAATGCATGCATTATAATAAATTATTAATTTCTATAATAATTGTATTAATATTGCAACAATTAATTTACTGGTAACAATGGAGCTAAAAATAATAGGTACATAAAACAAATTCTAGCAGTCAAATAAATTCTCTTTTCAGCCAGATACTATTCTAACTTATACAAATATAATAATTTATTGATTTTAATAATACTGCAATAATATATTTACTACTGTATTGCCATTGAGAGTTTAAAATAATAGTTTGCGTAGACAGATTTTTAGCAGTTGTAACAATTCAGTATCTAGTCACGCACTATGCTAAAATAATACAAATATTTACATGAATAATTGACTTTGATTATCATTATGTAATATTGTAATGAAAGTTATCATTGATGAGATGGAATAATTATCTGCATAGAAAGAATTAGCAGATGTAACAATTCACTGCCTAGCCAGACACTATGTTAAAACAATGCAGTTGTGAACATAAGAAATTGATTTTTAATATCATTATGTAATATTGCAACAGCGTAATGAAAGTTTGTAAAGAGATTAAATCATCATCTACGTAGAAAGAATTCTTGCAGTTGTATCAATTCAGTGTCTAGTAGTAACACACTATGCTAAAATAATACAAATGTTTACATTTGTTGATTCCATCTTCGCGTGAGCTACTAGTAATCACTTACACTTTTTAAAGATTGTTTTAACTTGCCTATAGTAGCACTTACTTTGCTTGTTGAGGACGGCCGTTTCGGGAGATGTGTCCCTTTGTCAACTCAGACCGTAACTCGAGTTACGGTCTGAGTTGACAAAGGGACACATCTCCCGAAACGGCCGTCCTCAACAAGCAAAGTAAGTGCTACTATAGGCAAGTTAAAACAATCTTTAAAAAGTGTAACAAATGTTTACCTAAATAATTGACTTTGATTATCATTATGTAATATTGCAACAATGTAATGAGAGTTATTGATGAGATGGAATAATTATCTGCATAGAAAGAATTCTAGCAGTTGTAACAATTTACTGTCTAGCCAGACACTATGCTATAACAATGCATGTATTATAATAAATTATTAATTTTTAAAATAATTTTATTAATATTGCAACAATTAATTTACTGATAACAAAGGAGGAAAAATCATAGGTGCATAGAACAAATTATAGCAGTCATATCAATTCTCTTTTCAGCCAGATACTCTTCTAACTTATGCAAATATAATAGTTTATTGATTTTGATATTTATTTTAATAATATTGCAATAATATACTTAATACTGTATTGCCATTGAGAGTTTAAAAATGATAGTTTGCGTAGAAAGATTTTTAGCAGTTGTATCAAGTCAGTATTTAGTCACGCACTATGCTAAAATAATACAAATGTTTACATGAATAATTGGCTTTGATTATCATTATGTAATATTGTAACAATGTAATGAAAATTATTATTGATGAGATGGAATAATTATCTGCATAGAAAGAATTCTAGCAGTTGTAACAATTCACTGTCTAGCCAGACACTATGCTATAACAATGCATTTATTATAATAAATTACAATTTTTATAATAATTTTATTAATATTGCAACAATTAATTTCCTTATTGCAATGTATGTTAAAATTAATAAGTGAATAGCCAAAAATTCTAGCAGTCATAAATTTTTTTTCAGCCAGATACTGATCTAACTTATGGAAACATAATAATTTATTTATTTTGATAATAATTTTATTAATACTGGAATAATATACTTAATACTGTATTGTCATTGAGAGTTTAAAGTAATAGTTTGCCTAGAAAGATTTCTAGCAGTTGTATCAATACACTGCCTAGCCAGACACTATGTTAAAACAATGCAAATATTAACATAAGAAAATTATTTGATTATCATTATGTAGTATTAACCCCCGGTCAGTGATGCTCGATAATGGAGATACTATCAATTTTTGAAAATTAACTCGCATAAATACCAAGTAAGATTCTTGTTTAAATACATATGGTGAAAGTAATAAGCGAATATAAGAAAACCGCGTTGCAAAGTTAATATATATATATATATATATATATATATATATATATATATATATATAGATTTTTTGGACTGACAGACTTACCTTGGTAAGAGTCCACACTGTAGTCTTGAAATAGAAACACATAAAAGCACTTAAACAATGATATATTTCAACCACACAGTGGTCTTTATCAATCGAAGAGAAAACACAAAAAGAAATATGAGAGAATGAAATAAAATAAATATAGTCTGTCAGTCCAAAAAATCTAAATAATCTTTACCAACCAAAACTAACCTAAAATATATATATATATATATATATATATATATATGAAGCTAATAAATCACTAATTTTGAGTAATTTTTCCACCATTAAGTGCAATAATTTTACCTTGAGTGATGAGGTACCTTTCGGTCTTTGACCATTGTCGAATCACTCTTGAGTGATTCGACAATGGTCAAAGACCGAAAGGTACCTCATCACTCAAGGTAAAATTATTGCACTTAATGGTGGAAAAATTACTCAAAATTAGTGATTTATTAGCTTCATAAAGTCAGTGCAACGGAAAAACAATGGATAATTTTAAATATCTAGAATATATATATATATATATATAGATTTTTTGGACTAGGAGACTGACAGACTTACCTTGGTAAGAGTCCACACTGTAGTCTTGAAATAGAAACACATAAAAGCACTTAAACAATGATATATTTCAACCACACAGTGGTCTTTGTCAATAGGTGTGGTTGAAATATATCATTGTTTAAGTGCTTTTATGTGTTTCTATTTCAAGACTACAGTGTGGACTCTTACCAAGGTAAGTCTGTCAGTCTCCTAGTCCAAAAAATCTAAATAATCTTTACCAACCAAAACTAACCTAAATATATATATATATATATATATATATATATATATATATATATATATATATTTAATATTGTCCATTGTTTTTCCGTTCACTTCATATATATATATATATATATATATTGACGAGTGATTCGACAATGGTCAACGACCGAAAGGTGCCTCATCACTCAAGGTAAAATTATTGCACTTAATGGTGGATAAAATTACTCACATAGTAATATATTAACTTCATATATATATATATATATATATATATATATATATATATATATATATATATATATATATTCTTGATATTTTATTTTATCCATTGTGAATTACGTCATCCACTATTCGACAATGGTCAAGTGACCGAAAGGTGCCTCATCACACAAGGTAAAATCATTTGCACTTAATGGTGGATAAAATTACTTACAATAGTAATATATTAACTTCATGAAGTCAGTGCAACGGAAAAACAATGGATAATGTAAAATATCAATAATATATATATATATATATATATATATATATATATATATATATATATATGAAGTTAATATATTACTATGTGAGTAATTTTATCCACCATTAAGTGCAATAATTTTACCTTGAGTGATGAGGCACCTTTCGGTCGTTGACCATTGTCGAATCACTCATTGTCGACTCACTGTTAAATATCAAGAATATATATATATATATATATATATATATATATATATATATATATATATATATATATATAATAGACGGAATTTAAATAAGATATTCCGATTCAGTACTGAATTTTACTGAAATACTTTAATAGTTGTTAGTGTATAATGATATATGATATTATTATTAAAGATATTTTCTTAGTTTGGTTTTTAATACATTTTGGTTTTTTTCTCTTTTAAGATTTCCGTTCCGGCAAAAGTCCTATTTTAGTTGCAACTGATGTTGCAGCAAGAGGATTAGGTAAGTATACAGTCACTTTTTTGTTTTGTTTCAAAAAAGACTAATACAACACACACACACACACACACACACACACACACACACACATACACACACACATACATACACACACACATATACTTGAAAAGACACACACATACTTATGACAATCAACAATTAACTGTTAGACAAGTTAATCTGCTTATTACTGTATAACTAATGATGTTTTGATTTTTTAAAAGACAATTGTTAAATATATAAAATTTTAAGTATGTTTTTTGTTATAAACATTTTTAGTTTTTTAAAATAAAAGTATTGTTTTAGTTACCCAGTTGATTTTTGTTTGGTGTTATAATTTGACAGTTATAACTTAGCGAGGAGTAATAGAATTGATTTTCATTATTGGATGGTCAATTAAACAAAGTGTTTTAATATAGTTGATAATTTTATTATTTTTAGAAATAAAATCTTTTTGGGCTTGTAGTCAAATGGGACTATATTTTATTTTAATGTAACCGCTAATCGTGAAACTACATTTGTAGAATTTGGGTCATTATTGGTAGTAAAACCAATTATAATTTTAAAAATGTTAAAAAACAATACAAAAATACTTAACATAGTTTTATTTTCCCTTAGAATCTATAAATCATTAGTATTTGTTGGTTTACCAGACGGCCCAGATATTGCAAACAAAATTATAAATAGTAATCTAGGATGTTCTCAGGAACTCAGAAAAAAACTTGTGGTTTCACCACAAAAATTTAAACATTTAAAAAAAGTAATAAATAACTTGTTTTACAACACACACAAAACTTTATAAACTCAAGGTGTCTATTAAATCAATCAAAAAGTACAAACGGATTTTGGAATGATTCATATTATTCTAGTTTTTTGAAATATTACAAATAAGGTTTCTCTGACTTTTCATTTCCTTTTAAAAAGTAAGAGAGTCAAAATATGTTATCTTGAAAAAATTATCTATATCTATATTTTTATTTTTAGCAACACTGTTTTCTTGTGTTCACTTTACATAGTGATATTCAGCCTTCGAGCTTTAAAGTTTCTCTTTGTAATCTTGAATTCACTGATTAAACTATAAGTAATTTTGGCGCAACTGAGTGAAAACCTTTGAACTTTCATGCTGATGCAATTCTAAATACAGTGAAACCTGTCTTAGACGGACCCTGTGTTAGACGGAATCCCGTCTATCGCAGAAAACTTTAAAAGTCCCGACTGTCGCCTATTTAATTTACCTGGTTAAAATAACCTTCATAAGCCGAAAACTGTCTAACGCGGAAGCGGAATAAGCAAAAGGATGAGTGATATGTATTTACTACATCTTAGTTCTGCATAAGCCGGAAAATCTGATCATATACATGCTGTAAAATATAAAGTTACAATGACTTCCGTTTAGATAAAATACAGTTTTATAATATATTTTTTTACCATAACAAAATTCACAGATAGGTCTGCTTAATTGTAACGGATCGTATTTATTTCTGAGAACTGTAACAACGTTAAGGATTGCTGATATGCACAAGATAGCGCAATGGTATACAAACATCGATAAATTACGATAGGCTATGTGTCAGCACTCGTTTCCTCCAAGATAACGCAATGAATGGTTTACAAACATCCACGGCCAGACATATTGATTGACATATTGAAAGGCGAGAGACCGCTTAATTCTAAAACGCAAAAAACATGCGCAAATAGAAGAAATTGGAGACGGACCAGTTGTAGAAAACAAAATAAAAACATTTGGCGAGGCTTTAATGAAAATTTGTGAGTTAGAAGATTTTGTGGTACGTATTAACAGCCTGGAAATGCCTCACCATTTGTTACAACTAAAAACAATAACTGAAACACATGCAAGTAAAACTAACCTTTTAAAACAAAAGTCAATGCGAGATTTTTTCAAGCCTAATTGATTTTCTTTTATTTTTATGTAAGTCTACTATGTACAGTATTTAGCATAAATACAGTAAGAGAAAAATATAGTTTTTAATAAATTGCATCATTAATTCATAAATTTTGTTGACAAGTGTTTTAGTTTTATAGTTTTCTATTAAAAATGTTTTGTGGAGAAGGATAAAAGGATGCTGCATTAAAAGGTAAGATTTTTATCATGTAATGTAGGTTGTAACATTTTCTGTAGTGTGCATAGCCAACACCACCTAGAAAACAAGGTTTACGAGTTGTGACGGCACAGGCTACGGGCTGTCATTAGGCAATCAAGATAACCGATATTACTGTTGAATGACGTTTATTTAGATGTTAAAATGTGATAGTTTTCTTGTTATTTAAATACACTTGCTTTATATGTTGAAGTGTTATCTCTGTAGGAAATAAACAGTCAGTACTTAATCGGAAATAAATAATTAAATTAAATACTGTATTAGAACAAATTATGTAGACACGATGACAATTAATTGTCCGTTATTTATGTCGTGTTGGTACAGCGCCATACAGCTGATCAGTAGAAATAATAAGTCTTATAGCTAAAAATCCCCACGGCCTACCCTCACCCCAACGCTAAAAATAGACTCGGAAAATGTTTCGTGATGGTATTACCATCATACAGTACACTACCACTGTATAAGCCTGAAACCTATCTTAGACGGAAAAAAATGCCGGTCCTAATGGATTCTGGCTTAAACAGGTTTCACTGTAATTGTTTTATTGACAAAGCAAACTCGCTTCTGTAGTGTAGCGAGTTTGTCATTTAAATGATTGTTTCAAAACTCGTCAGCAAGTAAGTTCAAAGGTTTTCACTCAGTTACACAATAATTACTTATAACTTTGAGTGTTAGTTTGCAATAATAATGTTTAATACTCCTTAACAAAGTTATGAACTGTTTTATTATACTTTGGGGCTCTCTGCTGTGACTTGAAGAAAATAGTTTGTAACTGATCAAGGTACAATACAGCGCATTATAATTTTTAGGGGTTTCGTACAACACTTACTTAAGGAATTTGTTTTGTAATTATGACAATTGACCTTGAAGCTATTCATTAGATACAAAAATTGTTTAATATTGATATGCCATTTTGAATTAAGTTTTCAAACCACATACTACAGTGGCTTCGGATATATCAGGCATGTTCGGAAAGTAAGTACCGGTTTAAAAAAAACAAGTAAAACATTTTTTTTCAACAAATTTTTATTTTCACATGAGAGTACATTCCTTAAACAATTTTTCGACATAGTTGCCACCGATGTTCAAACACTTGTCGTAGCGGGTGATCAATTTGTCTATACCCTTTTCGTAGAAGGTTCCCGCCAACAAATGTAGCCAAGACTCCACGACAGTTTTCCCTTCATCGTCGTTTTCAAACCGTTGACCGCCTAGCCCACGCTTCATGTCCAAGAACAAGTGGTAATCAGACGGAGCCAAGTCCGGGCTGTAGGGCGGGTGATCGAACTGCTCCCAACGAAACTGTCGAACCAATGTTTGAGTGTCACTAGTGGTGTGTGGCCTAGCATTGTCATGGAGCACCACAACTCCATTACTGAGCATTCTTCCCCTTTTGTTTTGAATTGTCCGCCTTAGTTTTCTTAAGGTTTCGCAATACCTTGCTGCATTAACGGTTTCACCTCTTGGGAGAAAATCAATCAGCAAAACACCTTTTCGATCCCAAAAGACAGTGCACATGATTTTTCGTGCAGACATTGTCGTCTTGAATTTTTGTTTCTTCGGGGATTGCGTGTGACGCCACTCCATTGACTGCTGTTTGGATTTCGGTGTGACATAACTGACTCAAGTTTCTTTACCTGTCACAATTTTGTTTAAAAAATCCTCACCATCATCATTGTACCATTTGAGAAAAGTCAAAGCACTTCCGAGTCTCTTGGTTTTGTGCACGCCATTCAGCATTTTTGGAACTCATCGGGAACACAGCTTGTGATAACCTAAGCGGCCAGTAACAATTTCGTACAAAACAGTACGTGAAATTTGTTGGAATTCGTAAGATAGTTGTCATAGTGAAACATCTGTTCTCTCGGATTTTTCGTTAACTGCCCTTACTAGAAGGTGATGAGAGACGGTCGACCGCTCCGATTCTCGTCATGTACATTAGTTCGACGGCTATTGAACATTCTAACTCATTTTCTCACCATTCCTTCACTCATCACGTCTTCCCCGTAAACTTCCTCGAAGTTCACGATAAATTTCAGCCAGTTTCACATTCCTTGCGTTCAAAAATCTTATTACAGAACGAATCTCACAATTGGCGGGAACACTTACTGTCTTAAACATTTTAAACGTTCAGAGAAAACTGAAAACACAACGTACAACAACTAAAATGGCGTGACTCGATAGCCAGTGAACAAGGACGACTAGTGCACATGCGCGGAACACCGATTGCAGCGCTACGGCGGCAGTAGAATGAAACGGTACTTAGTTTCAGTATACGCCTCGTATATATCTTTAGTTGTCCCAGGATGGCTAGTGTTGAACTATTAAAATTGAACTAGCAGTAGGTCCCTTATGTATATTAATAAATGAGTGTTAAAAATGTAATTTGTTAGTAAAAATATTGCAGGAATATGACATTGGAAATGAGTTGTCCCAGATAAAAGGACTACGTAAACACCTACACTGACAGCTTCTTGGACGTTGCTAATTGCAAAGTAGCTGCAGGTTTTCTGATAACTAAAGAACAGGAAATCTGTGTTATGTGCCTTGTACTTTTACATCTAATTTAAATACAAGTCCCAAAAGTGTCTCCAATTAATAATGTTGCGCTAAATGTTTTGTTTGAATTAAAGTTCAAGTTGTATTACAACAACAGCAAACTATTTACCATTGGCAAGGTTTAATTAAGTATCCTAGTTCATGAATTTTTCATGTAGAAAAATAAAAATATATCGTTACAAATTGAAAGAGGGTTCATTTTGAATTTTGTATTTAAAAAGAAAATTTAAATCAACTTGTGAACACAGGCTTTGAAAAGAATTATTTTGCATTATTTACCGAAAGTTATAAAAAATGATAGCAACATATATTTTTTCTAATAGAATACTTTGTTTAATTCAACCATCCAAATGTAAAAAAAAAACACTACTTGATACATCTTTAAATGATTATGTATTTGTTTACATTAAAGTTGTTGGGTTTTTTGGTAGGATGTGGTTTTTATAGTAGGTATTACAATATCATGAATTTTCTTTCAAATTGTGTTTAATTTTTGTTCTAAATTTATATTTTAATAGTTTGTGATATTTTAACAGTTTATTGTTAGACATTTAGTTTTTAACAAAACAAAATTTTGAAGTTTTCATTCTTTAGAAATAAATTTCCTAGTTTCAAAATTTAGATCTATGAATCCAAAATAGTCTCTTAAAATTATCCTTGTAAAGATTATTTTCAAAATTTGAAATTCAGGGGTAAAGTTTCTATTAAAAGATATTGAATTTAAAAATTTAAATAATGCCGAGAATAATAATGAACTTCTAAATCTGTTTAATATTTGAACAACTGGCTTTTATATTATGATGAATTTTCCAATTAATGCCAACATTATTTAAATTGTTTATTAGATTATATTTCCAGTTTTGGTTTAATAACCTTAATTTAATTCTTACAAATTGTGTTTCTGTCATTTGTCCACTTGCTATCTTTTCTGAGATGAATTTCATGAGAGGTTATGTATGAGTTGGCTGATTTTAAAATAAATGAATTTGAAATGAAGGTGATAAATAATGAAGGTGTCTTCATTAATGAATATTTAATACTTTTTTATACAATGACTACAATGGTAGGCCGTTATCTATATCTGAATGCGGGTTCCATTTTGCTTAAGAAATAGGTGAAACATGGTAAATTTCAAATAAGTAATTTTTTTTTGTTTTGATTTTCATCATCTAGAACCTTTTTAAGGATTTTTATTAGTTTAATGTTTTTATCTTATTAAATTTTGTTCAACATGTATAGAATTTCTGAACTAGATATGTTAGAACAATGCCTATTGTTTAGCATTACAAGAATCTGAGTACATTTAGATGTTAATATCAGATTGTTATCGTATTATAGATTGATTTGGTCTTCTTTTTTGTTGATGTATGTTTTTAATTTATTTAAGTAGTTGAATTTATAGTCAGACTTTTTTATATCCTCTTTGTGTTAGCATTGGTAATAAGTTTGGTTTCATCAAGAAAAATCTTGGATCTCACTTTAGTTTTGGTTTATTCATTTAAGATGCCGAGTCTGAAGCCTTAAATTAGACCACTAGGTCTTTATTCCATACAATTGTACAATTCTTATTAATGTTTTGCTTGGAATTGTCAATAATTATGAATTTATTTCGGAAATGTTTATGCTAGCAGTGTGCCTTTACAGAGAATACCCTGATATTGTTGATTTGATTTTGTTAACCAGATTTTATCTAGATTAGATAAATATTTGAGCGCTGTGTCCATTTGGTTGCAATATTCATGCTCAATCCAGATCATTATGACTTATTCTACTTTAATGAATATCAACTGCAGTCGATTTTATTTGAAAGAGAGCACTATTAAAATATGTTTTAAAGAATTATTAAGAATGATGTAAATGTTATATGTATTTACGAAAGAGTAATAAAAATACTGCAATAAAAAAATGTTTGAGCTTTGGAATTGTAATATGAACATTAAATATAGTACTCAACTTTTCGACCACCATTGAACCCATTTCTCTGTCTGTCCAACACAGGTTGGTACCTTACAGCACATTTATTGGAGTTTTCCACCAAATTTATTGTAAAACCTACACCGTTTTATTCTTGTTCGAGCTGTCATTATTGTACAATCTGCCGCATGTCCATTATCTTCTCTCTTGTATTTTATACGACGATTCTGAAGGATTTTTGCCGGCAGATTTTATTTCTATAAACGTCCATTTTCTGAGCCATGTTCCACACTACGGCAAGCATTGTCATTTGTAATCTAGATACAATCTGGATAGTGAAACAAAACCTCCCTATTTAATGCAGAAAATACCTGCGACGTTGAAAAAAACTGAGTTAAAATAATGTTTTTACATTTTTATTATTTTTTTCTTTGATTAGTTAGGATGTTTCTTCATAATGTTTCTTAAAAAAAGTAATGAAATAGTTTTTTCCATAATTTATAGCTTATCAAACAGAAGTTTGTCATGAAAGTATTTAATTTTGTCATTAATTGAACTTCTGGACAAATCAAGGTTTAGTAATGTTTTTGTTTAAAATTAAGAGAAATTGAATGCTTGTTAATAATGTTTGAAAAAATTTTAGGACAATGTATTTGCTAGAAAATTAGCTGATAATTAGTTAGATAGCATTCGGTATTTATTATTTTTTTTTGTTAGATATTGTGTGCATATGTAAATGCTAAATTACGTATTTCACCATTAAAAAAATTAATTGGGTACTAAACAATTTTTAAAACCATTGATTTTTAATAATAAATATTTTTTATTCTTTAAATATTTTTAATTTGAGATTATGTTTTATGATATTTATAAAAATGTATTATTAAGTGGCAGAAGTAAGTTTATAGTAAACAAAATTCAGATATTAAAAACAACTTTTATTTCTGTTTTGCAGAGGCACATACAAGATAATGCCATGAGCATTGTCAGTGTGTCTCTCTGTGTGGCGTGGGTGTGTGCGCGTGCATGCGCCAACCCGCCATCTCTGCTGTGCCTGTAATGTCCACTCGAAGATGGGCACAACTGGTCATGGCATCCATTTTCAATTGAAAAACCTGGTACAAAAGCAGTTTTTAAAATTTTTATTACTTTTATATGTACTTTAATTTTATACTTGATATTTTAATAGATTTTTTATATTTAATTATTGTGTAATAGCATGTATATTTCATTATTTTATGTGTGCAAAAGGTATTAATTTCTACGGAAAATAAACCATTGTAGTTGGTACAACTTGAGAGAAAAGTAAGGCAAAGTAAACGCAGAGAAGTAAATTCAACATATGAATTTATTACAGAAACACCAGTACAGTATTTTAATGTATTAAACATAAACAATAGCTGGAGGATTTTAAATATATATCATCATAGATTTAATATCATTGACATACTAAATATTATTGAAATAATATTTTTTTTTTACTTAGAGGGTATTAAATTATGCACAGTTTGCTGTGAGGTTTTTTTCATTCTCCTGTCTTTATATTTCAGTTCCTGTCTTGTTATTTTTTCAATATTCAAAAATTATGTTCAAGATGCTTCCTTCAAGATAGTTGTGTAGATATCAATATACTAAACTACATTTTTAATATATATATATATATATATATATATCTTATTTTTTTGTGGTTGTATTACAGTAAGGCAAGCACATATTTTTTTCTGATCGCGTTCTATTAGTATTTGTAAAAATGGATATTATTATATCTTATAGCGTGTCTATTGAATATTAATTTATTTATATTATTTGTATAGTTTAGTTTTACTTTAATGAGTTAAATTTTTTCTATAAACTTAGGCCTTTATTGATTAATTTGGATTCAGTAAAATCGGAAGATTAAATTGTAAAATATTGAAACTGTTAAACTAAATTTATATAGTGGACATTTCATGGACAAAGTATTAACAATCAAGCACCCAGTCGAATAATGAGTTACTACTAAAGGTAAATAACGTTAGAAAAATATATTGGGGCCGCACTATAATAAATTACTTTGTAAGAGAGAAATATTGATATAGACCTTGAAAATTATAAAAGTGCCGTTTTTTAAATGTGCCAAATAGAAATTTGAACATTCCTAAAAATTTTACTTAGTTAGAAATTTTACTCAGTTTCATTATTGTCGACCTGGTCTCTTAACACATCAGGGATTAAATTATTCGCGATCTGAGCGATCTAGCAGAGTTAGTTTGTCGTGTCAAGTGATCACGGCAATTGAATTGTCTTTCGCTAAAGAACACAATTGCTTTAACATGAGAAATGAGTTGCACATGCTTATCTTAGTCATGGAGACAATAACATATTAACAAGGAGCAAGCAGACTAAACATTCAACAACAAAAAATGACATAATTTCTTGAAGCAAGGACAAAAATCAATGATGAAAAACCCTCGTCCACAAGCCCTCTACACACATTTTGTAGGGACGAGATTTTTTTTTCGATGGGAAAAATGTGTTAACTGGCATTATAATTATGCTAAAAGGGCTATTACTATTGTTCTGAAAATAGTAATGCAGAACTTAAACATTTTTTACCTTGCTAACTGAAATATAATAAGAAATGTATTCTTCATTATAATAATTATTCAATCAAAAATGCAATTTTTCTTCAGTACGTTTAACGTTTTATTTAGTTACACAAAATAAAAAATGGGGGTAATTTTAATTTTTTTAAATGCTTTTTTTCATTATGATCAGCTATGTTTAAAATACCAAAAGTATTTTTTCATTTGAATTCTTTTGGCTCTTTAAGCATAAAATATTTTAAATATTTTGTATTTATCTAAATTTATCACTTGGAATGAGTCCTACAATGCAATATGGACTATCAACTGAGGAAACAATTGAAAACTCATAAAGGGTTGAAGAAACTAGCTGTGTCTTCAAACAAAGAGAAAATGCTTAAACATGACTGTTAATATGAACTATACTTGGTATTCAGTACTACAAATACTGTAATTTGGCCTATTCTTGGGAAGAGAATAGTCTTTCAATTTTAATACCAGTCCCAGTTATTCCTGTCACTTGATTTCTAAGACTAGTGTTTCTCTTTGACATTTGCCACATGATTAAGAGAAAAGTATGTAGAAGATTTGTAAGGCAGGTAAAAACTTAAGGTATATTTACAATATCCATTGGTAAGTTTCTCTATTATTATTGATAAGTGACTCAGGATAATCAAACTACAAAATCTCGAAAGATTTTGAAATGACATACAAGTATGACTTTTTCGATTTTTAGTGTTAAAAAGCTAGTCGTTTAGATTAGCATGGCAGACATTTTATGAAAATTTGGTACTAATTAATTTTTTTAAAAGAGTGTAATTTTATCCTGAATTAAAATTTTTTTGTAATTCTATTATTTTGACAATTCTGAAGGTATAATGTAAATTTATTCACATTGTGAGATCAGCTTTGCTAGTTAAGATATTTTAAATTATTTTGTATAAGATAATGTTCACTGGTTTTAAGCAATTTCCCACTACTTATATAACATACAATTATTCGGTTTTATATTCAATTTTTATCATAAGCAGGGACTAATTTTATCTTTACATAATACGTGGCGCAAGTTACCTTTCCACATAGGGGGTTTGCAAACCCTACCGACAAAAGCTAATTTTACACTTATCTGAATAACGCAATTTATCAGCAGACAAAAATTGTGTTTCAATGCCATTTTTGTGTCCTTAAAATGGTTTAAATCCATAAAACGACTCATAAATGAGAACTCTGCCACGACAACAATGATACTGCCCAGTGCGTGACATGGTGTAACAAACCTATAAATAGCATTGCGGTACATCACTCCAAGTTCAGACATCGCCGCCATCCTCCCCTGGGATACAATGAAAAGTTGGTGTCTCAGTTATGTCCTCACATCCACTTGTATTACAAGAGTGACTAAGTCAGTCTGAATTTACTTTTAACAAAATATTTTTACTATTTTATTTATACCAGACCTACAATAATAGGAACAATCTCACCATTAACAATATATACATGTTTTCAATACTATAAAATATTTATAAATAATATTCGAGCTGGCTTGTGATTTAATGTTATAAACACAAGAAATATATAAAACTCTCAATTATAAACACTTTAATCTCAAAAGCGTTTCAATGACATTATGCCTTCATCTTCAGTAATGCTATCACAAACAAAACTTAAACTAAAAAATTGAACATGGCTTATTTTTAAACTATAAAATATTATAGGTTATGTTCAATTTTTTAATTGATGTTTTATTTGTGTTGGCATCACTGAAGATGATGACATAATGTCATTGAAACACGTTTGAGATTAAAGTTTTTATAATTGTGAGTTGTATATATTTCTTGTGTTTATAAAATATTTATCAGCAGGCTGTATAGACTGATTTTGAGGGCCTCAATCTGTCCCCGGGCAACCGATTGTGCACCCTAATGTATAGCATCTGAAGGTTAAATGCTGAGTTTATAAAAGCTACTTGTTTGTATTGTACATGTGCCAAATAAATTCAGATGTCAATTTCTAGGAGCTAATTTAATTCATATTTCTACAATATCCGTATGAATGTTTTCCTCCTGTCTCTTTGCCAAGTGTTTATTTTACTGCTAGTTTTAAAAAATTTAAACAAAATACTGTGTTATGTACTGGTTATCATATGATGTAAGTAAAGTAAATGTTTTGGTAATTTGTTTTTATACATCAAAATTAACAACTAAGAAATTGTAAAGAACAGTTTATTTTGGCCATTAAAAATAATTAGTAATTTTCTAATGAATAGTCACAACAAAGCGAGCTGTGGTTGTAACTTTAAATTCAATTTGCAACTCTGATCATAAAATTATGTTTAAATAGTTTGTTAGTTTCTTGCTTTTACAGTTAATTACCATTTGTATGTATTTCATATTTAAAAGTTTTCAACTTACATTCTTCAACACAATTCACGAAAATGTTTAAACTAGAGGAAAATTATTAAATTTTGTTTCTTATAAATATAT
Organism: Prosapia bicincta; assembly: GCA_036971475.1. Lineage (NCBI taxonomy): Eukaryota > Metazoa > Arthropoda > Insecta > Hemiptera > Cercopidae > Prosapia > Prosapia bicincta. Next base: position 764,647 of record JBAIZL010000105.1, read on the forward strand.
GGAAGATGTCTTTATATGTAATAAATGAAATGGTTAGCAAGTTTAATTTTAAAAATTGTACACTTTTGCAATATATGTAACAATAATTCACTGCTTACCAGAGTTAATATAGTATTAGAGATATTGACCTTGAGTTGTGCCCATCGTTTGGCCTGAGCCACTCCACATTGCGGCTGGCCTCACTAGCTGTTCAGATTGGACAGGTAATGGCTTAAGCACTATGGAAATCGGATAGAGTTTTAGTTTGCCAACATATCAGATAATGTGTAGGTAGTTTTAAAAATTGGATTTTGCAATGCCTTGATAAAATAACAGTATTTTGAAACTCTGAAAGTATTATCTATCATTTTCAAACTCCAGTTTTCCAGATGTTATACTCAGATATCAACCATATCCTTCTATCATGTTTCCTGTTTTTTTACATTCTTTCCATTTCATTTATTTTTTCTGTACATCTGGCCTCGTAGAGTCCATGGGCTTCCTTCTGTCTTAGAGAAAATAATTTTTGATGATATTAATTAGGACATTAGGCTACACTTTTTTTTAATTTGTCAAAATTTTAAGAGACATTAATGCTAAATTTTTCCCTGACTTTCTACAGTTTTCTTCTTTGGATTTGTTGAAAGCTCTGGTTCCAATTGACCGTGCTTCAGAAAGTTGTAATTAATACAAAACTATTTAGATCTATAAACTCTGTAACCTACATTATTTGGGTGATGTAACTTCCCTCAGTTCCGTCAGTATGATAAGCCATTTCAGATGAGCCATCTTCTTCATGTGAGTGATTCAAATGTTCCACTTTCAGTATCAAACGACATTAATTCCTTTCTGTAGTATTATCTTAGTTTTACTTTTCATTTCTCTCTTTCTACCACAAGGGTGTAACAGGTACACATACGATCCCCAATAAGAGAGTAGGTCTACTTCAGAAGTGCTGGGATGGTATAATCCTTTCTTATATTCCAGAGGAAACGTTTTATAGCCTTGCCTTATACCAATTTATAAATCAGAATTTTTAATTATTTTTCTTGTGGGCAATAGCCAACTTGATTTTAGTGTCATAAGATGACAAGCAAAAATAAGTTTTTTACATAAATGAAGTAAATGTTCAAATGCGTATGATTTCTGAAAAAAAGTAGAAACAGGCCATTCTTATTCCATTTCTCAATTCTGCCAGTAATGAATAATTGTTGATTTTCAGTTTTTCATTGTTTAATTTTACAATATATATTTAAAAGTTAAACAATACAAATCAAATTGAAAGAAACTGTCACAATATAATAAATCTATACCATATTTTTTCATGTAAGGCAGATGGTTTTCAAAAAATTCTTAAAATATTAATACTGCACTTGACTCAGAAGAAATTTTAAAAATAGGGTTGAAAGTAGGGATGGACCGATTCTGATTCCAGAAATCATCGATTTTAATAGTATCAAGCAATCAATGATACTCGATACTCCGTTGATTAAAGTGCCAATTCTGATTCTAGTTTTTGAAACTATTAAATTACATATGTGGTGTAATTTATTGGAAAAACAATTAATTATCGACTATACCCTATTTTTTGCTGCTTTTAATGAATTAAACTGTTAAAGCAAATGCCAATTAGAGATAATGGAAATATTATTTATGACACAACAACAAAGAACAACAGTTCATTTGTTTGTCAGCGCTCATCTCTCTCCCTCCCCCCCCCTTTTCTGGCGGCCACTACTCCACCACTGCTTCATAGATGTCAAAACAAAACACGAAGAAGTAGTTCCAATTTCTCCAGGTATATAAACTATAATGTCTATATTACTGAAGTTATATTGTAATTGTGAATTGAAGTTCACATTTATAATTTTAAATAAATTATTACTTTTAATCCGATATGTTTGTTGTCATGCTTTCAGAAATTCCTATTTTCAAATCAAGGTTGAACGCTTTGTGGATCCTATTACAATAAACGGAACTTTTAAAAGGCTTCACCATATGGCCAAGATGTATTTAAATTAATTGTTAAGGAATATCATTTAGTCTTATACAACTTAAAAGAATCAAGAATCAACTTATGAATTGAGAATCGAAAGAAACATTTTAGAATTGAAATCGGAATGGAAAATTGTAGATATTGGCCCATCCCTAGTCGAAAATTATCATAATTTTATGCAGTGTTAAATAACTTTGTAACAAGTTGTTAACTCCTTTAAAAACAGCCATTTATACCACACCAGCGTCGTCTTCTGCACATTATTACCAGCTATTTTACAAAAAAAAATCAAGAGCTTTACCTACAAGCACTACCTGTTCTTTTATCATGTAACGTGATTGTTGAGTAGTGTTTATAAGGTTGTAAAGAACATAAAAAAACAAGAACTGGGCCCTAATATTAATTTAATAACCTCACTGGCACTGATTAACACAAAATTTCATAGTAAAACACTATTAGAGCAAACAGTAAACGTGAAGAGTAAGTACTGAATGCAACATCAAGTAAATTCTCTGCATATTTATATTACATGTAAATTTTTAACAATTAACACGTTCAAGCCTACATCCGAGTATAGATCAGGCATTTAGTTGATGCTGGTTGCCTACGGCTGTGTTTAGCTCGGGTTCCCGTATTTATTTCCACAGCAACGTAATTCCAGCTTGTTCTCAGTTCCGTCAATATCTTTTTTTATATTGGCTATTCTACTTTACATGTATTTACCTTTAGGCCATTCTGAGTTTATTTTACAAACAAAAACGTATATGATTGAGTGGCGACTGAGAGCTATTAGACACTTGTTTGACAGATATTGGTTTGGTCAGATAATGAGTGTTTTACTAGTGTGTTTTGTTTACGTTGCAAGTTTGTTGTTGTTTATTATATATCTTATCTATCCGTTATTTCCTTCATTTGATTTTTAGTTTGTGTAATTTTTGTTTAGGCTTCCGAGTGTGTTGTTTTTTGCTTTAAATTTATCTTTCAGTTATTTATTATACTTAATTTTTATTGTTAGAGATGTTATGTTATAGATATAATGACTAAAGACACTTTGAGAGGCGATTCAATATGAGATATGTTGATTTTAAATTGTAACAGTGACAGTGAAACCGATTTTGGCCTAGATAGGCTACAATCAACATCTCTTTCATTGATGAACTGAATTTAATTGTAAAGGACCTGATTTTAGAGTTTTCTAAATTTTAAAAGAAATATTTCTAAATAACATTTTCATTTAACTTTAAAATGATATATAACATGTAATATTTATTTTCATCTAAATATAAAATATGTGTAGTGAAATGCAATGGTGTTCAGTGTTACTGTTTTATTTTTTTGACTTTTTTATACATTTTTCAAACGAGCATAATGCCATCTATATGAAAGTATCAATTCATATATATTTCCTGAAAGCTTGTTTCATTCCCTTTAAACAATGTATAGTTTGTTGTAAATGTGGGATTTATTATAAGTCAAGAATTTTTTATATTTTACCTAAAAACCTCCAGGGAGATAGAGACGGGCGCCTACTAAGGGGCTAGGCTTGAAAGTGTTTAAATATGTTAAAAAACTGATACAAAGGAAAGCAAAATTAGGTGAAAATATAAAATATGTTTAATGTAAAAAAGACATATTCAGCTAATATAAAAAACATTAGTATAAAGAGTTTAATTTAAAACATTAAAAGGAAAAGTTGTAAAAATGTACTCATCACTGCCTGTATCTATACTTGATTTTATTCCAATACCTTACCTGTCATTGTTTTGTGTTCTTGCTATTTTTACTGTTTCAATGCCAAAAATTCGTAATATGTATTAGAAATCAATACAATTGGCAACTAGAAACTGAAAAGCAGGAGACTGGAAGAATAGGAGCTAGATAGATGGCGTTTCCACCAGGCTAAAGTAAATAGTTTTAAAATCAGTTTTTAAAAATGGGACTGGAAATGAGTCCTGACAGGCTGGATATATAAGAAAGTAATATTTTCATAATTACTTTTGGGGTTTTCACAGCCATTGTAGCCCTGATGTAAGTCGTAATCCTTATTGTTCTTTACTCCTATAAGAAATTCCTTTTTTTTGCATTCTCACCTATGACAGACTGAGGTGGAAAATTGATCAAGGTATTATAGAAGGTTTGCTCAAAATTTTCTCAACATTATTTCCCAGATATTGAAATGGGGTTTTTGTTATTTTGTGAGGTTCTTATTACTTCAAAAGAATGTATAAAACAAATTGAATAATTCCTCAGTCAATGACTATATGCAAAATCAGTGGTGTAATATTTGACTTTTGTCAATTTCGTATCATTGACAGTTGTCTTCAGTTACTGGGTTTGAAATATAATCTACAAAACAGCATGAAAATATTATTTTTTTAAAGAGGAATTTATTTATAGGGCTCTTCTTCCATTCTGGGTAACTTTGCCAGTAGCTCAACTACCTAAGAGTATACTACCTAAGCCCTGTTTCTCCAGTCAGACATTCTATCCAAGAACCGCTGTAGTATTACTTCAGGTGGTGCCCTTATAGAGTCTATGTAGACCTCATACTTTATTCAGGCTCTCCTATTTTTTCCCTTTTGTAACATAGGACTGATTCTGTGTACTTTAAAATAGTATTCCATTTTGCTTCTAATTCTAGCAAATTGTTTGCACTATGTTCTCCAATAAACCTTAACTAATCCCTTCATAAGAGTTCTTAGTAAGCTTTCACACTAAAAGAAGGTGTATATTGTCATTAATCTTATCTTTACACATTTAACAGTTCCCCATCTTTAATATACTTTTCCTATCTTCAAAATTAAGATCTAAAGTATCCATTGCTTTTAAAAAAATATTTCCCTGTGACTGCATTTGTACTATTCATTTACCTTGTGTATCAACTCCGACGTCTATCTTTCTGTGGGTTCATTATTCCATCAGGGCTGTCACTCGGTCGTGGTTTCAACTCTGGAAACCTTTAGTCTACTGAGAATGTATACAAACTTTATCTATTGAAATAAAATGTATTGGTACAACCCCTACCACCACAAAAACATTATGTTAAGAGCGAACTAAACCGTCAGGTCTGATAAGTCCGAACTTGATATAGTCAATCCAGATTTTGTAACTGTAGAGCAAGAATTATTGTTCCGTGGACTTCAGTAGTCCGCATCTTTGGTTATATTACCCCGAATACAAAGAAACTTTTGTATTGATCTATACTAATAATAATTGGTTGAACATTAATTCTTCACTAATAATATTTATCTCATTTGAAGATATAATTTTCACATGTTTGAACTGTTTATATGTCTATCTGTGGCTATTACAAAAATGAAGGTATGTTTTGAAACTCAATTCATGGGTAAAATGAAATTAGTTGTTACAATACTACTTGTTACATCGACTAACATTGTCTGAGCACTTTCTCTATCTGGATCAAGCCTCTTGTAGTTTTACCAACCTTGCAAAAAGCAGTTTGAAAGATGATCGTAGGAAAATTTTTACTGAACCTTTTTATATTTCATCAATTTCTGATTGCCAGTAAAATCAGTTTATTTCTATATAGAGAAGTTTTTCCATCATTAGCTAAAAAGACAGATTAAAGTTGTTAAGAGAAAGTATTACCTAATTGTAATAAAACTGTATTATATTTGCCATAAAAATGCTCACATTGTTAACAAGTTTATCTGTAGAAAATTATTTGTTATTCTGCTCTTTGTTCACTGTTAATGTGTATTTATTTGTGCAAGAAGTAAAAAAACATTGAAAATTTTTCATGTCAGTAAATGTAATTCTAAAAGAATATTAAGAATTTTGTTGTTAAAAAAGAGTCAAAGGCATTTGCAGAATCTTATTTTTAATATATTGAGTAGTTTTAAGAAAATGATTTCTAAAAAATCTATGAAATAAAAATAGTATATTTTTTCCATCTTTCAGAGTGACTATTTATTTTTTTAAGTAATGCATTTTACATTTCTTGGTGTTGATTCAATTATTTAACAATGTTTTTCATATTTTTTTAGATTCTCTGTACTACAACACATATGCCTTGTCAGATTATAGAAATTTGCTGTATTACTGAATTTTCATTGATAAATACAGAACTCATATACAATTATTAATAAATCTGATATAGAGGGTAGACAAATTGTAAAGGGTAGTCACCAGTTTTTATCCCTTTCATGTCACTGCTCATGCAGTTAAAATTGTGTATAACTCTTCAACTTCATCCACTTGTTTTTAATGTCATAAATTGCAACATGTCCAACGTCTTAAAATGGAGAAAAACTGTTAGTTTTCCCAAGGTTTAGATTTTAAAAATTATTTTGACATTTTCAGTCAAAAATCAATGTCTTTTGCATATACTTTTCACTTCTCCAAGTGCAAAAGATACGTAATGGTATCTTGATTATTATCTGTCGATTCTTATAGTCATTTATTCAAAAGTCACTTAATTTAAATAAATAAAACCTTTTAACCACGAATTTATTCAAATCCATTTTGATTGCAAATCAATCATTTTCAAAGGAATTTAATACAAAAATCAAAATGTACATAAAGATTTAAATATAAAATTTTTGTGCAGTAAAGAGGTTGTATTTATTTAAATTAAATGTTATACCACAGTAGCTTCAAGTTGTTTGTTTAGCGACAAACACAGAGAGTCGATTGTTTAACACGTTCGCTGCGGCGGAACTTGGGGCATACCTTGTACCAGTCCTGAAATTTGTGTTTACAATTTTTTAATTTAATTTAATAAAAAAAGACAGTTTTCAGAAAAAAAAATAATTTCAATGCTTTTCAGGTGATAATATGAAATCATAATTTTCGGAAGCCGCAGTGCTGCCTAAAGGTCACATTGTAAGAGAAATTTTACTTGTGACTATTTATTGTCATATATCTTAAATAATAATGAAATAAATAATTTATTAGAAGAAAAAAAACATTTTGAATGCTTTTCAGCTAATATTATGACGTCACAGTTATCGGAAGCCGGTAGGAGTATCGCTAGAAGATACCATTGTAAAAAAATTACACTTTTGCCTATTTATTGTTATATATAGTAAATTATTACTAAAAGCCTATTCTGTCGAGTAACTGGTATGTCTCTCATATCAATAGTATTATAATGACACCAATTAGGGTTGTAATTGTCTGAATCATCATCATCTGACTCACTTTCATTGTCTGTAGATATAGGTTCACCATCTAGATCGGCGGCATCAATGTCACTGGACTCAACATCAAAACTAGTCTCGGAGTAGTCATCAACATCGTTCAAAGCACTATTTACATTTAAAACCATGTCCCTAGATGTACCAGCCATCATTTTACAGAGATAAAACACTAAAACTAACACTATTTATTTACAAAAACAAATGAATAATATACCGTCCTTTGGTAAGCGAAATGGGAAACTATTGCTACACAAGAAACACACGTACACACCCACCACACTGCAAGAGAAACAGCAAACTAAAGCAATAACTGCAGTCGTAAACCCGACATGTAATAAATACGGATGAGAAGCTTATAGCTGCGGATGAGGATTATAGGCTTCCGCTGCACCCAAAAAGTCTCCACTCGAAAGCCGATAGGCTTCCGCCGCTGCCAACGTGTTAATGACAAGCATTACATGTAAATCAGATTCAGCATTTTTTTCGTCATTTGCTTATAATTGTATTGTTGTGCTTAAGGCTTGTGTTGTACTACAGAGACCCGACCTGTAAATCTTTGTTTTTAAATATAATTTGTATTTTGTAGTCAAGTTTTTCCTTTCAGATCTATAATTTATTTTGGTCTTAAAACGATGCAAAATGTGTCAATATATGAAAATGTGTTAATGAAAATGTGACATTTTCATCCCAAAATGTCTTGTGGAAAATAATATACCTTTTACAGTTTATAAGTAGAAACAATTATCTTTATAAATTGAATTTTGTTTGTATAGAAATTCTTTCAGTTTTTTAAATAGTTTATGTGTCATGAATAAAAAATGGAAATAACACATAAATCTTATAAAATCTGTATTGAAAGAAAATTAATTATGATCATAGTATTAATACTTTAAAGATTTATTGAATTATATAGGAGATGGCAAGACTTAACTTGGTAATAGGTCAGTCTCTATAATGTAGACCAGGGGTCGGCAAACCATGGCCTGCGAAATGATTTCATGCAGCCCACTCCACTTGTGGCTTTTCGAATTCTGAGTGGTCTGGATAGCTTACAACAGCTTAGAATATAAATAGGTGGCTCAGTAGCTAGAACAATTACACTAGCCACAGCAATAAACGCCTAATAATAAATTACAGGCGCGACACAACGCGAGTTCACTCCCATGGAAAATTATTTTACTTTAGCAAAATTTTGTTAATTTTTAAATGAACATGTTATATTTTATTATTACAGCACTTCAAAACATTAATAAAGAAATTTGTCTCAGTTAAGTTAGAAAATTATCAAATTTTTATCAGGAAGTAAGTAGCCTATTTTATAATAAATACTTTTAAAATCCAATATTAGCCGTTAGTTAAAGTCACCTGTACTTTATTAAAATCAGTTACATTACTGATCTAAAATTAGGAAATATAATAAAATTCATAGTTAATTTATATTTGCGGCCCTTACAGCCATGCTAGATTGAACATGAGGCCCTCAAGTATAAAAAGGTTGCCAACACCTAATGTAGACTTTTGTAAAAAAAGATTTTAGGGAAATATATCCACTTTGTCTACATTTCAAAGATAGGCTTGAATATTACCAAAGTAAGGCTGTTCAGTTTGCTATCTCACATAATGAATCTCAAATAAGCTTTAAAATCTACCACTTAAGATGCATTGTTCCAAAACTTTTATACTAATATTAGCCTTGAAAACCGTTAGAAGTCTACATTCATCTGTGTTTCTCTGTAGATGCATAGGTATTAACATCTACAGTAAACTTGTCATACTTCCATCGTAATGTATTTGAAAGAGTAGCGGAACTATCTGTTTTTGTAAAATTTGGTTTGACGCTCAAGAACCTACAAATTTTGTTAGCATGCCTTTCGTCAGGTACCATTAGCTAGTTTCAAAGCAGAACATCGATAAACAAAGATGTGCGATTAAGGCGGCCTATGATGTATTAGTAAAACTATGTAGGTCAGAAATTTTCATTATTTCCATTGCAGTTATATTATTTAATCAGATATTCCATCTTTACTAAAGCTTCATTTTATTTGTTCTATAATTGTGAATTATTTTGGTTGATGGGATCAGTTTAAAATTTAGTAGTATTGTTGCAGATGTTATAAAGTGTACCACACTGCTGACAACTGCTAAGCCAATGTTTTTGTAAAGATGATTACATTGGGTAATTAACGGTGTTACAATAAAATGAAAATATGTTTCATTGCAACTGATTATGATTAGAGATTAGGGTTTAGGTGTTACAGGTACGTACAGTTTTATCAGAAGTACTTTCAAGAAGATCGATTGTTAAAATACTGTATGCAGAAGCTTCAAGCATTGAAGGGGACTAATTATAATTGATTTAGTAAAGAGATATCAAGTTTCTTATATTTATTGATATTTATAAAATTTAAAATTTCCATATTTAAAAAATTATATTTTTTTAATACTTGCTTTATTTTAACCATATTGAGGTACTGATGAAAATATTATATAATATATCGTCTACATTTTCCAGAATATGTATGTTGTCTTGAGAGTTTCATATAAAAAAAATCATTTCTAATTCAAAAAATTATTTTTTAACAAGAGAAATCATTACTGCAATGTTTAAGCCGGGTTCACATTGAGTTGTGAACTACAAATTTAGAGAACCTCTCTTGTAGTGTAAAATAGATACAGTTAGAAATTTCAGCTATTGAAATTGTTCTGTTATGACACTAATTATTGAAAAATGTGAATTTCGCCTGTTATTTAAACAAAATCTTCAGAGTAATAATCTAAATCATAACTATTTAAATAATAACAATTCAGACATAACTCTTTTGCTGTCTGAAGCAACAGATTTTTTTAAAGACAAATATCTCGTATCTTTCTTTGACATTAGACTATTTTTACTGATCTTGCTGTAGAGTTAGTTTAAAGTTTATTAGTAGCTTTGATTTCCACCTAATTATTGTGTTTTGAAAGCTTTGTGATTTCCTTTTGATGGTGGTATATCCTAGAATTCATTTTCGTTGAACATCCTGAACCACATTACATTTCGAACAGTTGTACTATTTGCGTGGTGTTAATTTTGTAATCACTGAATATCAAACCGTCTCTTCTGAAACTAATATATTCACTCCAAAAATGCTTGATTATTATTATTTTTTTTCAAGATTATATACAAAATAAATCTGTATTTTACATGTGGTTTATACAAAATAACGAGTCAGACCTGTTTGTACCACTTTTATCCAATTCACAACTCTTTGTGAGTCTGGCTTATTGTACTTGCTGGCTTGTTTTCATTATATTTTTTTATAAAATTTTAATAACCCTCTAAAGTTGTAGTAGTTTAGTAACACTATTTTAATATCAAACTTACTAATTGGGTTTTAATTAAATCTTTACTAAAACTTGAGAATTAAACAACTTTTTTTTGTTTTGTTTTTGAACGCAATGTTAATTTTAATAATTTGTAATGCTTGTTCATCTTTGTGCAGATGTGGAGGATGTAAAGTTTGTCATCAACTATGATTACCCTAACAACTCTGAAGATTATGTTCACCGGATTGGGCGTACTGGACGCTCACATAGAACCGGAACTGCATATACATTTTTTACTTCACATAATGCTAAACAGGCGGAAGATTTGATTGCAGTATTAAAAGAAGCCAATCAAGTGATAAGCCCAAAACTGATCGAGTTGGCTAATAATTTTAGAGGAAACCGAGGAAGTAGTATTGGTGGAGGTAAGTCGTATGCAAAATTGTTCAAGCTCAACTTGTTTGACTTTGAGTAAAATAAAACGAACCTCAATTATCTGGGGTGATGAAGAAAGGGAGGAATTGTGTGGGTAAATTAAAGCCGTGATTAACTGAAGTTTTATTCAACAAATTATATATACAGTAAAACTTTGTTAATAACATGTTCTTGCGCAGCATATAATTTATACAAATTTATGATTAATATATTTGCATTTATGACGTTTTCTTGTGCACATTTCCACACCTTGTGCCAGGAAATTATTAATTTTAAGAACTCTAAACCATTAAACTTTCTCTTTGGGAGTTACACAAACCGTATAATATATCCTACTGGAAAACTTGTGGGTAGTAGAAAGATAGGTCTGTTGTATTAGACCCAAGTGCAAGTATAAAGCTAATGGTTGCTCAGTGTCTGTAAACTTATTAGCTATAAACAGCTTGTTTGTAGAATTATATTTTCTTTCATTATTAGTTAGTCTCTGAGTCGAGAGCAGGCTCGAGTCTCTCTCTCTCCTCGTCTCTACCCACCACCGCTTCATAGATGTTAAAACAAAATACAGAGAAAAATTCTAATTTCTCCAGTTATACACACTGAAATGGCTATGACTGAAACTCACACTTGCTATTACTGAATGGCTATAATTGATAATTGAAGATCACATGTGTAATTTTAAATACTTCTATCAGATGTTTTTCATGCTTTCAGAAACTTCTACTTTTTAGGTTGAACGTTTTGTGTAGCCTATTACATCAAAGCAAAACTTTTGAAAGGCCTTACTATAAGACCAATATGTTAACTAAATATATTATTAGAGAATATCAAGTAGGCATATATAACTTAAAAGAATCGAGAATCAGAAGAAAAATTTTAGAATCAGAATAAAAAATTTTAGGGATCGGCCCATCCCTACATACGACACATTACATCTGTATTACTAATATAAAACTGATCAACATAAAATGACAAATGACACTACTTTGAATTATTGAAGAAAAGAAGGTTATTATTGAAGAAAAGAAGGTTATTGAGGATGTCTCAAATAACAATTGTAGATTAAGTAAATAGCCTTACTCTTCAGTTAGATAACACATAATTGAAGAATTTTAGATTGATTATCTCTTTTGTTAAAATTTAGGACATGAAAACATTTTTAATGATTTACATTTATGTGTTTATTAAATGTTTGTTTATTAACGTTTGTTTTAGGTCGTAATAGGTGGAGAGTTCGAGGTAATTATCGAAGTCGTTCAAGATCCCCCCCACCAAGGCATAGTCGCTCTAGGTCACGATCTCAAGATGTGAGGCAGGATACAAGAAATAATCATTACAGAAACTACAGTAACAGTCGCAGTAGGTCACGAAGTCGTTCCCGGCCAAGAAGTCCTCTAATAAAAAGAGAACCTGTGCAACAAAAAACAACTCAGTACTCTTCTCAACAACAGCAATCCCAGCCTCTGTTGAATCGTCCGCCTGTGTCACAGATAGTTAACAATCATATAAACAACAATACCAACTCACAGTCACAGATAAATTCTGTTCCAAGTCCTGTACCTTCAGTACGTCCCAATTTACAAACGCGGCCATCATTTACACCCCAATCTTCTCAGTTACCAGTCCAGCGTCCAAACATATTGAAACCTCCTCTACAGCCGCAACAACCTAATCCACAGCCAGTGCAAAAATCATCTTCAGCTCAGTTGCCACAATCTACGTCATACAATATGTCTCAACCATCAGCATCAACACTGAACCCAACACAGTCATCGTACAACCCCATGCAGATACGGTCTTCAAATTCAACTACACATTCTGTTCCGCAATATTACCCTCCCTCTTACACACAATATCCTTATATGCAGTCCCAACAGTATAATATGCCTCCATCAATGATGCAGACTTCTCAGCCTACATTTAATAATTTTCAACAAACTCAACCCCAAACAGTGACTGCAAATTCAACAGGATCTCAGTCACAAATAACTCCAAATATATTAGGGTTACATATTCCTCCCACATTGTTCTTCTCCCCACCTCCACCTCCACCACCGCTTCCTTCAACACAGAAAGCAACTCAGCCAATGCCTGTTCCGCCAGTTAATGGTTATTCATTTACTCAAGCAATGAATCAATGATAAAGGTCAGTAAATATAAATATTTTGATAGTTTATAAAAAAAAGCATTAAATAATTGAATAATTGTTAGAACAATTATTTTCTTTCAAAGCCAAGGTATTTGTCTTTAATCCAAGGTAATATTTTTCATCCATTGGGAAAATGATTATATGAGGGTAGTCAGAAAATAAAAAACCTTTTGCTGTAACTAAATTTAAAAAATGAATACAACATGCTTTATTGCAACATTATAGTATCTTAACCTATGTATTTTTATAGACACTAGGTTTAAGGCATTTGTAGTATGTAACCAGTTTTTCGATGGTGATATATTCTTCAGCTGCCAAGGATCAAAGCAATGATGATACTACTTCTTTGAGTTCTTCATTACAGTATTCCATCCAAAAATTCTTGCAATTTTGGAAACAAGTGAAAATTTCCAAGGGTATTTATTTATTATACAGAGGCCATTATTAAACCGTGCACTGCGGTGGTTAGGTTATCATAAATATGTTACTATTACTTCCCTGTTACATTATGTATCAGATGTGAGGAAGTGCTAAATAGAGGAACAAGACACATTGAGGTACTGCCAGAATATATATGTGGCGATTGGGAGTGACCGCAACTAGCGGCGATGCGTTCAACTCGATTCTCGCTAACATTGCTTGTTTTTAAGAGGCAGAAAACAAGAACCGATCGTCACAATGACACGATTTGTCACAATAAGTAAAATAAAGTCGGTCCTGTATAAATATTTAGTGTTCTTACGTCCCCTTTATATATAGTGGCCTCCATATAATATGTTAGTATCTTTTTAAGTGCCAGTTCAGGATTGTAAGCAGGGTGGCCAAAGATTTCTCACTTCAGTCTTTGAAGTTTTTTCTGTGTTCGAGCACTTGAATGTAAACAAGCTTTATCATGGATCAAAACCATCTTAGAAGATAGCAATCTATGTCATTTGTTTTGGATAGCTCATTGTAGAGTTTCACTGTAGGCGTTTAAGTAATGTTTCTGCTTTTGGCATAAACTTCACGCTGATTAAAGTATTTTGGTCCCAAAAGGCTGTTGCTATAACTTTTTTGTTCAGATTTGGTTTTTCTTTCCTAGGTTCAGAACTGATGTTATTGCAATGATTGGTCCTTTGTTTTCAGCTTATTGTACAAAATCCAAGTTCCTTCTTCTGTTACAATGCTGTAAGAAACTTATCACCATGTTTGTTATTCAGTAAAAACTCTAGAGCTGCTCCTATCTTTTTTGTCTTGTCAACACTTAAGGCACCTAACAAGCACACGTTTTCTTTTCTTGTTTCTTTTTTTAACATTTGCTTTCAAATCGTTTGCAATGCTATTTGAAGTCTTCCACTTCAGTCTTCATCAAGCACACTGGTTCTTGCTTGGTTAAACATGATACAATATTTATTCACAGAGGACTCTCATTGCATTATTAACACATACAGTTCTTTAATTTGCCTATAAATATTAACAGCTTAAATAGTTTTCCATTCAAAAAGTGAATGACACTTTATACCCCACATTTGGCAGGTTTTTTTACTGATACTACTATTTTTGAATATTTACAGAACACATGTGAATTAAAGTATGTAAAATAGTAACTATGTAAAAAAATAAATAAATGGAAAATAAAATGTTACTTATGGTTTGAAGCTTAGGGTTTGAAGCAGTTGATTCATGGAACTAATTGTTCACTTTACATTTGTAAAAAAATTTAAATAAAGTCAGAAAATCTTTACAGATTTAAAAAAATCAATTTAGAATTAAATTTGTGTGTGATATAGTTTGAAGCACTCTTTTCCGAAATATAATAGTACTTTATTTATACCACCCACACTGTATCGGATTTGATTCCATTGTAAAAAAAACTTTTACACATTTTCTTGGAAATTTTTGTTTTTGATGTGGAAATTGAATTGGAAAATGAGGCCAATTTTTTGTTCATAGATATAACTGATTGTATCCCAATCTTAAACGCCCAGGAGAAAATCTTTCTGGGGGATCAGTTATTTCCAGCAGTTGTGCTAAATTTATTCAGTTACTTGTATAATGCCTCTGCTCTATAATTGTTGTTTTTAATTTATTATAAATAGTAAAAGAATTGTAAATTGCAGAATGTAATAAATTTTTAAAAAAATATAGGCCCTAATTGTTCTTAGTTATTCCATTCATTCATTGCTGTTATTAATAACAGTAAACATGCTGTTATTGTAATCAGTAATAATTTCAATTTTCTTGAAGTTTTTCACTTAATACTCATTTTCTTTTTTCACTAAAATTCAGATATGCGCAAAATGTGAAAAGAACAACATCTTTATTATCTTCCAACATAAAACCTACATATAACTTGATTTAAAAAAAAAAAACATTTAAAATCTCTTAGTATATCGAACCTAGTTTTTAAAGCAGTTTTTATATCATGAATGTGATTCTTTAACAGTTTGACAAGAAACTTTGGTGAAACTTAACCAATTAACTTGAAAAAATTATGTATCAAGTCCGTGAAGAAGGGTTGCATAAAATCTAAAACAATAGATTCACTGGCTAAAATTCTCTACGTGGTTTATCCTCCTTAATATAAATTTCGAATACTTAACAATACCCTAAACTCACTACACAAACTTTTATACTAAATCTTGCTCGCTTTTTGGGGTAAATTGTGTGTAAGTCAGTCTTCACCTCATCTTCACAAGGCTCTCATCTATGTTTTGTTGTGATGGAAAAAAAATTTATCTATTACAGGCCTGATTTTTTAAACGTTTTCAGCAGGAGGACGGGTTCATCACAAAAATCCAGATAACTGGATATAGTTATAAACTTTGCAATAAACATGGTTTCTGAATAAATGGGTATCTAATGAAGTTTCTTGATGTAATCATCTTCAATTCACTGATTAAACTAATTTTACACTACTTAACCAAGTGAATACGTAATTGCTTACTTGCTGACGCGTTTCAAAACGATCGTTCCTTTTTCGAAGCTAACCTTCTACTAGCGGCTTCTGGCTCTTTACAAACGGTATGACAGGGTTGGATTTATGACATTAGGTGAGGTGTCGGCGTCTTGTGTGATGTATTTCTAAAGACTATAGGCTTCAAAGTGTGTGTGGTCATTAAGTATATTTTCCCTGTCTGTTGCGTAGTGTTTGTGATTTCATATTTTTCTAAGGTTGTTAGTTTTTTACTCTGTTTTAATGTGTGTAGAATATTTAAATTAGTGTGTATGTCGGTATGTGTGTGTTGGGTGTTTTTTAGGTGTTTTGCGTAGCTGGATTTAGGGTTTGTTTGTTTTGTTTGGGTAATGTGTTCATGGAAGCGTGTGTAGAAAGACCTGCCGGTGTGACCGATGTAATAGTTGGGACAATCGTTGAAAGTTAATTTGTAAATACCTGAGAGTTTGTTTATGTCAGTTTCTTTTAGAAAAGGTTGTATATGTTTTCTTAGCGTGTTTGTTGTTTTGTAGGATATTTGGTAATGGAGTTTTTTAAATGTGGAGGCTATTTTGTGTGTGTTTTTATTGTGGTAGGTGAGGGATATGTATTTGTTATTTTTTGTGTGGTTTGTTTGTGTGGCTGTTAAATGGTGTTTATGTTTTATTTTCCTGAGATTATTGTCTATGAGCGTGTGTTGGTAGCCGTTTTGTTGGGCGATGTATTTTATGGTATTAAGTTCTTCGTTGTAGTCTTTCTGTAGCATTGGTATGTTTATTAGACGGTGTAACATATGATTAAAGGCAGCGTGTTTGTGTTGTGTGGGGTGATTAGATGTATTATGTATGACCATATCTGTAGTTGTTGGTTTTCTGTATATTTTGAAATTATGTCTAGTGTTGTGTTTGGTGATAGTAAGATCTAGAAAGTTTATTCTATTGTTTCCTTCTAACTCGAGAGTGAATGTGAGGTTTTCGTGTATGGTATTAATGTAATTATGTAGTTGTTTGATTTGCCTTTTGTTGCCGTTGTATAATATTAAAATGTCATCTACATATCTATGGTAGTAAATTATTTTATGGGTGTGGTTATTGTCCTGTAGGATATATTGTTGTTCGATGTGGTGTAGGAATATTTCTGCTAGGATGCCTGAGATAGGGGAACCCATTGGGAGGCCATCTTTCTGTGTGTAGTATTTGTGTTGGTATGTGAAGTAGTTTGGTGAGAGTGATTATTTCATGTGTGAGTTTATGTGGCGTGTTGTTTGCTGTGAGCATATTTTGTAGTATGTTCAGTGTTCTATTGGCACATTAGTGTATAGGTTTTTTATGTCGAATGAGGCTATGGTGGAGTTGTGTGGTATGTGGATGTCTTGTATTTTGTGTATGAGCTCTATGTTATTGTGTATGGATGTGTGATTGTGAAAGTTTATGTTGTCTCTGATAAGTTTGTCTATGTATTTGGCTAATTTATGTGATGGTGCATGTGTGTGATTGATTAGTGGACGGATGGGTTTGTTTTCTTTGTGGATTTTAGGTAATGCATTTAATACGGGGGCTTGGGGTTTTATTTGTTTATAATATTTCTTTTGTTTACTTTTCATGATTTTGGTGCATTTGTTTAAAAGATTTTTAATTTCTGTTTGGAATTTTGGTGTGGGGTCTGATCGGAGTTCGGTTATTTTGTTTTCAGTAATGAAGCTGTTGACTTTCATGTCGATGTCTTGTTGGTGCATAATTACGATGGAGTTACCTTTGTCTGCTTTTAGGAAATTTAGGTTTTGTTTGTCGCGTTTTTGTATGATTGATTTAAGGGTTGAATGTTCGTTACTTATGGTAGGTTTATTGTTTAAGTTATTTATGTTGGGCATTTTATGTTTAATGTCTTGTCTAATGTATTCGTGGTGTGTGGGATCTGTGTATTGTATTGCAGTTTCAGTGTCTAAAAGGATGTTCGACATTTGTTTGGGGTTGTATTTTTTGGGGTGTAGGTTGTGTTTTAGGCCTTTGTTTAATAGCGTTAGTTCATTTGTGCTGAAGTTGATGTTTGTAGTGTTAATAGTGCATGGGTGGAAATGGTGATCGGTGTAGATTGTGATGTTGCTTTGGGTTGCTAGGTTGTGTAGTTGGGTATCTAATATTTTTCTCAAATACCAATACATATGAATATTGGTTTTTTTTTCACTTAAGACATCATTATTAAAAATGCCAAATAGCTTTTTACCTTATACCTCTAGTAAAAAGTATCCAGTTACCATTTTTTGGTTTTTTATTTGTTACCGAGATTAACCATTGGTTTCCCACATCGTCATGTCAAAAACTTTTCATCTCAAAATGAACTGAAAATATCTAATTCTTTAAAATAATTTTCCAACTGTTAGGATATATTTTGTTCTTAAAATATACCCTGAAAATAGGATATTTTTTACAAAGTTGGTTTTTTCTTTTCAAACAAAATTTAAAGTCCTTCCCCCACTTTCCTAAATTTATTACATAGTTATACTGAATCTTATGTAGGGGGAGCTTTGTAAAATGAATTATCAACATGTGATGTTGATGACAGATCAACAGACCTATTAGGGCCTGGGAGGGGATCTTTGGAGTGACAATATTTTTTGAATCACTCTGTATTTATAAAGTTAATATCATCACGAATTTCAACAAATCTATGTGGACAGTCACACTAAAGCATTGCCACTACATTCACTTCCACTACACTTTAAAAGAAAGGTGCTTTAAAATTTATCACACTAAAGTAAAGTTTTAAATTTAAAAACTACTTAGTGTAAGTATATCTAAATATTTTTTATAATTAGTGAATTTTTGTATAAATCAGAAGTGAATAATAATAGTGGGAGCTAAGAATCTAATGCTAACTTCAAACAGTAAGTGTTAATTTGTTTTTACTAATTACGATTAGAAATGAATAAAAAACTTCGCCTGAATAAATATATATAAAGTACTATATAAGAAAGAATATTTTTTGTAGCAAAATACAACTCAGTTGACACAAGGAATTAACTCATCAACCTTAGATAACTCGAATAATTTAATCTTCAATGTGTTAACTAGCTCTGATTGTTTTTAGACTTAGAGCAAAAACAGGCCACAATTAGTACTTGGTAAAACTAGTATTACTGGTAAAACTTGTTATATACACTAGAGAAGGTCATCCAGTGACTTTAACGGATGGATGATTTTTGTGACAGCTCCAGGTATGGATCAGTGACTTTTACTGATGACAAGGCATAATGAGACTGCTCTGTATGTGCCAATAACAGGCAGGCATACCACACTGGTGAAATGATTCCACACCTCGCTTTGATCTTTTTTGGAAGGCTCGTTTTATTTAAAAATAAACTCCTACGAAATTAAGAACAATCTACCGAGCGCAAAATGGCATCTACTTTACACAACACTGTCACTATCTTGAAACCTCTGACACAAATCAACCTCTTACACACGACATAAATGAGTAGAACCAGTGACAGCGACAAATAAATCTGACAACAGTGTTAAAATATACAGTAGCTTTTCAGCCGTGACAGCGACATTTTGCCCAATCACAACAGAGACAACACCACCTCTCCCCTTCAGTCAACGACACTGCATGATAATCGGCGCATGAGCCGAGCCAGTGACAACGATAAATCAACCACCGACAGCCGTTTCATTCAGTGGCCGCAACGTTTTGCCCAATCACAACAGAGGCAACTTCCGATCGATCAATTGTCACTGGAACTGGCATTTTACATATTTCGTCATTGGTACCACCACCAACAAACGAATATCAGTGACAGAAATTTGACAATTATAAGTTTTATTAATAAATAACAAATTTGTTTTTTCTTATTTTAAAGTTTTACAAATTTTCTATAAGTTTCCTCTTTTATTACACGTCTTATTATTCTAAATTGTATTTCTCTTTTGGGCAGCAACAGTTTTTTATTTAATTTAGCCTAAATTGGTTTTAATTTTGATCTAGTACAAGCTCTATAATCTCGGGTTATCTGGTGGGTTTTAAATTTTGAATACTGAAATCTTATTTGGCACTCTAAAGTACAGAACAAAAAATCTAATCTTTAAATGTTATAAACTATGTTACAAATCAATCTATTTCTAAGTAAAATTGTTCTTTAATATTTTCTCTAAATGTTTTCTTTTATAGTTTAATTTTATATTAAATTCCTCTAATTTCTTTTCTTTTATAAATGTCTGATTGCAAAATTTCAAAATGTATTAATGGATCTAGCCTAGATACTTAAGTGTTTTAGATTGCAGATTCCACTTTTCAGCCTTTTATCAAATATTTAATAATATCCTTTTTTTTAAATAAATAGTTTTAATTTATTTTCTTGTAAGTATTCCGTAGTGTTAATTCAATTCCAGACCAACACTCCCGCACCAAGCTTGAATTCGTTAAATTTTGCTGGCCAACTCTGAAACACGTCCGTCTTGCTTGAATAGGTGTGTAGGACTGAAGCCACGCTAACTAAGCATTTCGAAAATGGCTAAAACAAACTATTTCCTTTTCTTAATTGTTGTTACCGGCTTTACGGATGCTGTATTCACTGCCTTTTGTACATTTCATGTTCTTAATAACTAGATTTTAATTTCTTCGCAGGTGACTGCATTTAAATATTATATCTCCGTTTAAATTGTCAGCTGTTCTATTCACAATGCGAAAGCTAGTTCATCCAGTTTTGGTCAACTTCTGCGAATCTTAACATGGTTTCACTTTTCTTAACACTTAAAGGCTTTTATTTTTATTTACATTGTTTTAGTGTTCGTTTTAAACTGTTACAATTTAAATTGTTTCTATTATATTGTTTGTTTTACAGTGGTTATTGTTCTAAACTTGATTAAATATTACGATTTTGCCAATTTAGGTTATGTTTACATTTTTCTCTTTTTTTCATAATTGGTTATTTTATGGTTTGAATTTACTTACATATTTATATTATATATAGTGCCTTTCTTACTTGCTATTTTCAAAATGTTACAATACATATTACAATAATAATTATTGTTTGTTCACAGATTCTTCAAGTTTAGGACAATTTTTACATGACCCAGTGATGAGTTCAAGAAAAAAATATATAATTATTTAATCATGAGAATTTTTATCTTTTTTTTAGTGTTTCATAGATTTATTTAATTTCTCAATGTTTTGAGAATGATCACTTGTGATTATAGATTTTTATTAAATCTAACTGCAATCTGGATGTTTAGATATCGTTTTATCCTTTAGTTCTATTTAAATATATATTGTCTTTGATATTGTTTCCTTTAATATAATTTAGTTAATAATTAATGAAGTTTCAAGTTAATATTCGGTATATTGTTAAAATCAATTGAGCAATCAAACAAAAATAGAACTTTTTTGCTCTGTTAATAAAAAAAAGAGTACTGCGTGTATAATTTCACTTTATCCTAAGCTAAATCCTTTAGCAAATAATGTCTAAAATGCAGAATCCATATTTCCCCTGGTGTAAAACGTTTTCTTTCAATAGTAATCTATTTATTCCACTCCCTGTGAAATGCACTTTTAAATAGATTGTTTAAAAAGCAATTCAATGATTGAACCATTGACATGAGCCCGCCTAGTATTACACATGTATCTGTAGTTCCCTCCCTTAAATATTTTTTTGTTTTTTCTAATAAATTTTCTTAAAACATGTCTTATTCCAATGAACCTGTATTCCCCTTAAACCTCCTAATCAGCTGTTACAAATATATTTTGCTACTCAAATCTGAATAGCAGTCTCTATCCATCCACTCCTTTTTTTCTACCTCTTAATAAAATTTAATTTTTGACCTAGTTTTGCACTTACCATTAGTAACCTAATAAACCAAATAACCTAAGCCTCTATTGTTCCAACATGCATACATAACAAGACACCACAGTAAAACAATTTTTGTTTTTTGTTTTTAAGAATAATTGACTTTTCACCATTTACGTTTATTGTGCAATTACCAGACTTGTCAAAATTCAGTGGTGTTTTGTCAATATTTCTAATGATAGCCAACTCTAGCCATGTTTTTATGAAGGTCATAAGAATCTATGAAAATTAGTAATCTTGCATAAATCTTTTGGTAAATGTGGAATTTTGTCTCAAAATTAGATTGTGAATTTTTATAAGACAGCGACACAAACTTCTTGTTGCCAGAAATTTGGAGATTGTTTAAGATTATCTATTTGATAATACCCTACCAAGTATACCTATTTGACGTACTTTTAAATACTCATTCTGCTATGATTAATTTTTATAGCAGTGTTTGTAGAAAAATAAACACTCATTTTTCTAATTACAACTGAAGATAGTAATAATGGCATATTATTAAATACGAAATGCACTATAAAATTAAAAAATACTTAAGTAGATAAATGATTAGTACCTAGGTACCTTATTCGATAACAACAGCGAGAAAATAGAGGATGAGCACGATTGTTGAGACACTCTAATAAGGAAATATCTAGAAGAATCTAATGATGAGGAGTTTTGTGCACGTGCTTCTATCTCAAATAGGCGTCCAAATGATATCGAAGATGTAGTAGAGAATAATCATGTCAATTATACGGACTTGGGGTCTATACAGACGCAGATGTGACTTACCGTCCAGGAGTTGGAACCATAGACACAAGTGAATCATCAGAGAGTGATACTGAGTGTAGACTACGCAGGAATAAAAAACGCCTTTGAGCACTTACATACGCCATGTCATCCTCCACGTAACGCTGAACCTCCATGTATCTCCGACACACAACTCTCCACCACCTAATGTGGTTTTTTCTAACGGTGATCCTTGACCTAAAGCCTACGGTTCACCTAATGTCGACCCTCCACCTAGCGACAAGCCTCTATCTAGTGAGAATGCCACACCCAGTCGATAAATGTATCCTAATCAATTTATTTTACAATCTGGATTCAAAGGAGCTATAAATAATTACCTATGAAGTACTCGTCCTGGTCCAGTCAACATTCGCGATCCAATACGTAACATTCTGGATGGTTTCAAGACGGGATGTTGTGGGGACTGCACCTGAATCGCTTATACCCATATCACGTTTCCGTCAGATTTTTGACGAAGCAATGAAGTTGACTGAACAACAATTGCTATCCTGTCTTGAAACGCCTAACACTTGGAAAAACGCAAAATCACAAATTTCTGAGTTACTTGGAATCCCGCCGCTCCAAAGTAAACAGAGCCAGAAAGATGTGTTTTTTTGTCCAGCAGCCATCAGAAAGATGACTACTAGCTACTGTGCATGTTGCAATCACCCAGTATGTGCACAGCATTGAGCAATGTACTGTGTAGATTGTGACAGCTAGTTTGAGCTATAAATATCCTGATTTTCATTTATCCACCAAGTTTATAAAAAAATTTAAAAAATCTTCCATTTTACTTAAAATGTGTTCTATAACTCAATCATTTATTACATTCTGTTTTTTTCTAAATAAAATAACTTTAACAATATTTTAAAACAGCTTTTTTAAACAGTGTTGTGTAATTGATATTTTTCATTATATTAGGATTTGTAGCTACTGTAATATTTTTTTTCAAACGCTAGAGAGGTATAGGATATTACTATGTTTTACACATTAGCAAAAAGACGTTATTTTGTCAAATGAAAGTTGGAGTATTCAAATGACGATATATTAGCAATGTGACAAAATTTAGACATAAATAATCTAGGGTTAAATCATCTAAAGCGCCTTTCAAAAATGGTTCTACTTATACATAGAGAATACATATATTAATTCTTTTATAAATGAAGGAAGGGACTTTAAGGAAGTAATCAGACAAACTCAAAACTAAACCTATATTGTATTTTTTAACACATTCATTGCCAATCACACGATATCACGTGATGTCAGATCTTACCGGATAGCCGATCACGCGATATCGCATGGCCGTTACTATCCAAATTCTAAGCGAATTATTATAGCGGCCACCACACAAAATTCCAATTTCCAGCTTGGCAATGAATGTGTTAAAAGCACAAATTTCAATTGATGCTACTCCTTTTTATCATAAAACTTACTATTTATAATTCTTCTGTGTTAATTAATACAGTGTACGACAGCCATAGTTATTTATGCTTTACCTATTCTTTTCTCTACAGTACAAATGACAAATATAAGAAAATATTCTGTGCAATTCACTATTTACCTGAAAATAATTTGTTTCAAGCAAACGACTGAAAGATTACCCAACCTGTAAAACAAAATTATTCACAATGGAAAACTAGTTTTAAAAACCAATTGTTGCAAAGTTGTAGATACTGGTATGAAAAATATACTTGATTAAATATTGCTTAGTAGCCTTTGATAAAAAACGAGACCTGTTGGATAGCTGGAGAATAATCGCTTGTATCAAAATAGGAATAAACATAAAATTAAAAGATGTTAGATGATCTGTTTATCGATAGCTTACCAGATCAAATACCTGAGCAGTTTTCAATTAGACAACAAAGGAAAATTGACATGCACTAAGTTTCTTATACAAGGGAAATAGAATGGATAATAAGCTTACATTTACAGCACATGCTGAAACTGTGTCATCTAATATTGCACATAAAGCAAATATTTTAAAGAGACTGGCAGGAACTAAATGGGGGCGGGGTATCTCTTGACCTTCTTAACAAAACTTATGACATACATAAAGCCTCGTTTGATGTATGGTGTAGAAGTCTTAACAATAGACATCAAAATAATTGCAAAGAATAAATTTGAAGTAAGCCAGAACAACTGTTTAGGTTTTTTCTCAGGAGCAGTGAAGACGACTTCTATAACCTCACTTCAAGACTACACAAAGAACAAACCATTAGATGAAGAATTCAGCATGAAAGCAGATATCCTTTATGAAAAATTGATGTGTAGGGAACACAACAATTCATGGATTATGGAATTACTTCCCAATCAAAGATTAAAAACTCAGACAAGTTTTAAGCATGTGGTTGTTGAAAGGAAAATAAATATATCTGAAATTGAGCAACCTCCGCAATTAGTAAACCCATTGGATTTCATGCAATTTAATGTGTCCTTAGATCTTATACAGCCAGTGAACATTAAAATTGACATGCCGGAAAAGATATCCCAAATTGCCTTGGAAACTTTAAACTCATTGTACCCCAGGACTCCTGTGTGAGAATCTACACGGATGGGTCTATAATGCATGGTGTGACGGAAGTGGGTATATTCAATAATTCCTTCTCACACTATTTTGCACTGAGCAATAACTTAACTGTTTTTGAGGCAGAACTGTTTGCCATCAATGAGGTTCTTCAACAGCTGATTCTAAGACCATGGCTTAATAGCAATATTGTTTTATTGGTGGACTCTAAATCCTCATTACAAGCTATGGCTAATAATGATACATGTAGGGCAATGGTACAGAATATAAAAAAGAATTATAAAATTGTAAAAAACCATGTAATCAATATTGTATGCAGTGGATCTCATCTCATATGGGAATACAAGGGAATGAGGCCACAGATGAACTTGCAAAGAGAGGAACTAAAATTGTTCATAAACCATTAAAAGTTTTAAGTAGAACTTTTACTGCAAGCAAGAATACAAAGTATTAAAACATCTTACCAACAAAGTTTTAGGAATATGATGAAGGAAATATTGAAGGACAAGTCCTATAATGCGTTTGAGGCGAATAGAACACTCCCGAGAAAAACATCTAACTTCAGACTGGCCACAGGGCATGATTCTCACCGGACATCTCAGCAGAATGAAACTATTAGAATCCAACAGGTGCACAATATGTGCATGCAAACCATCTATTATGGACAAGGACCACCTCCTGGTCTGCAGTGGACTAGATAAGGAAAGACAACGACGAAGGGATTTACCTGGATTGTATTGGGAGGCAAGATCTTAAATGGCGTAAGCCAAGTGAGAGCCATTGAAAGAAAAACAAGTTTCTTATACAATATCAAGAGGACAGTGGTACAGTATATTACAATGAAATTATTGAAAAGAACCCCAATACCACAAAAATAACAAATAAAACAAGTTACTTAAGGATGAAACCCTTTTCGATTATTTTTGTGCTATTGGGGTTCTTTCCTATATTTTCATTGTAACTAAGTCTCTTATGAATTACTATCAGAACTAATTGTAGTAAAATAATATTTTGGCAAATGCTCTTGTCCAGGGTATCCCAAAATTTGGATACTACTCTTCTTGAAATCAAAGCCTCCCACGACCATCCACTTCACACTATAAGTAAATGGTATTGTTATATTAAAACGAAACAAATATTATATATATATGTATTATATATATATATATGAAGTTAATATATTACTATTGTAACTACTTTATCCACCACTAAGTGCAATAATTTTACCTTGTGAGAAAAATACATCAGTGATTCGACAATGGTCAAATGACCGAAAGGTGCCTCATCACACAAGGTAAAATTATTGTACTTAGTGGTGGATAAAAGTATTTACAATAGTAATATATTAATTTCATAAAGTCAGTGCAACGGTAAAATAATGGACAACGTAAAATATCAAGATATATATATATATAAACAATTTTTTATTTATACCTACTTTTACAAGAAACTTGATATAACATTTCAAGTTTTAATTCACAAAGTAAATTTTAACTGATAAGAGGAAAATCTGTTGGCGAGATGGATGAGCTTGATATTTTAGCACTAGCATACCTATTTGAGGTGTTTTAGTAAAGGCACAACACGCAAGTCATTAGCAACATCAACCTTGTTTCTTTATTTTGTTTTTATTTCAACAAATGCTGAAAATGTTTTTTCGCACAAGTATTTGTTTGAAAAAAGTAAGTATAATCGAAGAGCTGCCTGTAATACACTTCTATGTGTTTTATCCAAAATGAAGATTTGACCATTGTGGCGCTGTTGCCTCATTGAACGGCAAACATTCATTTCACATTTTTGTACTATTATTCTTTTCAAGCTGTCATGGTGATTTAATTTTAAGTTTATAAAATTTGCACAACCTTTACTTATATTTCTTTTATAAATTCATTTAAATTTTCTGAATATTATCTTCAATAAAATTACCTATGTAAAAAACATTTACGATGTTAATTGAGTTGTAAATTTTGATTAATTGTATACTTATTGAGAAATTATCTTACTATTTTCCAACTGGTCTCCGCCCTCCCCCTGTTTGGAAACCTATGCTCTAGTCTAAAAGATCTCTACACCAAACATTGTTCAGACTGCAGCAGTAGGTTTTTTGTCACACCAGAAATTCCAGGTCAAAGATGAGAAATTACAATCATATCAACTCATAGGAAGTTAAAAGGCAGGCTTCTGCTTAGTAATATGTATTATACCAGGATAAGAACAATAAATATTTAATACAAGGTCAGTATAAAACATTTTATTATTTATTAAAACAAAATAATATTATTCCAATAATATCACGTATCATAAAGTAAGAGCTTAAAAAAAGCATAAGCCTGAAATTTAACAAAATTAATAATTAAAATAGATAATTCTTATAGATACAACAAATTATATTAGCTTATCTATTTACAAACTGAACAATAAAAAATATCTACAAAATTTGAGAATAATTTTTATTTTTGCATTTAAGAAAAGATGTTGAAACTCAAAATTTAAGATTACATTTTTAAAAACTTGGAGTATTGAACCACTAAAACGTGTAAAAGGAGAGGCTTTGTTAATTTTATTTTGTTTTTACATGTTATTTGAAAATACTTTCTGAACAATTTGAGAGATTTATCAGGAATATATACATTTTTCTCTAGTTATATTAAAATGCTTTGCAAATTATCTGGTTAGGGTAGATCCTATTATAATTGAATGTGTTAAGTCACTTCCCATTTCATCAGTTTTGAAACACAAATGTTGAGATAGTGTGACTAGCTATACTGGTAAACTTCATTTTGTGTCCTAACTGGGTACTTTGTAAAATAGCTAATAGTAATGTAATATAATATAAAATAGTGTTATTTTATTTAAAAACTGTGTTTATAGTTTAGTATGTTGGTAAATGGAGGATACGTTTGCCTTTTTCAAATTTTAATAATTATGATTTGCAACATTAAAATTTGTCTTGTTCAGAATGTATTTTCAAGTAAACAAGATTAAAAAAAAAACAAACAAAATCAGAGTTAACAAAGTTTTGAAAACTTTGAGCTAAATTTGTTAAATGCGTTTGAAAGTTATCAGAATAAAAAATATCAGAAACTTCAACTTTAAAAACTTTATGTAACCTCAAAAATGTATTATAGCCAGTGAAAACAATGCATTTTAAAAATGAATAACTGGACTGTAGTAGTTAACCATTGTTTTAACATTACTAATTTTACTAAGGCTTTTGCATAGCATCTAAAGATGAGAGGAAGAATAAAACAAAGAAAAATACAAGAAAAATCAATACAGTAAAACCTCTCTTAAGTGAAACAGCCTTGAAAATTAAAAAATAATAATAATAATGTACAGTACACTTTACTGAAATAAGCAAGAAATTCCATATTTGAGGTCAATGCCTGTTTAAACAAATGCACAGTAATAGTACACCATTGAAGAAATTCTACATGTGTTGGTCGAGGTTGTAATAGTATGTGTACATACTGAATACATATAAAAACATTATCAGGCTTATTAAAAGTATGTTTTCTATAGCATAAAAAGTATATTTATTTGAGTACAGTAACCTTTTTAGTTCAAAATTAAAAGAAAATCACATTTTTTTTGTTTTTACTGAAATTTTGGTTATTCAAAATACTTTCTGCCTCCTTTATTTCCGACAGTAGAGGTTTTACTGTATGTAAAAACAAAAGTCTAATGCTATTCAGATTTTATTAATGAAAATTTAAGAAAGTATTTATCAAATGTAGAGTAAAATAAAAAATTAAACACATTATAATTTTTGCTGTTAAATAACAGTGTAAGCATTCATTAATATGTATATTTATATTAAATTTCTTACAGTTGCATATTCTGGTCAAATTAACCATAGAAGATTTTTGTATTTGTTTTACCTGATCTTTTGTTACAAAAATCCCTCACTGCACATAAGGGGTACTTTTTAAATAAGTATGACAGATCCCTTAAAAAGTATGATCAAGACCCACGAGCACCACAAACCCAAATGCATACAATTGTAAAAGGTAACAAAGTAAAGCTGTAGACAAAAATAATTTATTCAGTGACAGTGAAACTCAATTAATTGGGTACAGTAATCTTCGATCCTTCCTACCGATGTCTTTATGTCTGTAATTCACGTATTTGAACACACAGTAGAACCTCAATAAGTTGGACCCTGTTAACTCAGTTGCTTTTGAAGCACAACAAATAAGAAATAACACAAATCAAATAAGTACAGTATATACATAAAATGTCTAACCACAATAAAAACGTCCTAAAAATACCTATAGATAAGCAAAATAATGTTGTGTGTTCTTATTCGAAAAAGGCTACAGGATCACACAGTATGAAAGTAGCTCATAAAATTTTAACAGCCAAAATTAACAGATTTGTTTGCCAAGAAATGTTGCAGTAGAGTTTACCTGTATATACAATATATATTGTACATAATACTCATTGTTTAATAAAGGAGTTTTTCTTTTATTACAATGCCTTATTTTAATTTTTCCTTAGTCTCCCGCTAACCTGGATGGGCCGCGGTCGCAGTTAGTCTGAATTATCGAGGTTCTACTGTACTATCAGAGTACTGAGACAAATGGACAATATGAAAAATGACAACTGCAGAGAAGAATTTGCTGGAAAAAGTCTAGCAGAAATATAGAATACAATAATGTAATTTACATATTTGTTGATTCCATCTTCAACGTGAGCTACTAGTTTTCACTAAAACACTTGTAAATATTTACAAACCTGCCTTAGTAGCACTTACTTATATTTGTTGAGAACGGCCGTTTCGGGAGATGTGTCCCATTGTCAACTCAGACCGTAACTGATCTTTTTACACACGCTACCAAGAACATATAAACGCACTAACAAATAATAATTACCAATCAAACTTTGCCGATCATCTCAACTCCAGAAAACATGACTACATAAACATAACATTTTACCTACAAATTCTTCATAAACAACACAGAAATGACAAACGTTACACAACCAAACAATACGAAATATACAGCCACTTCAAACTACACCCTACACACATATTCAACACACAATTACATTGTAACTCACACACACTTTTTGACATTGTAACTCCTAACACTCATAAAGTACTCCCAAACCACCATAATATCTCACCCCCACCCTAATACTCTAACGTACGAAAACCTTCGAGATCAGTTACGGTTACAGTCGACAATGGGACACATCTCAACACATTGAGGGGCCGTCCTCAACAAATATAAGTGCTACTATAGGCAAGTTTGTAAATATTTACAAGTGTTGTAGTGTAATTTACACTAACAATGAGGCATTTATCTCATCAGCCTTGAAGTTTTCCAATTCTAATGATAAAGGTTGACTTGGCATCTAAGACATTTTTTTAAACTTAGTGCAACACAAAAACTGCAAGTTTTAAAAACAAATCGAAAAAAAATAAAGATTGTCATGTTTGTGCTCCACAAAAAGTGAGAAAGCAATCAAAATTTTTGTTTGAAGCCTCCCCAGGTTCTCCTAGACTTTGTCCTGGTGTACGTTTTGCGGAATGTTGCACATTTCGCAAAAAGTAAAGTCCTTAGTACAGTAACAGATCCATGTATATACGAAAATCTATTTTTAATCATTTTATTGGCATTATTTTTTAATGTATTTACATTTTACGAATAACCGAGTAAAGTGAAAGTGAAACTACGTTTAAGTTCATTGTCTTAAAAGGAACGTTTTCCTAAGACCAATCACAATTAAATAAATAACTATTATGATCAGTTGTTATTTTCACAGGACCACAAACAAATCCAAAAAAATTATAAATATACAATTGGAAAAAAAGTACTGCAAAAATAAACAGGGTGTTTCCTATCAAGCTTTCCGATTTCATAAGGTCGTTGCCCGAATATGAAAGGGAGTAGAAGGGTCGGGGTGGCATCTTAGTACACGTCAGGACATGCAGTTTTCAGTTTGAGCAATGGCTTGATCAGGACGTCTTGCGTTCATAGTGGAGAGTTTATTATAAATAGTGGATCCTTGATCACAATACAGCATGAGTTTTGTATTTATTTTGGTATTGGTCGTCATGATCCCATTCTTATTGGAAAATGGGTATCAAATTTCAGAGCGACATCATTGGGATTAAAAAGTAAACCAATAGGGCGAATTAGGACGTCAACATCACCAGAAAACGTGGATGAAGTGCAGGTTGCAATTCAAAAATCTCCCCGGCGTTTTATTCACAAACATACCAGATTGTTTCACTTGGTTGTCTGGCAGTAGTGTCTGTCGAAACCTTTAGAAACAACCACTCCACAGCCCTTGAGTGAGAGTGTGGTACTCTATTGCAGACTTTGGTGTCTGGGGTCACTATTTCTTCGAAGAAGATGGCCAAGTTATAAGAGTGACTCTGATCGATATTGAAAATTTTCTGAAACCGAAATTGAATGAATTATTGCATGCCCATGACAATATTTAGTTTCAACAAGATGGTGAACATCCCATACGTCCTGGTGTTCAATGGAAGTTCTCAGACAAATGTTTCCTTGCAGGTAATTTAATTTTATGCAAGGTTACATTACTGGGTAGCCTCTGAGATCACCTGATTTAACCCAATGCAATTTTTTTACCATGGGATTACCTGAGGAAGAAGGCGTACATGCATAATCACTGAAATGTCGATGAACTGAAAAGGCGCTGCTGTCACTGAAGAATCAACTCCATTCCACCAAATATGATTCATCAAGTTATGTCCTGGACATCTTCCAGGAGAGGCTTCGTCAATGTGTGGACAATGCTGGTAGATATTACAAGATATCATTTTCAAAACAAGTAAATTAAAACTGCATTCTATGTACTTTCAAATAATAAAATAATTTTCATTGCATGTCACTTAGTTTTTTTTTTATATAGCTTATTGAAATCAGAAAGGTTATTATGAAACACCTTGTATACTTCTTGACTTTACATTGCAGCAGAAGAGAGGAATATTAGCACCACAGAGGCAGTGGTTTATATTTTCCGCACAGAATGTTTACCAGTGTAGTAGTAGATAGGAGGTTTTGGAAGAGACTTTATAAGCAGATAAAATCTGTATATGGGCAGCAAAAAGTTAAAAAACAAAAATTGAGGTCGTTTGGGCATATATAATCTAAGCACTGAAAGACAGGTGAAAATATTTTACTTGGTTTATCTTAACTAAGCTCTCTCAAAATATGAACATAAACATTAAATAATTAATGTTTAATTAATTTTAATTAAAATATCAATTATTTTTCCTAACTCTATTACTATTGTTATAGTAATTATTAAGAACTGATGTTGACACATATCTCTGAAGTTTAACCAAACAAAATATGATATTTACCTTATTGTACAAACAAAATATGATATTTACCTTATTGTACAAACAAAATATGATATTTACCTTATTGTACAAACAAAATATAAGAAAACAAAACCATTTTGTTACCCGATGAGAATATACTTATTTTAATAGCCAGTGTAATGATGGTATGTTGGCGAATGTGTCGATCGAGGCACAGTAAGGTAAGAGGATGGTGAGAGTGGGTATGACTGGTATGTTGGAGGAGGGGAAAGAACCCTAATTGGATCAATCAAGTTTTGATTTGTTGGCTGAACTATTTGATGATGTAAATTTCGAGGTAGTGACAAGTCTACACTATGCGTCAGGTTGACTACTCTTAAAACATCAGTATGTGAGTAAGGTCGTTGTTCATATAACGAGTGGGGATAACGAGGTGGCATTGTAACAAAGGAAGGATGATAGTTGCTTGTTCTTGACATATCTAGACCTTCTAGTGGTTCGAAGCCTCCTCTTTCTTCTAAAGCTTCATATTTATACGCAGCAGATAAGTCTAACTGTAACGATTTTCCTTTTAAACCCAAACTTAAATTTTGTGCTACATTATTGCTCTCATCGCTTGAGTTTTCTTCAGTTCTACGGTGATGAAGATCATAACGGGATTCATCCAAATGGAATGATTCCATCTGTCCAGCAGATGGAGAGAAACGCAGTTCATAATGAGGCGTTCGATCAGGAAACATTAAATTGTAGCTAGAGTGCCGAGGCGATATAGACGTGGGATATCCCGAATCTACAACAAGATGAGGTGAATGATTATGATCTTGGATTGGATATTCTGTGGGCGAGATCGATCTACTAAGTACTTGATGAGAAGGAGATTGGGTTAGATGTGAACGAAGAGCCGGATAAAGAGAGTCAGACAACTTGTTTGTTCCTGTTAAAGGCGGAGGGGATGGAAGTTTAATTGGACCCGAAGTAATATCAATGTCTCTTTCTGCTGCATTTATTGCAGCTTCTACTAAAAGGCTAGCATTCGAAGATTCTGGTTTGCAATGATGAAATAACATGGGAATCGGTTCATTTTGATCTAATATTTCGTTTTCTTTGGGTACATCTTCATCAAATTCAAAAACGTCATTATTTTTTCCAGTATTCTGTTCTATCGACTCATGACCCATCCATTTCTTACTACCTTTACTAATGACCATCTTGTTATAAACGTCCATTGAAGCTGCCTGGTCCGGAATTTCACAATCTGGATTTGGATGATGAGGACTTGTTGGTAGTTCTTGATCATTTGTGAACTTTTCCACTTCATCCCCTGCAATTATTTTAAAATTATTAGCTACTTTAAAATACATTCATGTTTTTTTAAATAAATGGTAATATATGATGACAAGACTAATAGTAATAGCGTAAAGTACAGTCCAGTAATCCGAATTCCGGTAGTCCGAAATTCCTACTAATCCAAAATGATTTTCAAAAATATCAAAAAAAGAAATAAATATATAATAAATGGCTATAAGAGAGGTTCAAAGAAGAAAGCCAACATCATTTTGTTTACTTTGCAATCATTCCAGTGTACCAATCCCTTTTGTTTAGTCAGCCTACTGCAGTTCAGTTTCAATGTTTGTGGCAAGCAGACGGTAGACTTGTTTTGTCATTGCAGTGTGTTAAACTTTAATTTTTACAATCGAGTTTTCTTCTCTTAAAAGAAGACACAAAACACTTTTGTTGTCGGATAAGTATGAAATTCTAAAATGATTTGATGCCTCCTATGAACTTAGTGGAAAATTTTTGGATCGGAAATTCAACAATCAAGAAAAACAAAGAAAAAATTTAGTAATTCGTGCCTTCTATGAAGCAGGGGTAGCAGTGCCCAGAAAACAGTGAAAATTTATGTATTTAAACAGCTGTATTGACGTTGTAGGTATATGTAGTACGCGTACATTCCAGTAATTCGAAATGGTTGTACATCTATTATTTCGGATTACCGGGATTGTACTGTATCATATAAATAAATAAATAATAATAAAAGTAAGAGCATTTATTCTTAAATCACTCTATGAACACAGAACAAGCCATGCTGTATGAATAAAGTAACAGGAAGAACATAGAGGTAATTTTGTGAGAAAGTAAACCTCTTATGGTTTGTCACTAAAGACAAAATAAGCAGATGAAATTCATCCAAGTATTCATCAGAGTAGTGAAATGCAAAATATTAGGTTTATTTTATAAATTTAAAGTTTCATATCAGTAGAGTCTCGATAATGAGATAGGAGATGGGACCGAGACCCCTCGGATTACACAGAAATGGGTTCCTGTGCCTTAGAACAAATAAGAGTTTTAATGAACCCTAATACTATAATTAAAATTGCACAAAATACGTTAATAAAACTTTACAAGAACATTTTTTTGAAGCCTGATTTATTTCCTTTGCATATCGTATTGATATAATCATGTCTTGGAAGCCTGACTCATATCGTTTCCATACCATATGGCTATAAACAATTCTTGGAAGCCCGGATCATTTCCTTTGAATACCGTATTGATATAAAAATATCTTGGAAGCCCGACTCACTTCCTTTGCATACCGTATGGGTATAAACATTTCTTGGAAGCTCGGCATCATTTTCTTTAAATAGATAAAATAGAAATAGGGTTGAATTTAACGGAAGCTCGAAACATCGGGACTCGGAATTTCGAGACTCTACTGTACTTGGTGTATAAAACTTATTTAAAAATTTGTTAAAAATGACATCCTTTGTCACATTGACATCCTTCATCTTCTTTGTTACATTACGTCATGAACAGAAATAATAGTAATAAATAGGAAATTATAATAATATTCATAATATCATAACAAACTTTTAACAGGAAATTTAAAAAATTATTAATATTTAAATTGTAAAATTTATATTAAAAAATTAAAGATATAATAAAAAATAACGTTATATTTCATTCTGTATTGGTTAGATTTTATGGCTTTTCATTTGAATAGACAATTAGAAGAATATATAAAAACAATTATGTTATTAAATTACTCTTTTGGTATCACTTGGCAAAAAAAACTAGTACTGATATTTTTCAGCAGACGTGTTTCCCACTAGGTCAGTGCATTGTTCAGTGCTGTGAGTAACAGACAAGACTTGCTTAGGTGTGTTGTGTTGGTGTGAGTCTGTGGAGTATTGGTATATTATTGTTCATAGAGGTACATTATTCTTAAAATTCAAAATAATCTTTTAGCGGAAAAAAATAAAAATATACTGATGAGATATACAATATGAAGAGTACAGTGGTATAATATACAGTCGGCGCCGCTTATTGTGATCACAGTAATGTTATCATTCGGTTATTGTTATAGTTTCATTGAAAAACAAACACGGACGTATATTAATACATTGTAATTAGGTCGCTTATTGTAATCATTTGTTCGCTTATTATTATCATTTAATTTGCCATGCAAAATCATATGCATCAACGTATACTAGCATAGACCAAGTAAAAACGTGCAACACACAATGACGCCCAATTCATAGAATGCATATTTTTAGAATGACAGAAATACTTTATAACGGTTTCAGCACTTAGCACAGTTCTCAGAATGTCTCCCTTACTCTTTGTTTACGCAAACACCCTAGCCTCGCTGAGTCGACTTTAGTTGTTTGTTAACATTAGTTAATGTTACTACTGAACCATTTACAGTACAGTCCTACTGTATTTTTTAACAGTGAACTTTTATGAACGTTTATTACAGTATTTCAGTGTGATTTTACATAATTTAGTTTTTAAAGATCTTTTTCGTTTGTTTTGTAGAGTTTAGTGTCACTTGAAGTTTCAAAGGACAATATAGCAAGATGTCCGAATCTCAAAAGAAACAACGCGATTTAAGTCTTAAACAAAAACTTGATATTCTAGATAGGTACAGTAAATTACCAAAAATGAGTCAAAGAAACGCTGCTTCTCAACTTGGCGTTTCTCAACCTCTCTTATGTAAAATATTGAACAACAAAGAAAAAATCTTGTCATTATCAAAGTGTAATGCAAATGTTGACAACAAAAGACATCGTTCTGGGAAGGATCCGCCAGTGGAATCAGCTTTGAAATTGTGGTTTAAAAATGTTCGCGAAAAAGATGCTCGAGTTGACGGCCCACTAATGCGTCTAAAAGCTGAGGATCTTGCCAAAAGAATAGGAAAACAGGATTTTAAAGCCACAGATGGAGGGTTCAATCGATGGAAGAAAAGGGAAAACATTGTTTAAAAGAAAACGTGTGGTGAAAAAAGAAATGCTGATTTTGTTGGAGCTGAGGACTGGTTACAATACGAATGGCCAAAGATTTTGGCCGAATATTCTCCTAGCTGCATATACAATGCAGATGAAACAGGACTTTATTATCGCGCTTTACCCGAACATACTTACTTATTTAAAAATGAAAGTGCTAACGGCTGTAAAATATGTAAACAAAGAATAACTGTTTTGTGTTGTGTTAACATGGTTGGTCATAAAGAAAAACTCAATTATCGGTAAATCTAAAAATCCACGGTGTTTTCATTGGTATCAAAAAGCTACTGGTTGAATATCATTCAAACTCCAATACATCAAAAATTTTTAATGAATGGCTGACTAAATGGGATACCAGCCTCAAACGCAACATTGTCCTTCTACTAGACAACTGCACTGCACATAATGACATAAGCACTACGCTAAAACACATCAAAGTGATTTACCTTCCGGCCAATACTACATCAATTATTCAGCAATGTGACCAAGGCATAATTAAAAATCTCAAAAGTTTTTATCGACGAGAGATGCGTGCTAGAATTATAGAAAATATGGATGAATTTCAAAACCTTACCTCAAATGAATTGGCTAAAAAAACTTCTTTACTCGATGCTATTCATCTGATAGCAAAATCTTGGAATGAAGTTTCTGAAAAAACTGTGAAAAATTGCTTTAGAAAAGGTGGATTTTTTGTTGATGAAAATCAAGAGCAAGCTACATCTGAGGAAGACTCTGGAGAGAACTTGGAGCCTTTCGATTTGTCCTTAAAAGAATATACTGAGTGGATAGAAGTTGACGATAGTATTGAAACAGCAGCGGAAATGACTGAAGACGATATTTGTGAGGTAGTTGCTTCAACATCAAAAGTTACTGAAGAAGAAGAAGGCACCGATGATGACGAAAATGATAAATGTGTACCGCAAAGATCTAAGCAGGAAGTTCACCAAGCTCTTGAGATTCTAAGGCAGTTTGTTCAACAAAAAGCAGAAAATTTCAACAAACCTTATGAATATGAACAATTTATAAACAATATTTTACAAGAAGACTACAGACAGTCACATATAGAGGAATTCTTCAAGAAAATGTAAATGTAAATTTGAAGTGTAAATAAGATTGAAGTGTTTTATAATGAAGTTTTATGTGTTAAAATGTTTTGATCAAGTGTTTTACGTAGTTCTATATATTTTTTTTCAATTATGCTAGATTCAGTATTTTAAAAAAATCTACAGTGGAATAAAATAAACTGACATGAAATATGCCCACTAATTTTAACAAGTAGAAAACTAAGTTACAGAAATTCTACTACTGTACATAAAACTGTCCGGAATAGCATCAAAATTTGGTAAGTACAGTTTAATCATAGTGTTACAGAATTAGAATTACTTAATGTAATGATAGGCCTACATATCGTTCAGAACAAACAGTTGTGGCCATAATACAGTGAGTTCAATGCAGTACGGCTGTAGACTACATCGTGAATAAGCGTTCGGTTATTGTTATCAAATATGCTTCTGACAAATATGATCACAATAAGCCGACTGTATTACAATAAAAATATACGGTACAAAATATCTTAGGTAACTTGTATTTATTAGTTATTTTTTTTGTAACCAGAGTTTTTGCTAATATTTTTTTAGTGAAACTTCTGAGAGGGTAACCACCAAACCCCCTTTTGGCTGAACCCAGAATGGCAAATAATAAATTTATTGAATGTCACAGAAATAATAAATTTCAAAAACGCCTCTTAAATAATATTAAAAAATATGAAGATTCAATGTGTGACTGGCGAAATATGTTAAACCAAATACTTTCCTTCACTCATAACAAGCATTGCTATAAACAAATAACTATATCCACCTACAAGAGAGCTGGATACAAAACTATATTAGCAGACCCAAGCAATTCAAGGTAGGTCAATTCAACATAGTCTGAGGAAAAAGTTACCATAAAAAAAATGTAAAAGGTAAGGTTTGAAATGTAATGCAAAGATAGAAATGATGTACGATATGTAATTAATGTTGAAAAGCAATTTTTAAACCAGCAGATAATAAATCCGTGTAAAAAGATTATTTTGTTTCGGTCGAATAACTTAGTAATTTTGTGATTCTTAGATAGCTGAGAGTGATAAAACATAACTGTTGGCTTTATGGACATTACTGAGAATATTAACTTTCATTTTACAGATATTTATATAGAAGAAGCTCTAATATCTGGCACCATCAAAATTTCCGATTAGAACCTAACCTATATTAGGTACTGTGCATAATACTATGCTACCTATTACGGAAAATTTTATTATTTTCCTTCCACATATTTTTATATCCAATCACTGTATCTATACATATTAATAAAAGGACACACTTGCGCACACTAAATTTATTTTAAAAAATTGAAGAAAGTAAAGAATTTATCGCTAAAAAGCTTTTTCGTTCATACAACATTCAAATAAAAGATGCACCAGTACACTTAAATAAACAAAGACTAATAAATTTATAATGTTTTAATGATTTTTAAAATTATCACTGATGTTTGACTGCCTGATATACCAAACGGTTTTTAACAAATTTTGAATGAAGCATTTGCAGTTTCAAAACTTCCTGAGCCGAGTAGCATTTCTCACATTCAACAAGCATTAACAGCATTGTAAAAGCGAATGCAGCATTACTCCGTGATAGATTTACTTTTTCTTGTTTAGGTGGGTTAATTGACATCTGTTTTGTATTGTATTTCCGATGAGTCACATCTTGCAACAACAAAAAAGGGTACTGTACTGATTTGTTTTGAAAATGTGTCGGTTAATGTAACATTCCAGATGATGGAATGCCATATAATAGAGCTTTTACTGTAATTTTGATAGTTTTAACTCGTAAACTTCTATACCCTACCTTCACTACTTGACCTTGAACAGCTACTGTTTACACTGTTAGGCCTACTTCCTCCTGCATATGCATCAAACGTATAAGCAACTGAACGTTCAATTGTAGGCATCTTAGACTTATCAAACCCATGTACTTTCTTGTAATGAAACTGAAGACATTGTTTTGTAGTGAAAGCAGCCCCACAAGTTTCTTCGTTACATCTGTAATTGAAAACAAGTGTAAAAATGGATAAAATAAAATTGTTTACTAATATTAAATCCTACTCACCACCCCACCCTATCTTTAACCTTCAAGGTACAAGTCACTCTATACAACTATTTTCTGCTTACTTATAGTGTGTTATACGAGGTCTGTTAAAAAAATACGCGGACTGTTTGAATTTCGCGGCTCAAGTTAGTTTCAGGAGAATCCACTTGGTGTCTCCTTCAAAGTACTCTCCTCCTCAACGCACACACTTATCCCAACGGTGTTTCCACTTGTTAAAAGTCCTGGTAAGCTTCTTTTGTGATG
Source organism: Prosapia bicincta (assembly GCA_036971475.1). NCBI lineage: Eukaryota > Metazoa > Arthropoda > Insecta > Hemiptera > Cercopidae > Prosapia > Prosapia bicincta. Next base: position 804,697 of record JBAIZL010000105.1, read on the forward strand.
GCGTTCAGCTCTTTCGTCGCATTTGCCTTAATCTCCGAAATCGCTTCAAATCTTCTTCCTTTGAGGGGTTTATGAGTTTTGGGAATAAGAAAAAGTCACAAGGAGCAAGGTCAGGTGAGTAGGGGGGTGGGAAAGAACAGTGATCGAGTGTTTGGCCAAAAACTCACGAGTTCTGAGTGAGCTGGAGCGTTGTCGTGATGGAAAAACCAGTTATCACTTCTCCACAGTTCTGGCCTTTTGCGTCTGACGGCGTCACTCAGACGTTTCAGTACTTCAATGTAGGTAATCTTGTTGACTGTAGAGCCTTCAGGGAGGTACTCGTAGTGAACAACACCCTTAGCATAAAAAAAAAACTGTCAGCATCACCTTCACATTTGACCGAACTTGGCGAGCTTTTTGGGTCTTGGGGACGTTTGACTCACCCATTGGGATGATTGGACCTTCGTTTCAATGTCGTAACCATACACCCATGATTCATCACCGGTTATAATTCTTGACACAAAGGTCTCATCTTCATTTGAACGACCAAGCAGTTCCCGACAAACCTGGATGCGATTTGCTTTTTGGTCGTCGGTCATCAGGCGTCGCATCAGGCGTGGTCATCAGGTCGCAGCGATGCGGTGCATCTTAAATTTTTCGGTAAAAATCGTAACAAGATCCAACTGATATCCCACACTCTTCGGAAAGCTCCCTAATGGTCAGACGTCGATTTTCGCACACCAGGGTGTTAATTTTGTCAACGTGTGGGTCGTCAGTTGACGTTGAAGGATGTTCAGGATGCTCATCATCATCAATCGACTGACGGCCAACCTTGAAACGTTCATGCCACTTGAAACATGCAGTATGCTTCATGGCAACATCGACGTAGGCCGTGTTAAGCATGGCAAATGTTTTTGTTACAGATTTCCCTAGTTTTACACAAAATTTCAGAGCAATTCGTTGCTCCTTCAGGCTGCCCATTTTACAATCCGACAAACGAAAAAAACACTCTTTACTAAACTGCGTGTATCTCATCAACAAATGAAGATATAGACACCAAGCGGATTCTCCTGAAACTAACTTGAGCCGCGAAATTCAAACAGTCCACATATTTTTTGAACAGACCTCGTATACACTTTTTATGCAGGTGAACAAGTCATTATAGCCCAAGATAATGATGACATAGAATATACGACAAGACAACTACAGTAGAGTCTTAAAATTCCAAATCACAAATTTTCAAGCTCTCGTTAAATTTGAGGTCGGCTTAGAGTCGGGAAAACCAGCTAAGCCACTTGCGTTTAAAAATATTACCATGTCAGCATTGCCCGTTTTATACAAGAACTAAAGTGCTGATTGGATGGAGAGAGAACTATTTGAAGAGCAGTTTTTAGTGAGTTAGCACTCAAAACTGAAAAGTTTTTAAAAGCAAAGAATTTGCCTCAGAAAGCTAGACAAAGCACTATCCCACCTGGATGATGATCAACTGTGTCCTGATGTGATTTATATTTTCTTGCAAATATTACGAGCCTAAACCAGCCAATGGATCAATATGTTCCGGAACATATGAAAAAAATTCACAAGTTACCTTTTACAATCTCTCTTGGAAGTGACTAAAAGGGAAAAAAGCATCGTATGCTTTCTAAAAAAAAATTACATTACAATGAGTTGTGTACTTTATAGCTAAACCATGGAACAAAATGCAAATGAAGAAAACACAAAACAACTTTTTTCAAAAAATTGTAGCAACAGTGATGAACAATGTATTCTAAAACAACATTAATTTATGTAAGTACTGTAATCAATAAAGTTCTAAATGTATTTTGTGCATTCTTAATTATAGTAGTAGGGTTCATTAGAACTCCGGTTTTTCCTAAAGCACAGGAATATATATCCGTGTAGTCTGAGTTTTCAGTGATCCGAGGAGGTTTCAGTTCAATCTAGCTCGAATTTTCGACACTCTACTGTAATTGAAGAATATACAAAGTGACAATTAGAGATGGACTCCAGTAAAATAAAGTACATTGTCTGACAGCCTGGTCAACAAAAAAACCTTATTTTTCAATATGGAACTCAAATTAAAAAATGTTCAGAAAACCCTCATCTGGGTAAAATAATAACTATAGATGGTATACTTCACAAATTAATAAGAGATAGAAATATACAAAGCTGGATAGTCATTCTTTAAACACCCAGATAGTCATTTCAGTGCTATTTAAACATCCTGTAGAAAAAGAATATGTCAAAAGAAAACAAAACGAGAACATATATCATTTTTAAAAGTATTATAAAATACATAAGTATCGCAAATCGAAGACCAACCGGAAAAATTACTAAATGCAAAAGAGATGGACTTTTGGCGTAAATCTACAAGATAGTCTAGTTTACAAATAGAGAATAAAGAGAAAAAGGTGGATTGTCCATACAATAACTGTGGAAATAAAAACTAAGCAGTTAATACGGTATGGTCATGTACAGTGCATGAGTTAAGAACACCTGAAAACCTACCGAAGCAGATATTAAGATGGAAACCACAGAGAAAGCAAAAACTAGGTCGTCAAATAAGGAGATGGATAGAAGAGGTTAACAATGAGATGTTACAGAGAGGCCTGGAACAGGATGAATAAATGGACAGGAAAAACGAGAATGTTGCCACTCAATGTACAAAACTATAACTTAAACAAAATTATCTGTTTTTTTTCAATTTCTTCTTTTAGCTCACACTCTCCTTATAAATATCTTGTACAAATTTTCAATCCTTAATTAAATACATTTTCATTCATCCAATTACATTCGAATACAATTTTTTAAACTATAGTGGATGACATTTGATGTTAACAGTTTTTTCAAATATTTATCCAATAGTTAAATTATAAAAATTTGGAGGGCCTAGGCTAGATTTGAACTGAGTATCTTCCTGTTCAAAGTCTAGCGCTTTTGGCACTGAGCCCACTTTCCCATAGGTAAAAGTGTATTACTCAAAAAGATATATGAATTTTTCATTTGCTCCCAAAAATTTGAGGGGTCTAGGTCAGATTCGAACTGAGTATCTTCATGATTGAAGTGTAGAGCTTTGGCACTGAGCCTACTTTTCCATAGCCTAGAAATGTACTTCTCTAAGATGTATATGAATTTTTTTTTTTGACCCCCATCTGGTTGTCAACAAAACTTCTATTGCACTGCCTTAAATGTGTTTAACAGCCTTAACGATGTTGCGATGGTTACCACACATCATAAATAATGTTTAAGAAATAAAAATGAATGAAATGAATAAAATAAACAAACTGGATTAACGGTATCAAACCTTGCTTCACAAATAGACAATGTAAAAGGAATCTGAAAAGAAACTACAACACAATGGAAGCAACAAAAAAAAGAAAGCGCATAAAGAGTAACAAACAAAAATAATAGTCCAATAGCATACACAGAAAGAAAAATGAAAAATTGCAAGGAAATTCACCATCTATTTTCCCACTTAATATGGTTATTCTGACATATGTATATACATATTTATAAAAGTTTTCATTATAAAATAAAAAGAAACTAAAATTATATTTTTCTTTGTTGACTTTAGTAGGAATGGAATTACATTTTTTTTTATTACTTGTTTTTACATCTACACAACAACTAATAAGTAGTGATATATTAATTATTGCCGCAGAAGTGAAACAAATGTACACTGCAGCTGCAAGCTTTTATAAGAATGTAATTTGTTATATTCAAGTTATGATTTTACCTTTTTTTCTAGAGGGGTTTTACATTCCTATCTTACTTATAATGTATCACTTCTACATCCGTTACAAGAAAGAACAGTACAACTTTGACATGTTCCATCAGACACATTTTTATTATATATTATGTCACAAAATTTATTATATATTATAAAATTAAATTACATTTTTTCCTATACAACCAAAGAATAACTAAAGAGCATAATCAAGTACAGTAGAGGTGAATGGGACCGAGACCCCCTCGGATGACTGAAAACTTGAATTACGTGGTAAAAGTTCTTGAGCATTAGAAAAAATAGGACTTACAATAATAGAGACACTGATGAAGATCAGCACATAGCGATACTAAATTCAAAGTTTGGATAGTCATAAACTACTGTTTAAGTGATTAATAACTTACAATAAACCCTAATACAGTAAAACCTCTAATATCCAGATCAATGGGGCAACAGCCTGAACCGGATTTATTAATAGCGGGAATAAAGACCAGTCCAGCTAATCATGACTGTCGTCATTGTTTAATTGATTCGTTTGCTTCAAGAGAGTTTATTTTCTGATATATCACGCACAAGACTAGACATTTGTACAGGGATATTTAATGAGTCAAAACTTACAGTGTAAATAAAGAAAGATATTTATGGCCCATTGACCTTCTGTCATTTAAACATAACTGACACGGACATTCAAACACAACATAACAGAGAGCATTAGCGACAACATAACAACAACAACAACAACAGAATGTGGAGTAAGAGAAATACTATATTGATATAAACATTTCTTGGAGGCCTGACTTATTTTCTTTATGGCTATAAACATTTCTTGGACGCCTGACTCATTTCCTTTTGAATAGATAAAATAGGCTCGAATTATACTGAAGCTTGAAATATCAGGACTCGGATTTTCGAGATTCAACTGTAAAACTTTTGGCTTAACCAATTTATTTAATTGAAGCAATATTTTTCTGAATCAATGACATTACTTAAAATTTCAAATTTAAGTAAATATTTTATTATTCTATGATTAATTTAATTTTTTAAGTGCAAAAATTACAATTTTGGAGAACAGTTTAAAAAATTATAATTTACAGTAAGGATTACAGTTATATAAATGAACATTACAAAACTGAAAAGGTATTACAATTGTTTACAAAACATTAAACTTATTGATACCTGAATGGTTTGATGCCTGAATGTGTTAGCATGTGGATTTTGAGGTTAGATTTGTTCTGAAACATTTTACCACAACGATCACAGGTACATGCTCTTACTATATCTTTACAATGAACTTCCTTGTTGTGTCTCTGTAAGGCAGCACGGGATCCAAGCAGTTTGAGGCACCTTTTACATTGAAACTCCTTCAGGACTTCTGACATATCTGGAGCAAAACAAATCTGATTAAAGCAAAAGTTTTCAAACATCAGAAGTATTAGTTTATTTTATTTTTAGTTCTAAATGCTGGAATAAAAAGAATCAGTCAGTTTAGGAAATCTTAGTTTCAGGCCTTACTTAATATCATAATTAAGTGGTGTAAGAAATGATTCCTCAAAATGTCAACGGAGAAATCTGAACGCACTTTCTTAAACAGAAGAAACACATGAACTAATTATGTCAGCTCATTACAAATAGAGGGGAAAATACTGAGGTATAAGCGACATCCAAAATCCCTGGGGATAGTGCTAGACCCTAAGCTCAGGAGGGACACACGCAGATTATATGGTAGAAGCATGCACATCTACACTTAATGATTTAAAAGTAATAACCGGTCAACAGTAGGAAGCGGATACATCCACCATGTTTGTTCGCTCAAAAGTGACTTACTTTTGCAAAGTTTAGAAGCCGGATGCAAAGACCCATCTAGCCTAAATACACCGGAGTCCAACTTTTCTGTTATAGATATCCTGCCAGACCCTAATACATTTGTACCATTGTCTTTACATGTTGATCTAACACTTTGAATATCACATGTTAATGTTGATAACATCTTAACTGCTTCCCCTACATCAAGTTCATTAAAACCCCATATAAGTTTAGAAAGTTGGAGGAAAAAAACAAACCATTACGAATAAAATTATAAGTAAAAAATTATTTATCCCTTTTTACTAATGATTACAAATAATAATCAATTAAAATATAATAAACTAGTGTAACATAATTTAGTTGCTAGAACCATTGATTTGGCAACTGATCCATACTCTTTTTAATCACTTAAACAATAGTTTATGACTATCTGGAATTTAAATTTAGTAAATTTGTTAAAACTTACTGAGACAGAACGTTTTCGATCGCTATGTGCCGACCTACATCAGTGTCTTCTGCTTGGAGATGTTGGGTCAAGCGGTGACGGTTTTAAAGGCAGGTTTTCGATAGTATCAAAGAGTATGTGTGATTTGTATTGCGTTTGTTCGTTTATTATGTTTGTACTTTGTGTTTTTGTGTGTCTGTAAATTTCATATTGTTCTAGTGTGTAGAGATGTGGTCCTTTTTTGTTGATGTGTAGGATTTCTAGGTTATGGTAAATGTCTGTGTATTTGTGTCCTGTTTCTTTTATGTGTTTTTGTATACGTTTTTTATATGGAATACAAATCCCTTGTATATATCACAACCAGTTTATTCTACATAATAGGTATCAATTTAGAAGTTGAATTTAATTTCTGAAAATAATAATTTTTATAATTTCTAATTAGTTTCCTGAATACTCACCACTATGCATTCGTTTAATGTGTACTTTAAGTTTCTGAGGCTGAGAGAACTTGCGCCCACAATAATCACACAGCGGTCTTGCTCTATGAGGATTTGCAGAACAACCATATGTACGGTGCATTTCTAGGTAGTTTAGTCGTAGAAAAAACTAAAACACAAAAAATAGGTCATAGCATTTTTTACAATTATTTTGTCAGAACTATAAATAAAACATTATTAGGAAAAAAATTATTTATTATTATTTTGGCAAAAAACTAATAAGGCTATCATTGCCGTCACAAATTCTTCCTAAGTATTATAATTTCTAAAAATCTAAACTATAACTATGACTTAAACTAAATATTTGACCTGAATTACTTAAAAAATAGGTGAATACTAAAATTAAAATTAAATTTAACTAACTCTCAACAACCCAAACTAAAAAACAAAATTTTAGTGAATGAATGTAGGGGGTGTAGGAAGACAATGGCACGGTCAATAACCACGGCATTGTCAATTTTAAACTCTCTCGAATATCTTAACATTTTCTGAAGCTCATCCTCAAAACTGAGATACTGGTAGATCCTTGTGTTGCATCAACCATTTTATGTGTTAACAAAGAGTGGCTGATGCAAAAAAAAAAAAAATTCCTAGGAGAAAAACCAATTTATGCAAAGATGAGTAACCACCACTTCCTCACTATGATTCGAACACATTGAAGATCTCCATGGATCGATGGTATTCTTGATTTCCCTTAGCTTGTTTCCACTCAGCTAGCAATTTTTCACTCTATGCAAGGAGTTTTGAGTTCTTTATTTAACATACAAAATTAAATGCCATGACATGTTGCGTCGACAGCCCAATTACTTGTAGCTAACGTTCCTCCTTCATCTGCTCTTGTGTTTTTAAGTATTCTAGTGACTAGACATCCAGCAAAATGATACCTTGATCCCACGAAATTAGAGCCTGTGTATTGAACACAGGATGTCTTCAAAAACTCCTGGCAATAGATATCACCAAGAGTATTGTTTTAGATACTTGGACATGTATAATACATTTTTATTTTCTATGAATGTAGCACAATGTTCATTCGAATATATGATGAACATAAGAGACGTATCTCTCACACTTACCTTGAGATCCTTCATGTGTCTTCTAATACTGTTAATGTTCCACTCAATCATGGATTGTTTAGATATCAGACTGTAGTTTAGGCAAAAGAATGTCTCAGGGAATGTTTTATCGGATCCCATCATAACTAATTTAGTGGTGAAATCTGAGGAATTGAGTCAAAACCTGATTTAAAAGGGTAGGTGGTTTTGAATACCTTCTTGGGCTTTTTGTAGTTTTGCATCTAATTTAAAAGGCACAGTTTTTGGTAACTTCGTCAAAATGCCTTTATTATATTTATTTCTAAGAGATTGTTAAGATTCAATATTCGTGTCGATTAGGGACTTACTTCTTCCACCAAATTTTTCAGAGGAATTATGTAGCAAAAGGAGTGTGTTAACGGATTTAACATAAGGCTTAGAGCTAGGAGCAGTTAAACTTTTGGCCACCAATCAGTGACTAACTTGCTGGGTGAGGACTTGAATTTTCTATTCAGCTTAACGCAATTTGAACACGACTTTTCAGTTATTGAAGCTAGGGTATAAGATTTTCCATTGAGTCTAGGTTGTGTTGATTTGTCATTTTTCCTTGCTTCCAGAAAAGTTGTCTTTTCCTTTGTCATTATAATAAAGATCGCTTACTCTTCCTTAAAATTTGGGCAGTTAAATGAACAAGCTACACTTAAAGCACTTGGGGAGTGTTTTTACAGGTCTTTTTGTATGATTTTTATATCCACTCTGGCCTCATACTTCTGGCTTAGAGCAGAAATAGTTTATGTGTCCAAAGCATTGACGTTTGTAGCATTGGCCAGGATTGGGAACATAGGGCTTGACAAAAAGTCATTGGTAGCAAACTTATAGATACTTTGCAATAGATGACTTCCTTGAAAAAAGGATTAAAGATGTTGGAAGTCCCTAACCCTATGCCGTCATCAATAGCCAAACAACGTCGGTTATATCTTCTGATGCTAGTTCAGTTTTAATTTCATCCTCATGGACATGCGAAAGATTCTTACATGTTATAACTCCCTGTAATGAATTCAAGATTTTTTGGGGAGTTACAGAAACCTTGAACTGGTCAAAGGAGTCGGTTTTCTTCAGTAACAAATGAGACGTCTTTGCATAACTTGCCTCTGACAGCAGTGTTCCATTCCGTAACTTCCTTATGGAAGATACAGAATTTGTTGCATGTCCAGTTATCGCCTTCTGTATCCAACAAGGTGATACTTAAGACAGATCTTTCCCCTCTTTTAGCACGAGACCATTAAAATCTTTGGTGGTAATTTAGCTGATGTTCCTATTATCATTTTCTGGACAGCATTTGTTTCAATAGGCTTCTTCGGTAGAGGCGGACAATACCTCTTTTGTCTAAACTGATTTGACTTAGGTTGATTTCCCATAAATTAGTTAACCTGTTGTGGATTAAATTATTTGAATTCCGAACAAGCCAAAGGTACAAATTAATTGGAAATTCAGTGTTTGCTGCAACTGAATTGTGTTGAATACCCACTTTAATAAGTTTATCAGTATTAAAAGTTATTTAGTATTCATTAAATAAATTAAGTCAATAACTAGATAATTTATTAATTATATTTTAAATATTAATTAATTATTTGTAATAATTATTAGTAGACAAAAACCATCATGAATTAAAATAATAAATAAAGTACAGTCTCACTAATCCGGACTTGATGGGACCGGACCCTGTCCGGATCAACGATAGTCCGGATTAGACGGAAAAAGCCAAACAAATGCATACAATATGTGTTTTAGGTGGGGAAACATATTGAAATTGTAGTTTTAGTGAAATTGAGGCCTAAATATAACTTACAGTACAGTATTTCATAGCCTATTTAGCAAAAAATCCTGTAATTATAACAGAAAATGCATCTTTCTCGTTGAATAAATGTATTCACATAAATTTATTTACACTATACTGTATAAACGCACAAAAAACTTAAACAATAATGAAACTGAAACAAAAATAATCTTTAAAAAACTTAGTGAAAAAAGTCTGTAATGTTCTGTTGTTTTAACGATAAATGACGGCGTTTCACAGTACGATCTCGTAGGCATTTCAAGGTCAGAGCTCCGCAGTTGACGTACCACTTTGTTTCTCAAAGTAGGTCATCAACCCCTCCAGCATTGCAGCCGCCTCATCATGAGTTGGGCTGATCGGTTCGTCTGTGAAGTCTTCCTCTTCCGAGCTGTCATTTTCTGCGTTTGCAATGCACACCATGACGATTTCGTCCTCATTGAGCACATGATGACCAATGTCATTATCACTGATAATCCACTCGGAAATATCAGTGTCTTTCAACTCGGCACAACCCTCCAATTGTTGAAAAATCTGAACAAATTCAGCGACGTCATTAGTAGGTTGACTATTGGTTTTTCCTGTGGCATTTCAGGTCACAATTTGTTCCAGCTTTTTTGGAGTGTAGATGGTTGAATTTCCTCCCACGATTCTGCAGCCATATAAATGACATCCTTTATAGTAACTTTTTTAAGAATTTCAATAAATTGTGTAGCTGGATCTGCTTGTTGTTGTTCCAAAAGCGATAAAATTAACTTTTTCCTATATCACCGTTTTATCGCCTCTATCACGCCCTGGTCCATCGGCTGAATGAGAGATGTGACGTTAGGAGGAAGAAATTTAACAAAAATGTCAACATAACGCAATTTTTTTTCATTTGGGTGGCATGGGGCATTATCAATTAGTAAAACCGGTTTTCGAGGGAGTTTTTTCTCTTTTAAAAACTTTTATGTTGTTGGAACAAAGTTTTACCAGTCCTTAAAAATGTGACTGTTCATCCACGCTGATTTTTGGAACTTGTACTGGGCCGGTAGAACACTTAAATTTACTTTTTTTAAAACCCTAGGCTTTGCGGATTTCCCTATTACAAAAAGTAGAAATTTTAGATCGCCAGAAGCATTACTGCAGGGCAGCAAAGTCACACGTTCTTTCTTAACTTTATGGCCTTTTGCTACTGAATCTAATTTGGAAGCTAAAGTTTTTTTTGGGAACATTTTATAATTTAATCCGGTTTCGTCAGCGTTGAACACCTGACAAGGTTGTAAGTTTTCATCTCTGAGAAACTTGCTAAATTTGTCTTTGAATTTTTCACTGACATCACTGTCACCTGACAAAATTTCACCACTTATTCCGAGTTGGTGGATGCCGTGTCGTTCCTTCCACCATGACAGCCAGCCCACACTGGCAGTAAAATTAGGGTCTCCTTTTAACTTTTCATTCAGTTTCAGAGCGATCGTTTGCAAATTTACACCCGATAATGGAACACCCTGCAAAACCAAACATACAAAGCATCATCTAGGGTTTCATTTTTTGGTTTTTTAAAGTGCTTCTGCTGCCTAAACTGTCTTTACTAACCATTTTTGCACAAAAATCTTCAATTTCCTGTTTTCCCACGCCTAACTCTTTTACAATTTTAGTAAGCGATTCACCTCCATCAATACAAAGCATAGCTTGGAGTTTTTGTTCCATTGTCAATGTCACTGACTTACGTTTAGTCGCCATTTTCACTGAACACTGAAGACGTAAATAAAAAACAGATCAATATCGCACTAGAATTAAATGACAACTGAGCAAATATCTTGCGAGAAGCAGTAAAGGTGGCATCCGTCCGACAACACAACTGATCTGACGCCAGATGGATAGACTGTCTATCCGTTTAGTCAGCGGTCCTTTATCTTTCGTTTATCGCAAGATATCTCTGATGTCACGTGCGTTGTAGTGTTGGGAGATCTAATGTGAATATATTTTTCAAAGAAGTTTTCCCTACTTTAATAGGCAAAAGAAACAAATAATATGGTAAATTCATATTTTAATGAATACATTAGATTATTTGTCTATTAGAGTAGGAAAACCCCTTTGAAAAATAACAAATATAGACGTATAAAAATAAATAGTCTTGTGGACGGCAGACTGATTGTGCATTGTAAAATACTATAACTAAACAAAAAGTTTGGCCCGTCTGGATTAACCGGACGTCCGGATCATCGGAGACTGGATTAGCGAGACTGTACTGTAAGTAGAATAAAAAAATTTATCAACAATAAAATATTACTTGTAGTTTGATGCTTAGCAGCTGATTATAGCCCCCCCCCTACAAACATACAACTAATTGTTCACTTTAAAATTGTAAACACCTAAAATAATTTCATAATAATTGCTGTGAGTGTAAACAAGAACTATAATTTCAAAAATTTTTTACACTAACTGATTTTTAAATTTAGAATTTAAGTTTGATGTGTTGAAGTTCTATTTTTTGCCATCATGATACACAACCAAAATGTATCCAAACAATATGAGAGAAGACTAGACTAAGAGCTGGACACCAGATAAGTTGGTTATAGGAAGGTATTAGGACAGCAATAAAAATCCAACTCTATTTTTTCTGTCATACCGAGTACGGATATAAATATCTTACTTTATGGTGACAGTTCCGAGAGCAAAAAACTATTACTTACTCATGAGAAATGTGTTGCACATGCTTATTTGAAGCATGGAGACGATAACGCATTAACTACGGTCCAGTATACTAAACTTTTAACAACTGACTATCAATGACACATATCTCTTGACAGTAATCATGAATGAATGATTCAAGTCAACCATCAAATCAGGCTTTATGGGTGAAACTATGAGAATAGTGTACCATACCTATGGATCATTTCCAACCCTCAGTACTCTGGAACCCATAGTTTTCTCCCTAGCTCAACTGTATGGGCATCAGTTAAGAACTCTTACACCTGTACACTCCGGACAATTCCTGCATAGGGCCGAAGCAGTTAGTGGACCAACAACCACGCATACGTTTTATACAGAGCAAGCTTACATCAGCACCCCAGATGAGAGTTTGTCAAATTACGATCCTTTGAGCACTCCCAATGTGCAACAGTTCTGACCTGCCAAAAACCTTAAGAGATGTTAGTATAGTTACATGTAAAATTAAGTTGTTTACTGAAAATATGTGTGTCTGTGTGTATGGATATATTATCTGTGTAGGTAAGTGTGAGATTGTGTATATTGTGGAAATTAGTGTTTTCCATGGTGTAATGTTAGACTATAATGTACCGCCAGGGGTGCCAAACCCCTCTTAGTAGATGTGCAGCTAGTCCCAACACCCTTGCGGGTTTGTTTTAGAGTAAAAATAAATGAAAATGTAGCTTCAAATAAGAAAAAGAACATGGTGTAAATCTCACCTTTTTACAAAACTGACACTGATAAGCACCTCTACCATCGTGAAAGTCTGCTGCATGTTTCATGATGTTTTCTTTGCCTAATACTGAAATCCCACAAACTTTACAGTGGTACTTGCGTATAGTCAGACTGAAATTTGGATCATGGAAAACTGCACAATGAAGACGGTAATATAAGGTATGAGCAAACTTCAAGTTGCAGCCACCACAACCTAAAGAACAAGTCACGTACATTTTTAAATTTGTGATAAGAACAAAAAAAACTTATAGTTAATTCAGTAATTATGTTTAGTTTTTAAAATCATTGAAAAATTAATTAAAAATTGAAGTCAAGTGGAAATCTTGAGACCTTAAATATTAGATACTATAATATTAATATTACCTTACAATCCTGGAGTATGTTTCATTTGATTGGGAGAGATGTCAACTAATTTTATTAACACGGCAGCAGTAATGCTGCTGTGGTAAATACTATGATTACAATTCAGTAATTGCCAAAAATTATTAGTGTTTCGTTTTGCATAGCGATATCAATATATAGTGACAGTTAACTACAGCAAAAACTAACTGATATAATTTTCTCTGACATTCACAAAAGACAGACCATAAACTTTATCTCTAGCATCATACCAACATAATTGCAGAATAAAAATAATTTTTGTCTTTGCATTTATCGTAAATCTTTAAAAAAATACATATTTTTCAGTAAATATAGACAATGTTTTATCTTCTGAATTTTCTTCCATGGGCATCTTGAAAATAATATTATTTATTCAATACAGCAACAACAGTGGAAGACTAATTGTTTTATAAGGGACAACACAAAATACTTTCATATGAAAAAATATTATTGGACACAGTATGTGTGTGTATATATACTTATATCATACAATTACACACAAGTGACTGGAATTAGTAAAAAGTGAACAACATACTTAAAAAAACAAATAAAAACATACACAAAACTCACAAATTAATTATTTATTTACTCATACGCGTTTCAATGACAAAGTCACCATCATCAGTGAGTGTTACTGCTACAAGCGAGTTGTAAGCTAGAGTTTGTAGTAGTAACACTCACTGATGATGATGACTGTCATTGAAACGCGTATGAGTAAATGAGTAAATAAATGATTAATTTGTGAGTTTTGTATATGTTTTTATTTGTTTTAACATAACCTCACAGGCTCAAAGAATATTTATATAGACTTATAAAATCTTGTAATTAATGACCAGTAAGGGTTATGCAATGCAAATAATGTACAGCATAGAGAAATAGCCAAACTTTGAGAATTCAGCTATAACATAAAATCAGCTGTTTTATGAAATCATATGTTATCACTTACTTTAAGCCAAATGGGACGAAATAACGATATTGTATACCTTGTCCCTTTTGTAAAAAGTTTTTCACCTATAAAAAAACTAAAATTAATTCATTAAATTTAAATAATGAATTAATATCTGAAAAAAAACTGTATAACATCAAGTGTCATCCACTAAGTTTAAAAAGTGTATTTGAACTTGAGTGGATGAATAAAAAGTATTTTATGACGATTGAAAATTTGAACAAGATATAACAAAAGGAAAGTGTGAACTAATAGAGAGGGGATTGAGAATAAAATACAAACTGTAAAATTAATCCTAAAAAATAACTAAAAACATTTATAAATATATGATTTGAAAATATATAAAGAAATTTAATTAGAATTTTAAATATCTTGAAGAAGAAATTATAATATCTAAAATTTGAGTAAAGTTATATTTGGATAAAACCTGTAATATAGCTACGAAATTGAAAAGTTCAACATTTGAAAATGGTAGGCAATACCTTTAAATAAATCTGCTCCTAAAAGATCAAGTGAATTTCTCGTTAATATACTATACACAACCTTTCATCCAATCAAGCCATTATCAGGAGAAGATTTTTATTAAAGACTAGTAACATTTGGAAATTTTTAAAAATATTTTTAAATACTTACTTAGTTTGCACAGGTTTTTGTTTGACCAGGCAGAGTTTGTATTTTCAGGCCAAAATAGCAGTTCTTCGCCAGGTTCTATTGCAGTGACAGTAACAAATACTAAATCACTGTTACGAGATACCATAGCTACATTACGCATGCTCCTAATTGGAGCAGGTCGTATCCATCGTAACCAATTGGAATGTTCAGGATCTTGAGTACTGAGGTAGGTGGATTGTGATGAATCACATATCTGTGAATGTTAAACACAGACATTTTTAAAATTAAAAGATTACAGAATTGTTCATACATGAAACAATAACTTTTATTAAATTTCTTCTAGCTTTGACTACAACAAAAACATATTATACAAAAGTGACTACTTCAATTTTACTTTGAAAAAGAATTATTTAGGTCAATACTACAGACATGCTTGAAGGTAAACTACAGCTCATCTTTCTGTAAATGAAAGAACTTTTAATGGAAAGAAATACTTTTGCAGGATAATTCTTATACTTATATTTTTAAGATATGAGTTTCAAATATGAAGTAATATTTGAAGCTGTTGAAAAATATAGTTATTATACACATTTGACTAAAAGCCTCATCTTGTATACAGGTTAGATTTTACACAATTAAATTTCTGATAAATCTATTGCTGTTTACAGATTAGGTCAGCTAGTCATGGCAATTTATTGGTAGCGGGTTAGTGCTGGTCCTGAATGTCGTCATTGATTGATTTGTTTTCTTTAAGAGAGTTAATATTCTGATATGTCATGCACAAGACTAGACCTTTGTGCTTTTTAAGAGATATTTATCGAACTTAAAACAACTGTATCGACTCAGTATAAATAAAGTAAGATATTTATGGCCCAATAACCTTTTGTCAGACATCTAAACATAATAGAATGCTTCAGAAGTTTTTATGTCAACTGGAGTGAAAAACTAATATAGGTTTTACTCGGTGTTGGTCAGTAGCTGTAATTAGTGTATTCTTGTGTACATACAAAATGAACAATAGTTGGAGCCTCAAATCTAAAGTAAACTTCAAACCATAAGTAACTTTTAATTTGTTTTTACTAATTATGATTACACATAATAATCAATTAACAAATAATAAATTACTAATAATACTAATAAGGTACAAGATAACAAATATAAAAAAAATTGCACTGGTAGAAGAAATATAATATTTAGTGCTTTATAAGTGAGAATATTTTTGTAGTAAAATAGAATTCAATTGACACAAGGAATTAATTTATACCCGCTAGTGTCAAAGGGTACTTGTAGTTATATCAGCAATGGGTTAATTCTTCCTCTAAGAGCCATTTCAAGTTTTATAGCAACAATCAAGAATTCAAACAGCAAGGTAACGTTGCTGACTCATTCAAGAGATTTGTTACATATTAAAAAGATATTAATAGAGGTGATATAACTTTCCAGTGCAGAACATTAAAGATAAGGTAATAGTTCTGGACTACGCTTTGGTCAGAGAGAAAAATTTGCTTTTAATTTTAAATTTCATAGTAAGCTTTAATGCACCTTTAATGTTTCCTCTAAGTAATTACTTTTATATTTTACTTTTTACTCTTCTAGTTCATATGTATGAAATGTGTTAATGATATAGATCCAATAAACGAATAAACACGCTATAGGTTAGTATGTTCATATCTAAGATAAATACATATAATTAATTTATATCATTTTTATTTTGTTTGGTGTTAATTAGTGGGTTTCTAATTAGTATCAGTGAGAAATTTGAATAAAATTGCTGCAACATTGTAGACAATATGGCATAACAAACACTCAACTCATGTATTTTGTACTAACAAATAATAAATATTTATAAGATAAAGCAAAAGACAGTTGATTTTTGGGTAAAGTTTAACTTATTTAAAATTTTTGGCAGTGTTTCAAAAACTAGTTATTTTCATATTTAGGCTAGTTTTACCACGTAGATCAAATTTATTAAGTTATTTCTATACTGTACCAATTTGTAGAGGGAAAACTTTGCTTTTTCTACATTCCAATAAGAATTTCTACTTAGATATTGATATATGTTTCTGTTATAAATTATAACATTGTTGTTTTAAACATTTTTGTTGTTTCTACAACGGATTACCAAGACAAATATACAAGTTTTTTAAAAATATACAACAAGTAGATATTGTGCATTACCTATTGATTTGATTGTTGCAACAATATGAAAAGGCATATTACAACAAAATCATATTATGTTAATACCCGAGCAGAAGCTCTTAGAATGTAAGAGCTATGCGTTTCCTCTACATATTGACACAATACAGGAGAAAACTTAATTAATTTGATCTTCGAAGCAAAACTGGCATGAACATGAAAACAAACCAGTTTTCAAAACATAGCTAAACATTTTAAATAAATTATACTTGACAAATCAATCACCTTTTTATTTCATCTTGTATTTCTGCGATTGTAAATATGAATAATAAACAGCTATACCTACCTCCCATATATCTTTCATTAGGAAGTCATCAGGTATCTCCATTTCTTTAATAGGCTGCCCAATAAGTGGTCCAAACTCCACATAGGCTGGGAGAAACTCTCTTGTAATAACACTAAGTCCATGTGAACTGTCAATCACTCTTAGCTCAAAAAGTTCTGGAAGAGTCATTTCAGCAAAACTCGGCTGCATTTCTAACGGCACAGATTCATCTTCATTGATTTTATGCACAGATTCACCAGGAAGTATTTTAAACTTGTTAGCTTCGTCTAACCACTGGCACTGTGTTATAGTAACTGCATCACTAATCACACGTACTGGTTTCAATAATGGGCAAGCATTTTGTATGTGTCGTAAATCACAGTTGCTGCATAGTTTTATAGTAATAGCAACACGAGGGGACAGCGCATTGTCCGACACTTCGTCCCCTTCGTGGTTCTCATTAACATTTTTGCCACTGTCTTTTTTTAATTCAGTCTTGCAAGGTACCGGCTCAGTTTCTTCCTCAACACAGTCTTCTGGTTTAGGAGATTCAGATATTGAAGTAATATTGCAATGCTTCCTGAGAAAATTAAAACAATTATTTTTAAAGTATGACAGTCTAAAATGGATTTAATTATACAAGTAGAGGGTCTTACACTAGATCTTAACCTATGTTAAACATCTTAAACTGCAACACTCTTTTTTGCAATTTGGAAGCCTATTGTGTAATATACTAGGTGTGAATCAAATGTATATTGTAGGATATGGTTTTTCTTCTTAAGAAATGTATTTTCTAATAATTTTATCAAAATTAGGATATTTTACTAGTAAATATTTATTTTCATGAGAAGAATGAAAAACATGATTAATACATTAGCAGCTGGCCACAATATCGTCGTATTTCCCAAAAATTGTCAAAATATTTTAAGCTTCTTTTTTAATAGTGTGTACTTATTTTTTGTTCTCCTGTCATACCTAAATACAAAAATACGTTTCTTATATATATATATACATATATAATCATGTAAACACATAGCCTATTGGCCAGACAGTTTTTTAATACCATAAAAAAATCCATCTGGCCAATTGGCCCAATATTGTTTTTGAAGTAAGTATGTTTTCTAATCTCTGCAACATTGTGTTACTATTTTTAGTGTTCTGTATGTACAAAATAAACAACAAAACCACAATTTCATGTTCCAGTTTCCCACATAATAAGCTGACTAGCAAGAAAAGTGTTTTGGAGGTTATCACGAAGACATGTAAACGTGTCACATGTGATTGAATGGTAGTTTAAAAATATTTTATATATAGAATGTAAACATATTATCTCTCTGATAAGTAATGCTTTACATTCAATAAATGATATACAAGATTCATAACAAGTAAAATTTTTTAAATTTAATTGACTTTTTAAAGAATTTATGTTTTAATTTACTTCCTAGTAAGGATGAGTTTATCAAATTGTATCAATGTTTGTACTTAACTTCAACCTAGTCCATTTTCTAAAAAATTATTTTACAATTAAATTTAATATTTAGTCAATATATCTGACTTAATTTTTAAGTTTAGTAAAATTTTGAAAACAATAGTAAAAATTATTATATTACGTCACAATAAATTGTTTATTTCATTATTAAAATATAAAGATAAACTTATTTCAATGAACCAATTTTTTTTGTAAGAATAATCAACTCAACTTCACTGAAATTGTTAACAAATAAGTGTGACGGGCTATAACTCCTGACAACTAACTCCTAGAATAACACCATGTTTATAATGCCGTGGGCATTTTCCTATGGAACAAAAACCATCAAAATGAGTTCTGTAAATAGTGTGAAGCTTGTTGTTTAACATAGTGTGTTCATTCTTCCAAAAAGTAGCAACACCAGTAGTACTAATAAACATAAAACCTTACTAGACAACAATGTCGGGCGAGTAGTGTGACGATTTGCTCAGACTAGGGGCCGCCAGGTCTATTGGCCTAACATGGCAGCTAAAGTGTAGAACATTTATAAGAATATGCTAACTTTAAACTCTTCTGAGGGGTTATAATTTTTTTTTTAAAATAATTTCAAGATATCAAAAATGTGTAAAATTTTATGAACAATATCTGCTTTAAAATGTATTTGTTGGAAAGTTTAACTTTTCAGAAAACATAAAACCAAAAATTTGCCAAGGTACAGTATCTTAGCAACACTGTTTATTATTTTACCTGAGCATTTTGATCTAATAATAATTAAATCACAACTGGCAATTGCCTTTCTACTGACTCTTGAGTGATTCACTGTCCGAATAGGCTGCCAGAGAGTATCGGGCTAAAAGGATATCTGGCTTGGAAGGCTACACTCAAACTAATATATCCTGCACATGAGAAAAATGTGGCATTCCTGTTTTAACCACTTAACTTACACATTTTTTTTCACATTTCCTTCCCAAATAAATCATATTTGTGTATTATGAAATTCTAATCCTCTCTACATGCCATTAAAACTGCCTTCTTTGAAAAATTGTTGATTTGTATAATAAGGTGTAAAATATGTCTCATAAATACCACTTAATTATTAAATATAAAAACCTTGCTGTTCATGACGAGCTGGTTGTTAATTACTTATTACACTTTTGTTATTTTTTGCAACCAGACTTTTTGTTAATTAAAGTTTGTGAAATTATTAACTTACACTTGAAGGAAACATTTTTGTCCTACAACTTCTTCAGCCTCGTATGTTGTATTGGATGGTTCGATGTGTTGTGTATCAGTGTGTCTGTCATGGTTGGCTTGCGGAATATGTTGAATTCATGTTTGTTTTGATTTTTTGCTATGGTGATGTCTAAGTAACAAGAACAGTAACAACAACACAAACACAAACAAACTCGCAAATAAAATAGCACACCAATTCAAAAAATCAGATACAATGTAGCTTACAGAACAACAAATAAAAGCCAAACGACTATCAGATACAGCATTAATAACAATACCAACACATACAATAACCCAGGAGTATACAAACTAAAATGCAACAACTGCAATAAGTTCTATATTGGACAAACAGGCAGATCTCTTGCCAAAAGATAAAAAGAACACAAAAGTGCACTGCACACTACTGTTGAATCCAGCTTCGCAAATCACCTCATGGACACTAAACATTCATGCAATAGTATGGAAAATAACATGAGCATCCTCCACGTCTGGTCGCAAGTAATAGCAAAAGTATAATAATTAATTATTAACTCGAGTTAATTGAAACAAAGTATCTTAACCATATACAATATGCAACAGCTATTTAATTACCATCTTATATAATAATAAGATCTTATTCATGTATATAGATGAAAACTTTGAAGCGATTGTACAAAAAAAAAAAAAAAAAAAAAATGTAACATACGTTTGCAAATATTGCTGCTTTTAGTTTAATGTAGTTTAACAGTAACATGATGAATATGTTTCTCATTCATTTTCATATAATTTGTTTAATA
Source organism: Prosapia bicincta (assembly GCA_036971475.1). Lineage (NCBI taxonomy): Eukaryota > Metazoa > Arthropoda > Insecta > Hemiptera > Cercopidae > Prosapia > Prosapia bicincta. Next base: position 825,316 of record JBAIZL010000105.1, read on the forward strand.
TTTGTCACAATTTGTGTACAGTTAAATAACAGATGATGTTTTGCATGATGAGGTTATACCCACAAAATTTTTTGTTGAATAAAAATACGGTTACTTTTGAATCAAGACAACTTAATTTATTAAAAATTCGGCAACGTTTCGACAACTATATTGTTCTTTTCATTCAGACTTGATCTTCTCTTTTGTACTATTGTCAAAGATATTGAAACCAGAAGACAACTTCTTTTCTATATTTTTAACCAGTTCAATAGTAGACAGACTATTGACTAGTAGTAGACAGACTATAATAGGTTCTACTATTGAACTGGTTAAAAATGTAGAAGGGAAGTTGTCCTTTGGTTTTAATAGTTTTGACAATAGTACAAAGGATGAGATAAGGCCTGAAAGAGGACAACAATATAGTTGTTGAAATGTTGCAGAATTTCTAATAAATTAAGTTGTCTTGACTCATAAGCAACCGTATTTTTATTCAACAGATGATGTTTCGATTAAAACTGTAAATCAACAATTATTATCAAATACAAGTCTACTACAACATAACATACTGTTATGAAAAATTTACCTAAAAAAAAATAAAATTTACTATATTCTAGGCCCTATAGAGCCCTACAGGACCGATAATAAGAAGACAAACACAATATATTATCATATAAAAAGAAATATAGTGATAAATCACAGGTAAAATAAATACAGCAGTTAAATTACACAGTAAACTCTGTGTTCACATTAAATCATAGTTAAACGGATGGAAGTTTTTTTTATGAAGGATAATTAAACGATTGTTAAGGGATTCGATTAAAATGGTTCATTACAAACTGATGGAAGTTTTTTTTATGAAGGATAATTAAACGATTGTTAAGGGAGTCGAGTAAAATTGTTCATTACAATTTTGTTCACGACATTTAAACAGGTTTTATCCTTATGAAGTCTTCAACTTCAGAGGAAGTATAACTTAACAGAAAAGGTAGTCTTGATTAAATAACACTTTGCTGTTGTCACTGCCTCTCTTCGTTAATAAATTATTGAACACTCGATAAGGCCAAACATAGAAGACCTAAGTATAATTTTGGTACACACAAACTACAGTAAATGTACATAAAAATAAAGTATTTCTGAAAAGATTTCAACTTACTTGTTTAAGCTCCTTTTATGCTTTCTTTTTTTATGCCTGAGTCGTTGTTCGGTTTCTGAATGTTTTACACTATCATTGCAAACATTCTTAACTTTTTTCAAATGTTTTATATCGATATTTTCAGTACTTTTGTAATTTGTTAATCTATCTAAATTCAAACTATCCTTATTAACTGCTAAAACTGAAAAATTGTTATTGCTTTTACGTGTTTCATTTCCATTTCTTAAATGACTATCACAGACAATGCTTAGCTTACTACTCTCACAGTTATCTTTGGTATTTAAGTTGTCGCCGTTCAATCTACAATCTAAAACAAAACGAGTAAGAAAATAATGAGTTCACTCCATTGGAAAAAAAAAATGAGGAAAACTTACATTCTACGAATGGCATAACCACTATATCAATAATATGATTAAGGTGTACAATATCAAGAGCAAAGTGGAACAATATAAATATTGGAAATAACCCCAATACCACAAAAATAATAACAAATAATACAAGTTACTTAAAATTAAACCCTTATGTGTATTTCGATGACCATGTCATCATCATCATCATCATCAGAGGGTCATAACAAAAAACAATCTATCAAACAAGAAGGTACAAACTAGAGTGACATAGAGTTACAATTGGTCACTCTAATTTGTAACTTCTTGTTTGATAGATCGTTTTTTGTTATAAGACCCTCAGATGATGATGACATGGTCTTTGAAATGTACATAAGGGTTTAATCTCAAGTGTATTATTTGATAATTTTTATTATTTTTGTAGTATTATGGTTATTTTCAATATTTTCATTGCAATGATTAAGATTAAAAATTAATATAAACTAAAGTAAAGTTGCTTAATAGACCCCATCTGCTGTTTATAGTCTTTTTTAACGTTAACACTTCTGTTTTAGAGTGTGATGGAAATTAATCTTTATTTTCTTTAGGTTACTACATTTTAAAGCAACTAACAAGTAAGAATTAAAAAAAACATGAGGAAGATCGATTTATGAAAGTTGAGGAAAATTATTCATTAGGATAATGTATTTTCCTTATACTCTTCTATTTAGTCAGATAACCTCAGTTGAGGAAGTCAAGAGTTATCAACTATAGCCCTCTCATCATTAACTAATAGATTACATCAGGGGTTCTCAATATTTTTTTAAAGACTGTACCCCTTAATGAAAAATTAAAATTTTGCATACCTCCTTATTGGAGAGGGGGTTAAATTAAAAACACTTTTTACGTCAAAAACACATTATATTTGAAATATAGTTTGAAACACATTACAAAAAATCAATAAGGGATGGATTTGCTTCTTTTTACATAGTTCCTTAATGTTCAGCTCAAGTTTTGTTAAGTACAACCTTAAATGGTCCTCAACATTAAGTTTGTTTCTGTACTTTTTAGATATGTTAAGCTCGAAAATCTTCTTTCATATAAGTATGTAGTTGAAAACCCAATAAGAATCTTTAAAGCAGTATTTGAAAGTTCTTGGTACTCCTTTCCAACAATGATCCAAAAATCTCCCTGTGTGCCCCTTGAAAATTTGTGAGTACCTCCAACGGTACTACAGTTTGAGAGCCCCTGAGTTACATAGTTACATGTAGACCCTAGATTAAATTTAAACACTCTAAAATCAACAATTCAATTAAAAATGAAAATGGCTTCATTTTAAAAAAATATTGATTTTAACCTATATCTTGAATTTTTTCCAAATTGGGACTCATAATTTCAAGGTGTTTGGTAAAAACTCAAAGCTTTTCATGACAAAATATGGGGGGAAAATTCATGAGTTAATGTTAAAATTATTAGTCGATAGATTAGCAATATGTTGTAAGGAAGTTTCTAACCTGATTTTAATATATAAAAAATCTCCATCTTTAATTGTCTTTTTATAATATTGAATACAATTTTTTCAACTCGGCTAGAATAAAATTTTGAATAAGAAAACTTCACTTCTATTAGTCTGAAATGTTTTTAATTAACACTTTCAGCATGGTGGCGATATTGGTGATCTCATCAAACTACTGTCTGTTTTTCGTTAACTTCCAGCTCTGACGGCAGTGGAATGCTATGCGGGTTGCATAGCTTGTCGTAACATCTAATTATTGAGCCCGTTGTTTTCATCTCAATAATTTTATTTCTAACATATGCATGTTTATTGGTGACATCAGAACAGTGTATTAGACTCTAAAATATTGTTTTATTTATAGGGTCACAATTTAAAAAAAGAAATACAAAAGATAAATTACTGTATGACAAATAAGAAAACAATAAAAAAGACAGAGAAAAAAATAAAATTTACATACAAAACTAAAGACCCTACTACTAAAATATATTACATACTAACATAAGCACTCAACGTTGAACTCGGAATGTTTGTTTCTGTTTGTGCCAAGTGTTTCGGAGATCGATAATGTAAACGGAGACATAGATAATACATATGTCACGTCCTAGACTATTTATAGCCGAGATTAGCTGACATTTGTTTACTACAATCTTATGTTGATACACTAGGTTTTCGGGCGTCCAAGCATTTTGCAATGACACATATTTACAATAGTCTGTTCCCACCTCGAGTTGGTTCATTCACTCCAATAGGACAGTTATCGTTTATTCTTGCGTTAGTTAATTTTTATGATTGTTGTTTTTACCGGATATTTTGCTACATTAAATGGTTCAAACCTAAAAAAAAACATTAAAATATAAAAGTTAAACCAAATTAAATTTGTTCATAAAACTCCCTGAAACATTGTTACAGTTAAAGCATCAAAAGTTAAATTGGGATGGTTGGATTTAAAAACGACTCAGGCACAGTATTCTCCAAACTCTTCTGAAGCATTGATGTAAAAATCAAACCTTTATACAAACGCGTATTGACAGTAGAGAAGTTTCAATTAGCCTGGGATTGAGCGTGCCGGTGAGCTCGCCGTATCTAAGAAAATAAGCTAGGAGCACATCGGCACGCTCTCTGTACCTCGTAAGGGAACCCAGAGCGTGCCGGAACGCTAGCCATGCTAAAAGTGTTAACTGAATTCTTTAAAACTTGCAATTAACTGTTGGGTTGCACATCTTAAGGTTTTTAAATAAACACTTATATATCCATTTAACGTTCTAAGCAGTGGGTTTGCCAGGTTAAATTGATAAATAATTGTAATTATTTATGTATCAAACTAAACTTGATAAAATAAATTTCTAATATTAAAAATGAGTCTTTTAATAATGTTGAATATAATTATTCTAAGAACTGGGTCAGAATAAAAATGTTGAATAGTAAAATTTCACTTCTTTGGATTGAGGTGTTATCCTGGCCTAAAATTCTAAAAGTGTTGAATAACACAGGAATTTCATAAAACCAATATATGTGTGGTATATCTATAAAATCATTTTAATTATTCTGTAGGCGAAGAATATTTTTCAAAAGTGATTACACAATTTCTCTGTAGTAATTTTTGGAACTTAGATAACTTGCATTACTATCCATTTACTATATAGCGAAATAGCAGATTTTTGGTCCCTATCAATGTGTTACAATTATTGTGACAATTAATATAATTATTTTTTAATGAATCAGCATTTTTCTTCATATTAGAGAAGTACATTTTGAAATGATTCATTTTTTTCTACGACTTTCACTTCAAATTATTTGTAAATATATGTAGGTTTTCTTTTGTGTAAAAAATGTTGAAGAATTATAAAATTTAACACTAACCTTGACTAGAAAGAGCATAAGTGTTTGGACTGTCCTTTCCATCATTTAAAACTATTACAGATGTATTCTCAGTCTTTACTTTTTTCTCCGCATGTGAGGGAAATGATTCATCTTTATCAGCATTTTCTTCTTCAACTTTGGGACAACTTCTGGTAACTGATTTGTTGATTCCATTCTTGAATATTTCACCATTTCTAATGAAAAATAAATTCAATTTTAAAATTTTTTAATTGTTAAACTTTTTAATGACAAAACATTATACTTATCATCATATGATCTCCATGCAAGTTGAACGTCAGTTCGACCTCTCTTGCCGAGCCTTTTTCTGTCTTGGAGAGCCAGAATGCTTCCACTGGGATGATTGAGTCTTCGTTTCGACATCATATCCGTAAACCCATGTTTCGTCACCTGTTATAATACGTTTCAGTAATTCTGCATCGTCGCTGACTTCATTTAGTGATTCCTGAGTAACTTCCATTCGCCGCTGTTTTTGTTCAAAATTCAACAATTTTGGCACAAATTTTGCTGACACGCGTTTCATACCCAAAATTGTCATGGCATGAGCCAATAGATATGGCAACATCATCAGCGACTTCTCTGATTGTGATTCGGCGATCATTCATAACCATTGCTTCTACTTTGTCCACGTTTTCATCGGTTGTTGATGTGCTGGGGGGGGGGGGGTTCGGGGCATTGTCATCGTCAAAGTCTTTGCGGCCACTCGTAAATACTTGTTTTTACATAGCAGACTCACCATAGGCTTTTGTTAACATTTCGCACACTTTCTTACACTTTATTTAATTTTTTACGCAAAACTTAATACAAATTGTTTGATCCATTTTTTTTAACAATCGAAAATCGCCGAGCTCATGAAAACATGTCTAACCTTAGCGGCTGCCACAGATAAAGTAAACAATGAATACAGCTGAAATTTCTGTCATACTTCAGGGGCATGTATACCAACACAGTAAAATTTTGACAATCAAACTCTCCAAACGTGCGAAATTTAAACATTCCGGGTATTTTTTGAATAGACCTTGTATCTACTAATGCGTAGAGCAACTTAAACTAGATTCAAATGGAATAAAATTTAGACCAATTGTAATTATGTACTAAAGCTATAGCTATCAGTTGTATTAAAATACATTAATAACTAACATTATATATTTCAATAATTATTATTCAATTAAATTAAATTTTTCAATTAATCAATAGTTTGTGTAATAAATCAATTAAAAACCATTTACCTCTGGTAAATAATTATATTTATTTGTTACTATATACTGTCAACCTAGAGCATCAAAAATCCAGATCAACTGGGTCCAGGACCAATCCGGACTACTGATTTATCCTGATTTTTAAACAATCTTTAAATTACTGGGTATTATTGACTTTTCATTAACTATAATCTATTTTAATGCTTAGAGTAGCGTGTAAGATTGAATTAAACCAGGAATTATTAGGGTGTCAAAGGGTTTAAAAATACAAAAGAATTTAATGAAAGAACATATAATATACATACTAATGCATAGCACAGAAAGTAAAAAAAACATACCGGTACAAACTTATTCAAGGAAAAAGTTCTTTATTGTTTTTTTGAACAAAAGTTAAAAATTAAAATATTAAAAGAATATTATATGAAAAATTAGATAAAGATTAAGTTTAATTGCAAATTTTATTATTTTGTTGATTGGTTACAATATACGATATTGGTTAGGGCGCAGAGCATACAAATGTAAAAAAATGTAAATAATGATTAGATATACTGTATGTCGCGATTGAAAATGAGTTATGAGACGTTTTATTGAAATGGTGCATCTTCTTTGCATTTATAATAAAAGATAACACTTAGTTTATATATGTATTATAGTAATGCTGAGAACCTCGCTTTTTATGCCAAGTGCCACACACTCTGAAACAGCGATCCGGATTTTTGACACTTAAAAATGACTACAATAATGTAGACATTGTATAAATACAACTTACAAGGTATTTACTGTTCAGCACAAGCTAGACTGTATTATTTAAATAGAAACTTGTATGATATAAAATAATTGTTGATATTTTAATTAGGGATGGGGCGATTCCTAAACTTTTCGATTCCGATTCTAAAATTTTCCTTTTGATTCTCGATTCTTTCAAGTTATATTAGCTTACATGCTAGGTCTCTAATAATTAATTTAGTTAACATCTTGGTCATATGGCAAAACCTTTTAAAAGTTCTGTTTTAATGTAATACGCTACACAAAACCTTCAACCTTGATTTATCAATAGGAATTTTTAAAAGCATAAAAACATATCAGATTAAAGTAATGACTTATTATAAAGTTAAAAATGTGAACTTTACACTATTTTATCGAGTTTGAAAAAATACCAAAGCCTATTTACATTGTCTCTCAAAACAAAACAAAAATTAAAAACAAACGAACAACATAGAGTAAAAAAAATAATAGAAATAGGGTAGTTTTTAATATGCCCCTGAATCAGTGGCAGCAAGACACGGAGGAGGGGAAGGGAGAGAGAGAGAGAAAGAGAGAGTGTGTGCCGAACCCTCTCTAGTGTGTGTGAGAGAGAGACGAGCGATGACAAACGACCAGGATTGGTTACAATCTTCTTTGTTGTTGCTTCATAAATAAAAATATTTTCGTTATCTCAAATCGGTATTTGCTTTAATCATTTAATTCATTCAAAGCAACTAATACATAAATAAGACATAGTTGGTAGTTAACTATTTTTCCAATAAATTACTCCATACACATATTTTAATAGTTAATAAAATAGGAATTGGAATCGACACTTTTATCAATGAAGAATCGAGTATCGACGATTCCTCGATACCACCTAGAATCAAGAATCGGAATCGGCCCATCCCTAATTTTAATTATCATTTTAAGGGAGTAATTTTAAATATTAACTTACACTGCAGTTTTATTTAGGCTCTCCGGAATATTATTGCTATCTAAGAATTCTTCATTTTCTGCTAAAACAGTAATACAACTACAGCTCTGTTTTCTGAAAAAAACAAAATTAAATACAAATAACAGGTTACAGTTAATTTTTTATAGCGAATAAAAGACAATTGAAAGATAATTTAAAATGCACCTGCCATTGGCTTCTAGAAATTATATACTCCATTTCTAATCTATTATTATTGTATCTACTATGATACAACTTAGAAGATGACTTTGAAGAACTGATTAATTAACTTTGATGAATTGAAACATAATACTAAAGGTTATACACATACTTACAATGACTCAGAATACTTCCTTAGTAATTAATTAGGTTTTTGCTGCTAGTGTTCAAAATATCTTCTTAATAAAACAAAATTTAGTGTCCTTGGATTTTACAAACTAAATGAATATAATTTCAATCTTGAACTTTTAACAATGAATCTTTTTGTTGAATGGTTTCTCTTGGAAAATGTTTTAAATTTTGACTGATCAAGTTTTAAGTTTGTTAAATGCTTTATATCACACAAAACTGATAAAGTATTTTCCAGGTTTAAAAAAATGTCAAGTTGAAAACAATATCCATTACCTGAGCAACTTTAAAATTTAAGTATAATTTTTAAAAACTGTGATAATTTAGTATTTTAGAACACAAAATACAAACATGCAAAATGAATAATCACAGTATAAATTACATACACTGCTTTGTCACATCATCGAAATCTTGTTTTAGTATAAATGTCATTTAGCTTAACAACATATCGTGATGCTCAACTCAAATACTGGTGCTGCCAGGTAAGAGATAAAAAATAAATACTAGTGGTAAAAATGCTGTCTCCAAGAAAGATTTACTTGAATTATAAATTTGTAGAAGTTGTACACATAATTTTGTACTTGTATTTTACTAAACATAATAGAAATGTTTTTTTACATATTATAAAGAAATAGACTTTCTGACTAACCAGTGTATCACCATCAGTGATCTTCTCATATTTTTATTCTCAATATTTGTTGCTTCCAATTGCTATGATAAAATTCATGAAACCAGCCACCTTTTTCTGAATTAAAAGGTATCAGAGATGTTTGATGTGTACAGAAAACATACTTACATTCAACCATCCCTATTACATTTTGTTACACTTATTTTAATCTACTTTTCAATGATTGAACAAATATTTTTCAAAACTTTCAGTTTTTGTATAGTACATCTTGAGGTTTTTGTATAAATTACACTTTTTTTGTATTAACTTGGCAAAAAACCACTACTTACTGATTTATTCAGCAGACTTGTTTCGCATTAGGTCAGCGGATAATTCAATGATGGGAATCATTGACATATCTGTGGTTCAGGTGTGTTTGTTGGTGTGAGTCTGTGGTGTTTTTCTGTTCTGTAGTGAGTTATTGTTCATAGAGTAGTTGTGAATTATGTGCTCAAATATGTTATTTGATTGCGAGTGTGTTTTGTCATTTAGAATGTGTTGTGGATAGTATTTATGGTGTTTATAGATCTCGTAGTTTTCTACTGTGTTAAGTTTGTTGCTTTTTTTAATGTAGTGTAAGATTTTTAGATTGGTGAATATGTCAGTCTGTTAGTATAGTGTGTTTTGTATGTGTATAGCAAAATTTGATTTGGGTTGTGTCTTTCTTATCTGTTTTACGTGTTTATTGTATCTTGTGGTAAATGTTCTCCCTGTTTGTCCTATGTAAAAACTGGGTAACAGTTGTTGCATGTAATCTTGTATACTCCTGCCCTGTCGTGTTTATCTTGGTGTGTTTTTGAAGTGTGTAGGTGTTTTTTAATTGTTGGATGTTGAGAATGCTATTTTGTATTTAATTATGCGGAAGGAAGCTATTTTTTGTAATGTGTTGTCATGATATGTTGTGTTATGTGTGCGTTGTTTTTGTGCATTATGTTTCCTATCAAAGTTTCTTGATAAACAAAATGCAATCAAGGAAGTTGCTGTCGAGAATGGAGTGACTAAAATTGACTAGGTTTTTAATATATGAATAAATAAAAAAAAAGTTTGTGTGTTTTGTATGTGTATAGCAAAATTTGATTTGGGTTGTGTCTTTCTTATCTGTTTTACGTGTTTATTGTATCTTGTGGTAAATGTTCTCCCTGTTTGTCCTATGTAAAAACTGGGTAACAGTTGTTGCATGTAATCTTGTATACTCCTGCCCTGTCGTGTTTATCTTGGTGTGTTTTTGAACTGTGTAGGTGTTTTTTAATTGTTGGATGTTGAGAATGCTATTTTGTATTTAATTATGCGGAAGGAAGCTATTTTTTGTAATGTGTTGTCATGATATGTTGTGTTATTCTTTTTTGTTGTGTTATGTGTGCGTTGTTTTTGTGCATTATGTTTCCTATCGAAGTTTCTTGATAAACAAAATGCAATCAAGGAAGTTGCTGTCGAGAATGGAGTGACTAAAATTGACTAGGTTTATAATATATGAATAAATAAAAAAAAAGTTTATGATATAAATAACTGAGATGCAAGGGCAATCCACTATCTGTGCAAAAGCGAAGACAATCTATAATGAATTGAAAAAAAATATTTCAGTGTGCTGGTCAGAACATTTCTGTAAAGCTAGTGGTTTGTGTTAGTCAGAAGATTACTTTAAATGGTTTGACAGCCTTAAAAATAGGACAAGGATCGGAGTGTCACAAGCTTGGTAAGGTAGCCGGTGCCAAAAAGCAGATAGCTGAAAATTATGTCAACTTAAAAAACAGTGAAGAGTCTGGTTATCTCTCTGAGCAGAGAATCATCTGTGATGATACTGTTTCCTTTTGTAAAAAAATGACAGATAGATTTACATCACCCAGGAGGAAAATGCTTTGCCTGGCCACAAGCGTCAAATAATAGGACCGCACTCTTGTGTGGAGGCAATACAACTGGAGAATTCAAGCACAAGTTAGTTTACAATTCTGAAACATCCAGAGTTTTAGGCAACACTCAATCAACAAAGCGAAAATAAAGTTGTTTGTTGTAATCATCTTGAATTCACTGATTAAACTAAGTAATTATTGCATAACTAAATGAATACTTTAGAACTTACTTGATGACATGTTTTAAAAAAATCGTTCATTTACAAAGCTGACCATATACTCTAGTGTTATGCAATAATTACTTGTAGGTTTTGCAAATTTGTGAAAACTTACTGAGACAGAACGTTTTTGATCGCTATGTGCCGATCTTCATCAGTGTCTTCTGCTTGGAGATGTCGGGTCAAGTCGTGACGGTTTTAAAGGCAGGTTTTCGATAATATCAAACAGTATATGTGATTTATATTGGGTTTGTTTGTTTAATATGTTTGTACTTTGTGTGTCTGTAAATTTCATATGGTTCTAATGAGTTGAGATGTCGTCATTTTTTATTGATGTGGTTATCAATGTGGTTATTAACTTGGCAAAAAAACACTTTGTCAAGTGGTTTACTTAAATCAGTAAGTAGTGATTTTTTGCCAAGTTAATACAAAAAAAGTATAACTTATACATTTTAAACAAAAAGCAAGCAATTTTACGCATAAAAAACTAAATTAAAAAATTTTGAACACAACCTAAATGTATCAACACACTAGGAAAACTGTATAAGTGTTTTTGTTTATATAACTGGCGCTATTTTACACTATAATCAAATCTATTTTACAACATATCTACAAATTGTCTAATTAGAACAGGTTTTGTTATATAAAAAAATTAGTCTTAGTAAACATTGAATTTATCAACAGATAAAATTGTTAAACATGATATATGTACATTTCTGTATATACTCAAGATTTCTTAATATATTGTAGAACATTGGTAAATAGGCTAATGTTGAAGAAACCATTTGTGAAATCAATCATTTGAGCTCCAATGGTGTCTTAATGAGTAAAAACTGAGTATATATACTGTCAAGATAGTAGGGATAAAATTCTGTATACCTAGTTTCTATCTTTATTTATTTTATATAAAATACCACTCATATTTTTTTAAAAATATTTTGTTTTAAAGCTTGTTATTTTTAAAGTTAACAATATATATTTATTGATTTCATCTTCATGTGAGCTACTAGTATTAACTAAAAACACTTGTAAATTATTACACTTGCCTATAGTATATTACTTACTTTATATTCTTGAGGGCCGCCGTTTAGGGAGATGCGTCCCATTGTCACATCTTCTCATTGAGATTTACGGTCTAAGTTAACAATGGCGCACATCTTCCGAAACAGCCATCCTCAACAATATAAAGAAAGTGTAACAGTTTACAAGTGTTTTTACAATATAATTGTAGTAAAATTACAAAATTTATAATTAAAAAAAAATATTCACTTGTTACAGAGCTTATCAAATAACATGAAAAACATAATGTATTTTCATATATTATATATTTGCTATCACATGCAATAGAGTCAAACAAGTTCGCTTCATGTTAAAGTTATATTGTGTTAAGCATATTAAACCAAAGTTATTACAGGATAGCTCAATTCAATGCTACTGTTAGTAAAGTGATTTTGGAGAACAATATAAGTTTTACAATGCTGAATACCATTTCTTTAAAACATATTTTTGACTAATATCTGTAAAAACAAAACAATCAGAGTGGACTTGAGATTTGATCAATTAATCCTGGTATAAAACATATAAGAAAAATTTTCCGACAGGTTAATTTTTTACAAGAGAGTTGTCTTAATTATGGTATGCATTATTGCATCTGCACAAAGAACAAAAAGGCCATGTTTCACTGTCATAAACTGTTTATCTTACGCATTAGTAAACTTTATTGAAAAAAAATATTGTAATTGGTTGTAGCTGTATTGGCATATATTATAATTTGATAAATTTCTTGAGCACTGTGGACTAATTTTAACTAAATATGAAGAAATCACATACTTTATACATTGTTTGTTCCACCATATATTGGCTATAGTTTTGTTTAATTTCTTAATATTAAGCTCTAATCTTTCAACTATCATTGTTTGTCTGACTGAGTTGAAATTCCTAATATACTCATTTTCACTTACGTCAGGAATATTTGTGTATATTTGAGTACACTTTTCTGCCTATAATAATGTGTAATTACTACTGAAATTATGGTAGTTTATATAAAATACCTGATTGTAAAAAATATCAGCTATCTGAAGTTTAATTTTATAAACTGGAGGTATATTCATATACATATGAAAATGTAGGTGGTTTTGTTGAAACATCAGTTGAAACCAGGAGAAACAATATAAACGGTTTATATTAAGTGCTACTTTAAAATTTTATGTTTCTAAATAACTAAATCTAACATAACTGGTGTTATTGTATCTATATATTCTAATAAGGTGTTTAGGAATAATGTATAACTGAGTCATGATAGCTCAAGAATTATTTCATAAAAGGTTGTTTGTAAAACACAATTATGTATATATGATGATAATTTATGTAAGTTTTAACCCATATTTTGGTTTATGATATTTAAAATGGCTTCTTTAGAAAACGTAGTTTTGATTAACAAATCTAAAACTAAACAATTCGAGTGAACTTGGATTTTAGTCAAGCATTAAGCAAATATATAAAATATAAGTCCAGTATAAGGTAAAAAGTCACTTGGCCTCCATTGCCTGGTATATGTCAATAAGAACTGAATTTATAAAACATCAGATGAGATAGCAGTGACAAAGGTTCATACATTAATGTCGTCTGCTGTGAATAATCATAAAATGTTTTATGTGTATTTATCCATTTCCTGATTTAAATGTTACTCTAAGTTATTTTTATAACCAAACCTATTCTAACCAGACACTCTGTAGCTATATATTGTAACATACATATGTCACAATATAGCCAAATAAAAAGAAAAACTTACTCAATGTTTTGTAAGTTTTGCTACACTGAGATATGTTTCATATTTAACCATTATTTATGGTTTCCAATACTTCAAATTATCTGTTTCTTGTTTAGAATGTGAATTTGAGTAACATATCGGAAAAAAACAGAGTTGAATAATATTTGGTCAAGTATTAGTTATAAGTTTCCTGTGTTTGAGGTTAAGTATCCCTTTTTTTAAAAATATTCAAATTTTGAGGTATTTCACACAATTTTAATATTTTTTACATGTTCCTGCACACCTTCCATGTCACTGACTATAATTTTATTAACAAACTTTACATTTGTTAACTTATATAGAATTTGAAAATTTATAGTACATATATAGATGTTTCATATATATTTGAAGTAAACGTTACATAAAATGAGGTTGATAAAATAATAAGGATTTACTTTGTAAGTTATAAATGAAATAATAGTAGCATTTTATTACTGTACTCTAATTTTTGAATTATAGAATGTCAATATTCCAATTGATCCTACGAAAGTTAAATATTTATAAACTTAATCACCTTTTAAATACTTCAACAATGTACTGTGGCTAATTTTAAGTAACACCTTCTATAAAATTAGTGTTAAAAAAGTACATGATGATTCAACTGAATTTATGATTTATCAACAAAATAACAAATGTAAACAAAGGATTCCTATATTTACAGAAAAATATTTTAATTTTAAGATAATGAATTTAAATGTCTTACCCTTTGTCTCTTATTGCTAAGGCCAATAAATAAGATGCGAATTCTTCATCAGTTTTACATCCTATTTTATTTTTCAATGTATTCCACCTAGTAATATTTTTTGTCCCAATGTTAACATTATCAGTTACTATGCCCCGCCTATCTGATGTTTTCACTTTTGTATTACCAATTGTTCTACATTTTCTTCCTCTTTTTGGCATAACTTATTTCTAAAATCATCAAAATACTATTACTGTCAATATTTTATAATTCAAATTTTGTTTGTTACACCTCTTTGAATCTAATATTTTTTTCAGCACTATTCCTATTGATTACTAACATGGCGATTGGATGAAATTTGATTGACAAATAGCAGAAGAAAAACAAGTACGCGGGAATCAGCTGATCATCACTATTTATTAATTAAGTTATATTTAATATCTCTGAAAAGGGGATAAATACTAAATCATATTATTTTATACAATGTATTTTTGTAGAGGTCATAACAAATTATTTTTTCTCTGTTTAACAAAACTTTCAAAAATTATTATATCATCAAAAATTCGAATACTTTTCTTATATGATTCTATTACATTTATTCTTTTATATACAAGAAGATATTAACAGTATTCATGAGGCAAAATTGTTTTACATAATGTATTTTGACAATTAAAATAATGATGACTTTATTTTCTGTGATTTAATAGAAACTTGTTTTGACTAGGTTGCTGAATAATGTATATTTCATTTGAAAATGTTGGTATTGCTGTAATATCTAGTAATCTGCTCTTCTGCTACTTGGAGTCTTTTTCGCTATTTTTCTTGAAGGTCGGTTAATAGTTGGAAATGGCAAAAAGAATTAGTCAGTCCAATATAAATTGGGCAGCAATTGTTGAAAGAGTTCCTGAAAGTCAAAAACCTAATTACGTGGCTTTCAAGTCAAAGTCAGATGGATATTTAAGAAAGTAAGTTCAATTTTCATAAATTATTTTACTGACATAGGTTAAGAGGTCATTCACAAATTGTGTGCGTATTTTCCATTTCATAAATTAATAATTTTATTTTGTAAACTATTTTATACCTTATGTAAAAACATTTCAAATATCCTACTATAAATAATAACCGTCACTTGGTTGTTTTGTAATGGCTTTATGGGACAGACATGTTGGATATACTATTTTGTCACTTGTCTATTTTACCAATTTTGTATTTTTGTTGTCTATCGTAAGGAATTATTATTCAATGCATATAAAATGAGCTTCAGCATTTTTACCAAATGATTCAAAAACATGTCCGGAAGCTGTATCCATAGACATTTTTTTTGGATAGGGAAAGTCATTTTTTCATCTAATTTGAGTTGGGGTTCGTTTCTTGTGCACAGTATCAACGGGGCGCCACACTACGTATACGAATATTTAAATATACCTATAAACTTTCTGGTTAGGATAGATGTTCTAATTTTATACATTACTCTACACCTGTATTATAGGGATAGCCGAAGTTGATGTTTTACTCAACTGATGCGCACACATCAGTTTAAAAAAACTGATGCAAAACAGGTTACAAGTAACTGTTGCTTGAACTAATGCGAGCACATCAGTTGAATGAAAACATCAGCTTTGTGTAATGCAGGCTCCTGCTAACTAATGTATTGATTATTAGATGTAAATATAGCTTATGAATAATTCTTAGATTTCTATTTAAGTGACTGAATGCTAGGTCAAAAAAGTAGTAATATTTATTTTACTTGAAAAATATTTAAAGTGTACAAAATAAACAAAAAAGTACAAATAAAATTTTAAAAAATATATCTACACATGGGCGCCCATACTCAGGGGTAAGGGGTGGCCGTGTCCCCTAGCTTATTATAGACCCATATCTCAATAGTTCAAACCGATCACTTTCTATTGATACAGAAAGTTCTCAGAAATGCAGATAAATGACCACACTGATACTCCAATATTAAAAATGGTTCAATAAAAACAGCAAATAACTTCAACATAAACAAAAGTTGAATAAATAATAAGTTGGTTGAATATCGAGTCAAAAGTTTATTTATTAAGTGCAACGTTTCGGCAACTAATTTGTCGCTCTTATCAAGACTAAAAACAATTTTACATTACATTATAAATAAGAATAAAAATACAAGTACACTCGGAACAAAAAAATTTCAATGAAATATTAGTAAAAAACGTAATAAAATAAACCCACCTGCATGCCGGGAGTCATAAATTCATCTAAAATAAAGTACAGTTACAAAACTGAGAGAACAACAATATACATGCATAAAAATAACCAAAACAAAATAAACCATATATAAAACCATAAAATAACAACTTGGTATACCTTATTGTATCTGTATGGAAGTAGGCCATATTTCACTCTACAAGTTTTGTTATTTGTTCTGCTAGTGTTCCTGAGTATTTTCTATATTACTGCCTATTATTATTTTTTATATTAAATTCTTATACTTTTTAGATGAAATATGAAAGAGCAAAATGTTGAATTGACTTTTTCAGTGTAGAAACTCAACTGCAGCTAAATAGTCTTAAAAAGTATATTTAAATTAAATAGTTATTTATTTGTTACTTATTTGTGCCTTACCTTGGCCAAGATATACAAATTGTAATACTTGACGAAGTATTATCACCTAGATTTTTTTCACATGTATTACAAGAAGTACAGTAGTCTTGATAATTCAAGGTAGATGAGACTTGGATTTACAAAAAGTCGGATTACACGGAAATACGTTCCTGTACATTAGTAAATATAGGGGTTTTAATGACCCTTAATACTATAATTGAGAACTGTACAAAATAAATCTATAGAACTGTATTGATTACATTACTTATGTAAATTAATTTTGCTTTGGAATATGTTGTTCATCACGGATGCTAAATTTTTTGGAAAAAGTTATAAAGTGTCTTTTGCCTCTTCTTATCAGATCGTTTTCGAGCTGCGGTGTCAAGTGGATGTCTTAGCAGAAGTACATCTGTTGGCGTTGTGTATGATATTCAATAGAACGCGTTGCAGTTTAAAAGGCGGCTGTTCCTTCACTGTGACATTTTTTCCTATCTTGTACTCTCTTGGTCGAACGTTCATCTTTATTCTTGTCATCACTACCTTCAGTAGTGTCTTGTACCATTTCAATAGTCATAATGTTATCAGATCATTAAGTGGTATGTTACTTACTTACGTTCGTCGTCCTTACTCATCCATTGATGTACGTCATATCAAGGACATTTTCACAACCTAAAAATTTTTTGATAAAAAATGTCGAATCTGTTTTCTCTTGTGAATCAATGACACAGTCAACAGTTTTATTATGACTCATATTTCTTCATTTATTATGTTCCATGATTATTTGGAAGTACATACGTCCTTTACTATATTTTTTCTTAGAAAGCCTACAATGCTTCCTTTCCTGTCATTCACTTCCAAGAGAGATTGTAAAGGATAACGTCTGTTTTTTTTCATAGATTCCAGAACACCCTGATCCATCACAGGGTTAGGTTCATAACATTAGTGGGTAGAAATAAAGGATGGGTATCATCAGACCACAGTTGTGCTTCGGGATATTACGGTGCATTGTCTAACAGTAAATAATTCTAATTTTTTTTAAATAGGTGACATAGTCTGACAAAGAAATATGCCCAAATTTAACTGAAGCTTGAAAAATTGGGACTAGAGTTTTTGAGACTACTGAATTATATCCAGTCACAGTATAAATTCTGTCCATAAATGCACAGAAAACTATATAAGTTTAAGACAAAAGAAAAAGGCAGAACAATAAAATCACTATTTTAGAACATACCAGTGTATATAGTTAGGATAAATTTGGTTATACAAAATAATAAGTTTACTAACAGTAATATTAATTATTAATCACTTAAACAATAGTTTATGACTATCCGAACTTTAAATTTTGTAAATTTTTTAAAACTTACTGAGACAGAACGTTTTTGATCGCTATGTGCCGATCTTCGTTAATAATATTAAACTTAGCAAATGGTTGAATTTGGCGTAACACGATTCTAGATCAGTTTAGGCACTATTCTATATAAACTCAGAGTTTGTTAATGAAAAAAACTATTTTAAAATATAACTGTATATTGAAAAATAAATAAAGATCATCTTGTTAATATAGATTGAGTTATAAAAACACATGTACAAATAAGTTAATCAACATTACTTACCTGGTCATCTCAATATGTGTATAAAGTCTAAGATCTATATTTTCAGACCAAAGTCACTTGTTCAATGCATCTGGCTTATTACACAAGGTCATTTCATTTAGGATTTTTGTAATAAATAAACCTAATCTGTTGTTTCAATTACATTCCAATTACACTAAAAAAACAAATTGGAATGGTCTGAACAATGTTCCAAACTATGCAAATTAAATTATTAAGTGTAAATTTAATTGAAACCGATCTAGTAAAACATCTTTCGAACATCGATATAATTTTTAATTAATGATAAATTGCATTTAATTCCAAGTAGGTTAAAGGATTGTAAATATTGAGATTTATTTTGCACTAAAACACTTGAACTAAGTTTTTGTAAAACTAGTATCAAGTTGAAAATGGAATCAGGTGATATTTAATTTGCAGTTTTTTGTTTCCTATAATAGGTACCTAGAGACAATAAACAGCAGATCATTAACAAGAAGGTTAATTTCTCCAAATATTCAATTTTAATTTCTTTTACATATGTTATTCAAATACAATAATACCTTGACTTCCGCGATTCCCAAGTTACGCCGTTTTAAATCATGCTGTCCGAGTTACGCAGAAACTGACCTGTTCTGGACGAAATTGCCTAAGATAACTTGTATAGCTCATGAAGTAAAAATATTTTCAGGTTTTAAGACCGCCAAAGACCGATTGACAGTGATGGCTGGCGCAAATACAGCTGGTGACAGTAAGTTGACTCCTCATAGTTTATCGGTCAGAAAATCCAAGGGCATTAAAAAGTATTTCTAAACCAACCTTTTTCGTTATTTGAAAGTCAAATCGGGAAGCTTGGGTGATAGCATTTTTTTGGACTGGTTTGGTCATCATTTCATACCGCGTTATTGACGGATTGAAGAAGTGATCAGTTTTGCCAGACAACTAAATATAGAAGTGGATAATGATGATGTTTAAGAACTGCTTACACCCAGGAGTTGACAATTAATTATGAGTTTATAGAAATGCTTGACCAAGAGCAACCTTAAAAACGCAGATTCTTTAGACCCAGTTGAGGTAGAAGATGAAATGACGGTTAGAAACTTGACAAAAAGGCCTTATTTTAATCAAGCAAGTTATGGAAAACATAGACTCCAACGATCAGTGTATTTCTGCCACAAAACAAAAAATTAGTGAGTTACGAGGAAATTCTGTGTGAGAAGAAATAATCTTCAATTCTTTATACGAAATTACTAGATTTTATGAAGTCATCTATGTCAAAATACTTATTTTTACTCACTTCTTTGCAATATGTATGTACATAATATAATATTTTGTTGTACTATGTATTCAAGATTTATTTTCTGCTAACTTATTAGTTTATCTAGTCTTTGGTCTCAATCAAACATGATTCCTATGTGATTGTATGTAAAATTGTACCCCGACTTACATGGTTATCGCTCGGTCCCACCTATCGCTTAAGTACAGGGTATTACTGTATATATAATAAACTAGAGGCTTGTAAGGGCAAATGCCCCTATTCATATCGAAACAAATTTTAAACTTTTGTATGATAATTTTATTTTTTAATAAAATTAATTTAATATAATTAAAATTTTTTATAACAAAATTTCCTTATCTATATTTTTTTGTGAATGTGTTTTCAATTTGATTTTTTTGACCAATCTTAATTTCAATAGGTATCTTTAATCCATCTTGAGATTTTACTTGACTTAGTGCAACATAAAGTTAATCATGTGTAAAAATAGGGATTAGTCAAAAGAAGCCTTTCTTACAGTTATTGAAAATCTAAGTCTCAAAGGAAATTGGTTCCTTTTTGTTTGAAATGGCATGTTAGGATTTGTTGATATTAATTTAATTATTGGTAAAAATATGATGTTTGCTTTTCAAGTACCAGTGATTATTTCTAATTTAATACACTTGTCAAACATATCTAGTACCCATATCTAGACGTACTCCATTAACTAAACCTGATCCCAAGTTCATATATCTAATTAATCTTTAATACTGTTAAAATATTTGTACTCAGCTGTTTTTAATATAATATTTGTACAGCTGTTTCTCAGCTGAAATATTTGAAAATCATACTCAGCTGTTTTTCATTGCAATGTATTTTCTATGGAAATTTTTGGTAACTTTAAGTTCCTCAAAATCTTATAAATTGAGGAAACCCTATATTTCCCCCCCGCTACTTCGTATTAATACATTTAATTTGAGCCATCTCCCAGCTCGGTACGACCTTCCAAGCTCCCACAATTTTTCTCTCAAAATTCGGCTTACGAAATTATATATATGGAACAAAAACAGGTGATTTCTAGCAATTTTGATGTATTGTATATCAGCTTGGGATTTATGTATTTTTATTTAACGCATGTGGGGTGACTGTGTGAAATCAAAACCCCTTTCAAGTTTAAGTGTTGAGGGTTGTTTCAAGGAGTGACATTGGAGGGAACTCTTTCTTAATATTTTAGTTAGTCTTCTTCTCTCTTACAATTTAATGTAAATTGATATGCTACTACTATTTTACAATTTCTGTTTTTTTCCACTAATATCTGTAATGTATATTACCTGTTTATATTACCTGTATACAGGTACATAGTTTTATCCAAGTATATACATTATCTGTACTGTATTATTTTCTTTTTAGAAAGTTTACATTTAGTTACTTAAAAATGAAAACATGTTTACAAAATTTCTTTAAGTAGCCTTTCAGGAGATGTATTCCTTTATCATCTCTATGCACCAACCATTTAGTTGAAGTCGGAGTTGAAAAAGGAAAAGTATCTCCTGAAGGTATTTCAACATAACAACGATTAGTAAGTGCTATAATAGGCACATAATTGGCATTTCTTTGTTTTGTAATAAATAATAATTTTTTCTTATGTGTAGGATGATGGCGTATCCAGAAAGCCAACCCAAAATTGATTGGGCATTTTACAAAAATAAAATTGCAATTGCAGGATTAGTGGATAATTTTCAAAAACAATATGATTCACTTAAGGTTCCATTTCCAAAAGATACTGTTTCTTCCCAGATTGATAGCTTAGAAAAAGAAATTGTAAGTATATGTAAACAGGAATTTTATTCTTGTTAGATTAGTATTTCATCTCTGATATATTTATTATGAACAAATATTATACATTAAAAATAATTTTAAATATATTAAAATATTTTATTTGCACACAACCCAAAATAATAACACCTACACTAAAACCTCAAGCAATATCTACACCATACAAAACTAGAATATGTAATAAATACAAATTGACACATATACAAAATGTAATATCAAATAATCACTGTTCATGAATAGTGTATTTCAAACTGTATTCATGAATTCTATCTTTGGATTACTGAAAAATATACATAGCCACTGTCCATTGTATATGAAATCATTAGGCATCATAGATTACAAAATTTTGATATGTATTTCTACAATTTAAGCATAAAAATAAACTAATTTGTACTTTTCTCAAAACAAAACAATTTAGCCAAAATCTGTATTTATTATATTCAAATAATACGTTAACGCAAATGTGCAATCCATTGTTTTATACTAAATTCGTTTGGTAAGACTTATTTTACAATTATTATATTTATTACCTTATAAATAAAAGACATTTTCTATTCAATCATATAGCTAATAATCAGCAGTAAATAAATTAAAATAACATTGAAGTTTCACAAACTGGAGAGGCGATTAAGTAGGAACTATAGGTATATTTGGGATGTAAAGGAAATTAATCCTGCTGTTGATCCATTAAGAATAGTAGCTTCGATAACATTATCACCCATAATTTATTTGCGGTCTCATAACATTACATAATTTTAATTGGTTTAAATTGTAACGTGCTTATTTTTGTAACATTAATTCTTAAGGAATTAATGATATTGCAGTATTAGTTACATAATTAATTAGTTGACCTGCAATGTCAAATGTTTAATTGAAAGTTAGAATGATGTGTTAAATAAATAATTTTAAACTACAAACATTGAGTTACATAAATCAAATTTTACTTCAACAAAGAAAAATGAAAATACAAATGAATTTTACGCTTGAAATCTTAAGTTACTTGCAGATTTTACAAAGTTTTACAGAATTAACTTATCAGACCTTTATACGTTAAACAAATCTATGGCAGGAGCACCTGACATCCATTTGAAATTGCTTTGCATATTTAAAATACATTTAGTTTGTCTTTTCGACTTTAAAATTTTACTACGTTACACAAATGACTTTACACTTTCCCCATGTTAAACTGAAAAAACTGGCATTATCTTGCCGCAAACGATTAAAGTTAATATTAAATGTTATCCCTTTTATCACATTATGTTTTAAAGATACGACTTGACTTAGCTGTATTTTAACCAAGCTGAAGTAACAAACATCTGATCTCGGCATTCTGCGTGTTGTATAAGTCTTCTCGGTATTCGGAATCTAGCCCAGGCGGTGGGTCTTAAGGCAGCAACATTTCTTCTAACAAAAAAGGTGGTATTTAAAAAAATTTACTATATGGAAAACCAAAGGCGTTTCTTGCTCTTCGCTCTCAATAAGGTCCATCCTGCTTTACATATCAGAGACGAAAGAGGTGGTCATGACGCTATCACGCGAGTATCTTAACTTCTGTGCACCCGTGCTGCGCATTTGGTCATTCCAGTTTCTAAATATAGATGTCAGGCTTAACCATGGACTTTAATTTATAATTTACAATTATTTTTATTTATACTACTTTACATTTTAATATTTTTTTGTCACGTTTGTTTTCTGAATCTGTATTTAATATGTAACATTACATGAAAATAATATTACAAAATTACGTAATAAAATTATAGGAACTCTAACATTAAGTTGTAAGTTATGTGGTGGAAAGCCAGCAGGATTAAATAAATTCAAAAATTCTTGTAGATAGTTAATAGCATCTTCTGTACTTATAACAGCATCAATTGATCAAAACTCTATAGCGCCTCTTCTTAGATCTAAACTAATATTGTTAAATTCAGACGCAGATACATTTCCCATCAGTCACTGAGAAAAGCTTTGCTTCTTGCATAGTAAAGTAGTTAATACTATGCTAATGCAATGTAGTCCCATGTTTTTTCACAACGGATTAAAAAAATTGTACTTTAAAGACAAAGAAACTAACGATGTCTCTTTATAGTAAGGTATATGATTTGACTATATCTACTCAAATAGTAAGATATATATATATATATATATATATATATATATATATATATATATATATATATATATATTTATTTATTTATTTATTTTGATATTTTACGTTGTCCATTATTTTTCCGTTGCACTGACTTTATGAAGTTGATATATTACTATTGTAAATACTTTTATCCACCACTCCGTGCAATAATTTTACCATGTGTGATGAGGCACCTTTCGGTCACTTGACCATTGTCGAATCACTGATTCATATCAACTTCATGTATAGAGATGGCTTCAAAATTCTTCAAGCTTCTGTCAACACCAAAAATCTTTTCACCGATCCACCTCAAATTTGGTACAAGCAACCTCCCAACTTGAAAAACATCCTAAACTACCAAACCCTGATGCAGAGAAACCACACAAAGCTCCTCATGGCTCCTTCCCGTGCAATAGACCTAGATGCAAGATGTGTCCAATACACCCCTCAGCAAATAGTTTGAACAGCCAAACAACAAAAATGGTCTTCAAAATACAGGGTCATCATAATTGTACATCGAAAAATGTCATATATCAGCTACAATGTAAATTTTCCTCAGCAGTGTACAATATGGATAGGCCAACAGCTCAACATGCCGCGAGTCACAACATCACATCTTTTGATGACTGCTATACCACAAAAATAATTAAATCACTCCCTCCTGATTGCAATCCCTCAGAACTGCTCATGGAAACAATACATATATCTTTAATCTGTGCATCTGATTTCCACACAATCTGTGATTACAACTTATATTTATTTTATTTCATTCTCTCATATTTCTTTTTGTGTTTTCTCTTTGATTGACAAAGACCACTGTGTGGTTGAAATATATCATTGGTTAAGTGCTTTTATGTGTTTCTATTTCAAGACTGCAGAGTGGACTCTTACCAAGATAAGTCTGTCAGTCTCCTGGTCCAAAAAATCTAAATATATATATATATATATATATATATATATATATATATATATATATATATATATATATATATATTAGGTTAGATCTACTATATTTATTTATATAAGTATTGATTAATTGAAACCAGTTATTAATAGTCTGTCAGAAGGAAGGTAAATGAAGTTGTTAAAAATTGTAGAAGTTAAGTGGGAAGGTAAAAGTTTAAAACATGTTCAATACACATCCCAACAAATAATTTCCATAGCCTAGCAACCAATGTGGACTTCAAAATTCAGGGTCATCATACTTGTAAATCCAAAAATGTAATATACCAGTTGCAATGTAAATTTTACTCAGCACAGTCCATAGGCCTTACCACGGAGGGTCTGAGCATCAGAATAAATGGCCACAGACATAACAATGGAACCATGAACATAGACAGGCCAACTGCTCTACATGCTGCTAGTCACAACATCACATCTTTCAATGATTGTTATACCACCAAAATAATTAAGGCCCCCCCCCCCATGATTGCAACCATTCAGAATTGAGAAGATGGGAGTTGTTATACCAGTGGTACACCAAATCTAGAGAACCTCCTAACCTCAACCTTTACTCCTTTTACCTTTTCCCTAACTTATACCATTTTTAATAACTCCAGTTACCTTCCTTCTGAGAGACTATTAATATCTGGTTCCAATTAATCAATATTTATACAAATAACATATAGCACTATATCATAAACTATAATTCTCTCCATCGGTGACATTTGGATATTTATACACATCTGTGGTTAACTTCAGTCTTTTTTGATTGATAAAGATCATTGTACGATTGAAATATTTCAATAGTGTGATATATTTTTATGTGTCTTTTTATTTATTTCCAAAAGATTGCAGTTTTGGACTATTTGCACTGGCTAAATCTGTCAGTCTCCTATATAGTTAAAAAAAAAAAATTCATTACACGTAAATAAATCCCTGTACATTAGAAAAAAAAACAGAAGTTCTATCGAACCCTAATACTATGATTAAAAATTAACTAAATAAGAACTTTATATAAACTTTTCTTGGAAGCCCGACTCATTTCCTTTGCATACCACATTGATATTAACATTTCTTGAAAGCCTGACTCATCATTTTCTTTCAAATAGATAAAAAGTCTCAAAAAACAATAGGCTCAAATTCAACGGAGCTTGAAATATCGGGACTTGGAATTTTGAGACTCTACTGTGTGTGTGTGTGTTATTAATATTATAATAATAACTATAAAATTATAATTATAATTATTATAATATTAATAATAATTTTTTATTCCACCATTAAGTGCACCATGGAATAATTGTTGATAGTAACATATAAAAGCTCTATAAAGTCAGGGCAACAGAATAATAATGGACAATGTTCAATATCACACACACACACACACACACATATATATATTCTTGATATTTTACGTTATCCATTGTTTTTCCGTTGCACTGACTTTATGAAGTTGATATATTACTATTGTAAATACTTTTTCCACCACTAAGTGCAATAATTTTACCTTGTGATTAGGCACCTTTCGGTCACTTGACCCTTGTCGAAACACTGTGAGTGATTCGACAATGGTCAAGTGATCGAAAGTTGCCTCATCACAACAAGGTAAAATTATTGCACTTAGTGGTGAAAAAAGTATTTACAATAGTAATATATATATATATATATATATATATATATATATGTGTGTAAACATATTCTCTGTCTGTTAAGTAATGTCTCAGGTCAGATAAATACTGTACAAGATTTATAACAAGCAAAAGTTTTTAACTTAGTAATATACTTTTGAAGGAATTAACGTCCTAATAAGGATTAGTTTATCTAAGTGTACCAATGTTTGTACTTAACTTCAACCAAGACAGTTTTTGTAGGAATTATTATACAACTAAATATTTAGTCAATATTTCTGACTTTTTAGCCTTTGTGAAATTTTGAAAACAATAGTGAAAATCAATAAAATACGTAATTAAAAATGATTAATTTTATTGTGAAATTATATAAAGATAAACTTATTTTAATAATAAGTTTGTTTGATTGAAATAATCAACTCAACTTCACTAAAATTGTTAAGAAATAAGTGTGTCGGGCCGTAAATTCTGACAAAAAGTTCCTAAAATAACATCATGTTTATAATACTGTCAGCATTTATCTATCAAACAAAAACTATCGTAATTATATCTGTAAGTAGTGTGCCTGTCAATGTTAAAGTGATTAATATTTTACTTGTTTGGTCTTTTCTCTCATGACTGTCATCAATTGTTTTATTTCTAAAAAAAAATTTTTTAATATGGATGAATATATATAATTACAGTTCTCACATTAATTTATAACATCATTAAATGTATGATTTCAGAATGCTGATATTCAGGCATTTAATGCCGAGTCAAATAAAAAAATTGCCGAATACACAGAGGAATATAAAAAATTGGAGAGTTTGTTACCATTTGAGTTGATGACAATGGAAGACTATCGTGATGCTTACCCTGACCAGGCCCTTGACCCTATTAACAGACCTACATTTTGGCCTCATACAAAAGAGGAACAACTTGATTACGAGCCTGAAGATGCTCCACCAAAAGATGATCATTAATTAATATTTAGCAAATTTAATTGCTTTGAGAACAAGAAAAAGGAAATGTACATTTTATTCATATACTGTAAAGTATTTGCTAGTAGTAAATTCTATTCTTAATAAAACTTGTTCAGTCATGTAGAGCTCAACTTTTTCTACACCTGTTGCAAATATAGTTTAGTAACATCAGTTTAACCTTAGCAAGAAATATTTTTAAAAAATTATTTTCAATTCCTTCTGAAGTCAACAAGAAAATTTTATTTTTTAATTACATTTAATAAAAATATGTATATACATATGCCAATCACTGTATATAAGCTAATTTCCTTGTAATTTTTAAATTCTCCTCTCTATACAGTATATGGTGTTGGAGTATTATTTTGTTTGTTACTATATAATCTCTTTCTTTTTTTTGTTTCTAATTTATGATTGTGATCTATAATTACACATTCTGTCAATCTCTTATATTACAAGGAACCTTTCTCTTATAACGATTTAAAAAATGTAATAGTTGAGTTCAAATTCCACCAGGTCATTAGCTTTTTAAAATTTTAATTAATAATAATTAATTTGAAAAAACTGTATTAATATCAATTGTCATCCACTATAAGTTAGATAAATAATGTATTTGAGGATGAATAAAAACGTACAGTGAAACCTGTTAGGGCCGGAATCCATTGGGACCGGCATTTTTTTCCATCTAAGACAGGTTTCCGGCTTATACAGTAGTAGTGTACTGTATGATGGTGATACCATCATGAAACGTTTGTCGAGTCTATTTTTAGCGTTGGGGTGAGGGTAGGCCATGGGGATTCTTACCTATAAGACTATTATTTCTACTGATCAGCTGTTTGGCGCTGTACCAACAACACATAGATAACGGACAATTAATTGTCATCGTGTCTACATTTGTTCTAATACAGTATTTAATTTAATTATTTATTTCCGATTAAGTACTGACTGTTTATTTCCTACAGAGATAACACTTCAACATATAAAGCAAGTGTATTTAAATCACAAGAAAACTATCACATTTTAACGTCTAAATAAACGTCATTCAACAGTAATATCGGTTATCTTGATTGCCTAATGACGCCTGTAGCCTATGCCCTGCGACGTCACAACTCGCAAACCTTGTGTTCTAGGTGGTGTCGGCTATGCACACTACAGAAAATGTTAAAACCTACATTACATAATAAAAATCTTACCTCGTAATCTTCTAACTCACAAATTTTCATTAAAGCCTTGCCAAATGATTTTATTTTGTTTTCTACGACTGGTCCGTCTTCAATTTCTTTTATTTGCACATGTTTGCCTTTTAGAATGAAGCGGTCTCTCGCCTTTCAATATGTCTGGCCGTGGATGTTTGTAAACCATTCATTGAGTTATCTTGAAGGAAATGAGTGCTGACACATAGCCTATCGTAAATTATGGATGTTTGTATACCGTTTATCTTGTGCATATCAGCAATCCTTAACGTTGTTACAGAGTTCTCAGAAATAAATATGATCCGTTACAATTAAGCAGACCTATCTGTGAATTTTGTTATGGTAAAAAAATATATTATATACTGTATTTTATCGAAACGGAAGCCATTGTAACTTTATATTTTATAGCATGTATATGATCAGATTTTCCGGCTTATGCAGAACTAAGACGTAGTAAATACGTATCACTCATCCTTTTGCTTATTCTGCTTCCGCGTTATAGACAGTTTCCGGCTTATGAAGGTTATTAACCAGGTGAATTAAATAGGGGACAGTCAGGACTTTTAAAGTTTTCCGCGATAGAAGGGATTCTGCCTAACACGGGGTCCATCTAAGACAGGTTTCACTGTATTTTATTAACGATTGAAAATTTGTACAAGGTTTATACAGTATAAGTAGAGTTTTAGCTAATAGAAGGAATTGAAAAATAGTGAAAGAATTATTTATCAGTACTGATTTTACATGTGCAGTGTTTGGATTTGGAACAAATGCTGAGTAAAAAATAAGCAGAATATTATAAAAAAACTTGTTTTAATTATGAAAATAAATTGTTCATCGATAACCTTTGTGAGCAAGTAACTTTGACAAAATATTTGAAAAACTGTAAGTCTTATTAAAATTTGTCTGTTTTAATTGCAAAAAATATATATTTTTACTTAAAAACACTTGTACATAAACCTGCCTACAGTAGCAAATGTATTACTATATGATTGTTGAGAGAGGACCATTTCAAGATATGTGTCCCATTGACTTAGACCGCAGCTGACCTCTTGGTTGTTATAGGTTAGGGTAGGGATGTAGGTGTATGTTTTTAGAGAGTATTGTAGATTATGATGTCAAAAGATGTATGTGTTATAATGTAATTGGGTGTTGAATATGTGTGTAGGGTGTAGATCCCATAGATGGGCCATTTTTTTCTTTGACCGTGAGAAGGCATATATATATGGGGTGGAAAAGAGGAATTTTAAATACATTAAAGTCATGGAAACATCCTAGCTAACTTTCATTGCTAACTTTTTGTCAAATAGGTTCTTCCGCTTTCGTCTTGGAGGCACATATTCAAATAGTTGTAAACAGAAGAATGGTGTTGCACAGGGCAGCATACTAAGCGTAATGCTGTTTGCCGATGCTATTCATAGTATAACATGTAATATACGATCTCTGGTACACTGTTCTCTCTTTGTAGATGATTTCAGTATACATGTGACTGTTTGTAACAAGGCAACCGCGGAAAGATCTTTGCAGTTAGTTATACACAGATAAGAGGAATGGTCAAGAGTTACAGGCTTCAAGTTCTCTACTTTGAAGACCCAAAGTGTAGCATTTAGTCGTAGTAGGAAACACCAGCAGCCTATCCTTTATCTTGATGGAATTCAGCTTCAAACCATGGATGGTGTTCGATTTTTAGGTCTTTTAATTGATAAAAGACTTTCATGGATCCCACATGTTTGTGATTTGAAGGTGAGAAGCAGCAAGAAACTGGCTATGTTAAAGAGTCCTTAGTGGTACGAATTGGGGAGCTGACAGAACTAGTATGCTTCGATTTTATCTGGCTGTCAAGCCTATTTATTCATCAGCACAACCTACAGTTCTGAAAACTCTTGATGCCGTCTACCACTCTGGACTTTGACTTGCAAGTGGTGCGTTTAGAACTAGCCCAATCCCTAGTCTTCTTGTCGAGGCTGAGGATCCTCCCTTGTCTAATGTTAAACATCGTACATTTCTGGTCTTCGAAGAAAACCAAATCATCCGGCATTCAAAATGGAACCCATATGCACCTAATTATGATGTATGTCAACGTTCAACCGCGCCATTCGGCATAATGGATAACTGTGAGTTGGTGCTTCCTAATACGTTCGAACGAACAATGTGCCATCTACATCCATAGATAATAAAAAAGCCATGTTTCGATTTCTCATTGTCTAGTTCTATCAAATCACACTACTATTGATGTGGTTTACCAGCAGTTTTTTGATAATTTCCAGATCCCAACTACACAGTGAAATTCTTGAATTTTGTAGTCCATTACGTTCGGTAAATCTTATTAATCACTTAAACAATAGTTTATGACTATTGAACTTTGGATAATCAAAGTTCGGATAGTCGAACTATTGTTTACAGTGAAATTATTTTCACTGATGGGACAAAACTGGATAATGGCGTTGGGACGTATGGATTACCCTCAGTGTGTAGTTTTCACAGCGGAACTGTTTGGCATTTTCAAAGATCTAACTATAATCCAATCTACCTTTTGTGTTCAGATTCGAAAAGTGCACTTCGGGATGTGCTCTCCGTGAACCCTTTAGTTGGGGATATTTTGTGTTTAGCACACAATCTTCAATTAGGGAGTGTTGGGTTCCCGGTCACTGTGGAATTACTAGACACAAAAGCGGATGAAGAGTGCCATCTACACAACGGTTTATGGCCTCTGATTATATTTGTTGTCACACGTTCATTGCCTGCTGCTTGGAATGATGAATGGCAATCTGTAAATCACAATAAGCTGAGGGAAATTAAGGATACCATCCGTCCATGGAGGTCTTCTATTCATTTGAAACGTAGGGAGGAAGTAGTGGCTACCAGCCTTAGCATCGGCTACTCTCATCTACTTATGGTTATCTGATGCGTCGTGAGGACCCGCCTTTATGTCAGTTCTGTGGAAATACAATCACAATCTGTCATGTACGGGTAGATTGTGGTGGTTTGAAGCAGGTTCATGACAAGATTAATTTACAAGGAATTTTAAAGGTGGTGTTAAATGACAATGCTGCGGCCATGTGATCGCATTCCTTCGCCACCTATATATTGTATTTAAAATTTGATTTTTCGAAAAAGTTTAATTTATATATTTATTTTAATAGTATAGAGGTATTCATGTTAGTTTGTGTTTAGTTTAATTATTGTTAACATATTTATCTTATACATCTTGTTATATTTTTATTGTTACGCAATTTTGTTATTTATAGTTACATATTTATATTATTACTGTTTTGTAAATTTTTTGGTTTTTTATTAAATTTCATATTTTGTTTTATCTATCTTGGTATTACATTTGCTGTTTGGCGATAACCGCAATTGGTTTTTTTTGGGGGGGGGGAGGGGGAAATCCAGTGCATCTTTTTATTTGGTTATTAACACGTTGATTGCCAGGACGACAATATTATTTTTGCATAGGGCAACGGGGCAGTCACCCATGGCCGACAATATAGACCATCACACAAGGCTGCCTGGCACAATGTATTTAACAATATAAGGTCTCCGACACAGCCTCAGTGTGTTCCTGCAACTGGGCGTTGAGAAATTTTTTTTACACTAGAAGTGTTACCTTTAAAAAAATACAATAAAAATATTACTATTCACTCGGAACATTGGCCTTGAACGGGGAATGTGTAGTAAGCCCAAATGTGGAGCCTCATAGTAATTTATTTATGGTCACCAGCATCCAACATTATAAAATAAACCAGATTAAATGAATAAACAGACTGGAAGACAAAATGTTATTAATTTTTGTCATTATTTAAACAAAGAGGAAAAAAATGTTTGAAGGTTACTGGAAAACTGGTTGGCAGTAAATGTGTTAATTTGTCAGTAGTGGAAATTTGTGCCTAATAGGATGCAACAAACATCATTTTCCAGGCTCACAAACCTTCCTCCAGGGTTTTTCTTGGAAAAATACTAAATACAAACTAGTTTTATGAACATTTTATATCTGTTTAAACTCCTTTTAAATTAATGTAACCAATAAACTTCCACCATAAAGGTGTGCGAATACCATGTGATTTCTCCCTGCCAAGATAAATTTTAGGCTCCAATCTGAGGTCTTTTCTCTGTATAACAGGCCCTGACACTGGTGAAAACCTCTTACATCGCAAAACCAGATGAATATTGTTTCATCCATGGTCTAATTTTTTTGTTTTTTGCATTTCATTCAAACAGTTTGAAAGAATGTTGAAACAAATCTTCAATATTGTGTCCATTTTAATATAATTCTCTAAACTGGTCGAAGTTAAAAAGGGCTGAGGGTGGCAATCAGCAAAATTTTTACATTTCAATTTAATAGACTTGCTGAAGTTACAATGTAAGTATATAAATGAAACATTCACACTAAACAAGCAACTTCATTAGTAATGTCAGGTCATTTATTAAATTGAAATGTAGAAAAAATATCATTTTAAAGTTAACATCAGCTCGACAATTTCAGCCCTTTCAATGAGGTGTATAATGGTGATGGATCATAGAAAGCCAACATACTATAAAGAAAGAATGAGTTACACACCAGAAGACTTCAAGTGGAGCATCAGTAAAATAAAGTTTTTGTCTTGTAACAAAAACAAAAAAAATCAGTTCTTACTCATTACATGACCAAAAGTTATGAAATATTTACATAAGGTAACAAAATTTTCTAAAATAAAAGGAAAATGTTTAGGATGTAAAACTCTGCCTCACAGTGACAAATTTTCTGAATATTTTATTATTACAACAGATTTAATTAGTACATGTAATCTGTGTACAGCCTTAATACCACACAAATTTGCTACAAACATGCTTTATGCGCTTTATTACAACATAAAACAGTAAAATAAAAAAATGAAAAACATACTTCTTTTCTATGAGAAATATATCACAGTGCCGTGTACAAATACACAAATAAATAAATGCTAAATCCACAGTTCTCAGCTTACAAAATATTAATACTGATTCTTGAAAAAAAGTATATTTTATTGAAAAACTAATTTTTACATAAAACTCCATTTGTAATGAAATCAAAATAAAATTAATTTAACATGCTCTTTTACTTTTTCATATTTGTCAGTTTTTAAATATTAATATTTCTGATTAAAAAATAAGAACGTGGCACTTAGCTCCTAACATGGAAATGTGAAGATTTGGTGAATCTTATGAGAGGTCGTAGCTTTTTCAGAATAATAATCAACTGTAATCTGTAACAAAGAACAAATTTTTGTAGCAAATATATGTTAATAATCTAAAAATAGACATATGAACACTATAATAATGACTTATGTCAGGCAAACTAACAGAAAATGTTAATTTCATGATATACAATGGAGTAGAGAAAATATTTAAATAATGGGTATATATGATTAGAAGAATTATAACGTTATTTTGTATTACCACAAAAATAGTCCAATTCGATAGAATAATTCCAATTGTTGCCAGTGAGATAGCGTCAGCTGACCTATAGTAAAACAGCAGTGCGGGCAAAGTTTGATATTTCCGGTATAGTTTAATAATGAAATAGGTGAGTCGTTGGGTGAGACCGAGACTAGCATCTTCCTGAGAACCAACGGACTGCATCCGGCCGCATGATAGCTTCCCGAGGAAACTAATGAGATGAAACACCTAGTCATTGTATCCATTCATAACAGGTAAACGATTTATTTAATGTTCCTTTTTATATGTAATAATTCTTACGTTTATTTGAACGCTCTGTCTATGGCCCCTGTAGGATTTTGTCATTTATTTGTGCTAATTAAAATTAACCAAGCCTTCTGGACTAACACAAGAATAAAGGATAACTGTCCTATTAGAGTGAATGAACCAACTCGAGGTGGGAACAGCCTATTGTAAATATGTGTCATTGCAAAATGCTTGAAAACCTAATGTGTCAACATAACATTGTCAGCCTATCTCGGCTATAAATAGTCTCTGACATGCCATATGTATTATCTATGTCTCCGTTTACATTATCGATCTCCGAAACACTTGGCACAAACATTACCAGTTAAACGTTTAGTGCTTATTTTAGTATGTAATATATTTCAGTAGTAGGGTCTTTAGTTTTGAATATAAATTTTCTTTTTTTCTCTGTCTTTTTTATTGTTTTCTTATTTGTCATACAGTAATTTATCATTTGTATTTCTTTTTTTAAATTGTGACCCGATAAATAAAACAATATTTTAGAGTCTAATACACTGTTCTGATGTCACCAATAAACATGTATATGTTATGGTGCATATGATATGGGCTCGATAATTAGATGCTACGACAAGCTATGCAACCCGCACGGCGTTCCACTGCCGTCAGAGCTGGAAGTTAACGAAAAACAGACAGTAGTTTGATGAGATCACCAATATCACCGCCGTGTTGAAAGTGTTAATATCGATGATTTTTGCCGTTTTATTAAATCCTTTAACAGCAGTGATGTTTGAAAGGTTACACCAAATAGGTATTAGAATTTGTATAATTGAAGATTAAATAGGCGTGTATCAATTTGTTTTTTTTTGTTTTTTTTTTTTTTAGATTGTTCACCTATATTTTTGAAATGGTTAGTAAGTAATGTAGTTTAAAACAATATGTTTTTAAAAGTTTGTGATCATTAGGTCAGCCTTCGGTGATCACATATACGCTGTACTGTCTCCCTTTCTGAATAAACGTCCCGGTAGATAAAATGAACTGATGGCTTATATTTGGGACACTGTATGCCACTTTTATTCCTCTGACAAGTCAGTGGTTTATTTTAACGGTTTGACATATTCGTATCAGTCTATAGACATTTCTGATGTTAATCTGGGTCATTTAGTATATCAGTTGTTCAACATGTTCAGCACGGCTAGTGTGCCTGTGCGCGCCCAGATTATTTTCTTAGAGACGGTGAGCTCACTCCCAGGCTAATTGAAACTTCCCTAGTGTAGATGCGTGTTTATATAGAGGTTTGATTTTTACTTCAATGGTTCAAAAGAGTTTAGAGAACATTGTGCCTGAGTAGTTTTTAAATCCGACCGTCCCAAGTTATCTTTTGATGCTTCAACTGAAACAATCCTTTAGGGAGTTTTATGAACAGATTGGGTAGACGGTATCTGAATGGGAGCAAGTAAGGTTCTACAGAAAACAATAAAACTGTAAGACCCTTTCACAGGTAATAAAACACTACTGTCAATCTTTGTGTAATGAAACGTTAGCCCCCATCGAGATGCTTCTAGGTACTTAGAACCTGCCGGAGGAAAGATTCGATTCGAAATGGAACCATTTTTGCAATTTCAATCTCTAAAATTGTATTAGTTTTAGTGGGTTGGCTTCTAAAGTACTCAAAAATACCATAGTTAGAGAAATGGGGTTGAATGAAAAGAGTGTGCAAAGGCTTGTGAACGATTTTCGGGATTTACTAACGGTTTGGTTGATTGAAACGAGTACTAAGTTGGGTGGTGTCAACAGCGTCGTTGAAATTGATGAAAGTGCTTTTGGGCGTCGAAAATATAACAGAGGGCGAGTAACAAAAACAAGATGGGTTGTAGGCGGTATTGAAAGAAACACAAAAAAATGTTTTCTCAAAGTAGTTGCAAAAAGAGATGCACACACATTAAAAAACGTGATTGCGGAATATGTTGAGCCCGGTACAAAAATAATTACTGATAGTTGGAAAGGATATGTTACACAAGCATTACTTTTGGTTGGATTTGAGCATTTTAATGTGAATCATACACGTAACTTCTTGAATCCTAATGATCGTATCATACACACTCAGGGAATTGAATCAAACTGGGCTAAAATAAAGAGACATGAGGCGGCGAATCGGTAAAATATCTTCTCCTAATATAGAGACATACCTTACAGAATACACTTGGAGAAGTTTTCATCGAACAACTGAGGAATTATTTATCGATTTCATAAATGCAGTCAACAATTTTTATCCTGTTTAGGCCTAATATGTAAATAAAGATTTTGAAAAAAAAAAAATTCATTCTTCAACAGGAAAATGTAAACAAAAAATAAAAGTATAAAACAAAAAATCTTCAAGAGGACAAGGCCCTATGGGCCGCTAATTTCATGAATTGATTGGGCAGTTTTATTATAGATGTCAACAAATTTATGTTTTTTGCGGGCCTGAGCAGAAACAACACTGATTATTTGAGTAAGTTTAGTAGATAAATAAACGTTAGTTTTTAATGTAAGCTATTTATTAATGTTTAATTTCTGTAGTCTATCTAAGAATTTTGACTGGGGGGCTAATGCTTAGCTATTGTTGACTGATGACATGGGTTGACAGGGTGGTGTCATAAAAGGCCATTGTTCCACTCACAACCTTCCTTGCCCCCTCCAGATACTGTCTACCCAAACAGATTAAATTTGGTTTAACTTTTAATGTTTATTTTTTAGTTTGAAACCCCTTAATGCGGCAAAATATCCAGTAAAACGAATGATCATAAAAATAAACTAAACTTTCTGAACTAATGCAAGAATAAACAATAACTGTCTTATTAGAGTGAATGAACCAACTCGAAGTGGGAACAGCCTATTGTAAATATGTGTCATTGCCAAATGCTTGGACGCCCGGAATCCTAATGTGTCATCATAAGATTGTAGTAAACAAATGTCAGCTAATCTCGGCTATAAATAGTCTAGGAGTGACATATGTATTATCTATGTCTCTGTTTACACTATAGACCTCTATAGCTTTGTGAAACACATGGCACAAACATTCCTAGTTAAACGTTGAGCGCTTATTTTAGAATGTAAGTATATTTTAGTAGTAGGGTCTTTAGTTTTGTAGGTAAATTATCTTTTTTATTTGTCATAGTAATTTATCATTTGTAATTCTTTTTTTTAATGGTGACCCAATAAATAAAACAATATTTTATAGTCTAATACACTGTTCTGATGTCCCCACTAAACATGTATGTTAGAAATAAAATTATTGAGACAAAAACAACGGGCTTGATAATTAGATGCTATGACAAGCTTTCCAACCCGCATAGCGTTCCACTGCCGTCAGAGATGAAAGTTAACGAAAATCAGACAGTAGTTTTGATGAGATCACCAATACGCCGCCGTGCTGAAAGTGTTAAGGTGAACGACGTCAAAATACAGTTGACACCCTGTTTATTCCTTTGTGCCACTATGGCAGTTTTTGTATAGAATGATCTTATTTTACTTACTAGGTTTACTCTGAATGAGATTTATCACAAAAGATGTAAACGCGTCACAAGTGATGGGTGGGTTTGTAAATATTCTGTGTACAAAACTCAAATGTAAACTTTTTTTTCTGTTACAATAATGTTAATATTGTCTGTATTTTTTTATATAAAAGCCTATATAAGGAATTTGACTAGCATAACTAGCCAAGACGAGTTAGTATGGCGTTTGTTGATATAAGCTTTTGTAGTGGATCTTAAAGTCGTGCGTGGGATGCTCGGTCTACAATACGATTTTCGTGCTAGACATAGCTCATATACATTTAACAAACATACTTCTAGGGTTTTTGGTCTCAAATGAAGGTCGGACCTAGATTAACATGGTCTGTGTGTAAAGATCGAATTCTTACCGCCAGTCTGTCGAAAGAAACCAGACGGCGCTCGATAGCAAACATGTTAATCAGTATTTTTGCATTTGAATAAGAGTAATTATATTAATGAAGACTTACTACTGAAACGCTTGTGGAATGGTTGCTTGTTACCATACCCTCCTTGCTTGACATAGCCCCATTTATTATTACCTGAAAAATAAAAATGTAGGAAATCTTATAAATACATATAAAACAAAATATCATATTTAAATATAACTAGTGATAATGAAATTAATTATACCACATTATATTACAAAAGTTGTTATATAAAGAATTTATTTCTTTATTTTCCCAGAATATGAAATGATTAAATACTTTATATTTCATCTCCCCAACATTAATTAGGTGTAGCATATACACATTGCTAATATCCTTTAATCTAAATTTTAAAATTCTGTTGAAATTATTTTGGCGCAGATTCATTTGCAGTAGACAAATTATTAGATGCTTTGACAGAATTCTGTGGTCTTCTGGGTATTTGGGTTTAAAAAAATGCCTCTAGCAACAGAGAGTAGCAAAATCTTTAATGAAAAGTAATCAACAGTTTCTAAAAAAAATTATACCTAAATAAACTTTTTGAAGACCAAATCTCAGCACAATCTTCTGAATACCGCCCACATAAAATACAAATTAAACCATGCACAAAAGCTAAAAGTTGACTTAAAAACTTGCTGTCTGGCAACAAGCTAATTATTCTTCTATTTCTGTACTACATATAATTCTAATTTAGAACATTTGATTTAAAACTCAAAACAGTGACTTCGAGAGTTGGGCGTGCTTGATGAAGTTTTTGATTAATTAATACGTTATTAACATTGTTCTAAATTTGTGATTTTGAACTGTTAAGTAAAAAAAAACACCTAAAGAAAAATTAACCTTCAATTAATATACTCTTTGTTTAATCTTTTCCAATCCAAAATTTTAGTACTATAAAAAAATGAACAAATAACAGTTATAAAAAAACAATTTTAATTTATTTTCTAAAACCATATTCCGGCAAATTATGAACAAATTGTACATTCAACACATTGACTGCCAACCAGTTTTCCGATAACCTTGAAACACAATAAAAAAAAATATGACAAAACATATTTTGTCTTCATATAAATTCAAGTATAAAAGTTAAAATAAAACGCATTTTCACATTATTATAGATATTTTTAAATAATAAATGTAATTACTAGATTTTTTTCATGTATTTTATAGGTAGACATGACAATTTTCAGTATATCTATTTTTTTTTTATTAATATTTTTTCTTAGATAATTAGAATGTAAATATAATCTGAACATTATTTTTACATTTATGTTTGTATTGTTCTAAATTAAGCTGTTTTTACGAATTTTATATGATCTTATGAATTGGAGGAAGACATTTTAAATTAAAGCTTTTAGTTTCTAAATTTTGAATGGTTCAGTTTTTTAACGATCAAACCAAATGTAACACTATTCTAAAATGTAATGTAGTTCTACAAAGAAGTGTAAATTAAAACTATTTGCTTGTAATTCTGAACTTGTTTTCCAATAATTATACTCTTGTAAAAAAAATTCCAAACGCCAAAATGCAAACAGAGGCAGTGTCAAACACTTCATATGGTTAAATACATCGTGAATGTGCCTCAAGAGCCTTGCATGATGATCTAAAGTTAGATCTACATAGTCGGTCATGGGTGACCTTATGCAAAAATACTGTGTCGGTCATGGTGCAAAAATAATGGTGACTGTCATGGCAGTCAATGCATTAATCCTTTGATTATTGAAGAGAAATAACTAAAAGATTCTGTTTATTGTTTTGGTAATTAAATTTCATTTAATTATCTGTATTAATGAAAATATGACTACAGTTAATTCCCTTAAAGTGTGTCAAGTTGAATTGGAGCTCCTGTGACCTCATGCTACCCTAGTAAACATACATTTCATTGCAACTATTCTCACCCATTGAATAGAGCAATTATAAGAGCTATAAAATAAAACACACTAACCCCTAAAACCATTTCCTCTTCTAGCCATTTCTGTAAGCTTTGGATTTACTTCTTGCTTAGCTTCTAATAAGACGTTAATAAGGTCTCTAGCTTGTCGTGAATTATTTGGTGTGAAAAAGGTATATGCCGTGCCACTCTGTTCTGACCTTCCTGTACGTCCAATACGGTGAATATAATCTTCTGATGAATTAGGGTAGTCAAAGTTTATTACAAACTTTACATCTTCAACATCTACATAAAAAAAAAAATAATATAATTTCAAACTATTGTAACCAATATATTATATAAAAAAGGCCAATAATTATATATCAGCCTGTTTCAGTGAAAACAAATTTATCTTGCAAATGAAAGTTATACTTATTAAAAAAATTAGTTTTAGGTAAGCTAAAACTCATTAGGTTCTCAA
Source organism: Prosapia bicincta (assembly GCA_036971475.1). Taxonomy (NCBI): domain Eukaryota; kingdom Metazoa; phylum Arthropoda; class Insecta; order Hemiptera; family Cercopidae; genus Prosapia; species Prosapia bicincta. Next base: position 865,714 of record JBAIZL010000105.1, read on the forward strand.
GCTACTTGAACATAGTGCAGATAATTTGTTATAAATAATTTGTAAAGAATCCAAATATAGATTCTTAAAATACTTAGGTTTGATTGATTGCTGAGTCGTGCGATGGCTGGAGGCACTTGGAGGATACACGTGCCTCTGAAAAGCCAGACTGATTAATCCTAAGTCCAGGTGATGATGCCAATATTCAGTAGAAACACATTGATTCCCTAAATAACATATCTTCATATCTAGTCTTGTATCTAATAATGTTGAATGCAGTTGTTTCAATTTATTAGTTTATATGTCAAATCTGTAGTTTTCAAATAACAAATTAAAAATAACTATTGCCACAAAAAATGTGTTCAAATTATTAAATAAAATAGCATGCATAATGAAAAATATTTGTGATAAAACTGTCAAGTGCCAATTTTTTCTATCTTGAATTCCAATGTTTATCCGTTTCGATATCAGAAACCATAAATGTTTGTTTAGTAAACGAGAAGTAGTATTCAAAAGGTTGAAAAATGTTTTTATAAAACCAAATTTTTATGAGCTGCTTATTTCATTACATGTGTCTTGTAATTGCTACGGTTTAGAAAATTTTGATGAAGAGCTATTGAAGTTAAAATTTGTGTGATTTTCTGAATTTATTAGAAATGGTAGTGATAAAGACAAAAAATATATCTTTTCTCTGATTTAGCTCTACAGACTTTGAATTAAAGTTTTAGTTTCAACTCAATTTTTTACAGATTTACTTTTTTGTCTCAGGAATAATGCATATATTTTTCAGAAATGAAAATGTTATTGTAACAATTTTGTTGCCAAGGTAAAAGGCTTATGAAAATGGATTCAGTGTTTTAAAAAATATTACGTAAATGTTTGAAAAAATTGCCTTTAATGTAATGCCTCGAGAAAAATGTTTGTGGTACTGAAAGAGATAATTAACTATGATTATAGTTATTGGGAAAGCTTCATTCACGTGGCCCATTTTGTCTTGGGCCTGACTGTACTGTATCAATAGCCCTAATATATATCCAGTATTACTAGGCAATATCAAATGAGAGATGATTTCAATTACAAAAATCTGTTTGCAAAAGGAACATGTAGCACTAAATATCAATAGTGTAATTAAGACGTCCATTTAAATGGCACATTTACAAGACCAAATTATTACTTTGTATGCATTACTAATTTGAAAATATTTTAAGTATACTAACACATTTTTAATGAAATAAGAATTGATATAATATTGAGTGTTTAAAATAAAATTAATTTAAAAAGAATGGTACTAAACAGTACTAACTTGTTTTCTAACCTCAAAAGTAAAACATCAACCTATGCAAAATTTATAACTATGAGGAGTATAAAAGAGTTAAAACTAACCTCAACAGTGAAAAATAACTGATGTGAGTATTCAAAACAAAAAAGTCGAACTTATCTCAACAAAACATTCAAACCCTGAGAAGAAACAATATTAAAAAATTCCTCTTGATAAAAAAAAAAAAAAAAATTGAAAATACTTGTCTTGAAAAGATATCAACTGTAGTACAAGTAGTTTTCCTTTTTGGATTTTCAAGATAATTTGCAATGATGACTAACATGACATAGATTCAAGCTATTGCAGTGAAGAGCAAAGTTCTAAACAAACTGGAATAAAGATAACAATAGAAATTCACTTGTTAATTACAACATATGAAATGTAACGCCTTATAAGTAGTTTCAAAGTATCACTGATATTTAATGACTGTAGAGGCATAAACATTACCTATAACTTTTTTAAAGTGAAAACAATATTGACTTTAAAACAGATGAATAACTTGAACTAAAAGATGACACAGGCAGACTTTAACTGCAGCAAAAAAACAGATTAGGGCTAGCTACTATGCAAAAACTGGAAAAAGTGTTAACTACTGTTCAATTCGATACAGAAGACCATCGCAATGTAGGCATCATTTTTCTAATCTCATTATCAACCAGTCTTCCTTCTCCAGTCCAGCCTGCACGCAATAACCAATCAAAAGTGGCCGATTAACAACCGCCATGCATCTTACGTACCTAAACCCCGGGCAGCAACATCAGTTGCTACCAGGATAGGTGATCTTCCATTACGGAATTCTGAAACAAAAATGTGTATATTTAGACATTATTTCAAAAAACTGCAAACAAGATCAAATGTTTCTTGGGAAAGGCATATGTAAAAAAATCACTATCTAAATGGTTTTTAAAAAATATCAGGCATTACAAAAAAGTATGAAATTAGTTTTTTCATGCTTCTAAATTGTGAAAAACTAATCTTGGAAAAAAATTGAAAATATAAAATATAAGTAAGATATCTTTAGGAGTCTTCTGACTAGATGAATATCACATAGAAATTTGTTATGTTCAGTTAGAAACATTCCTGCCAATGCCATGAAACACTTGCAGAAAAATCGTGATTAGTTTTTTTTAAAGCAATTACGATTTTATGCTAACATAATCGCCTGTACTAAACAATTACTTACAATAAAAATGCAATAAATTTACTTACATGTATATCTATATACATATAATTAATTAATTTTTATAAAAATATGTATGACAAAATCAATTTATTCATTTTTAAAGATATATCTATCATACCTCTTAAAACATAATCTCTTTCTTGCTGGGACTTATCTCCATGAATACCCACTGCACGCCACCTACAAAAATTTAAGCACAAGGCCATTATAGTAAGCTTAGTCAAATTACATATTTGAGTAAAGTTTTCTTCCTTTCCTAACATTACAATATTTTCCTCTGTTGATGCGTTTCGGAGTGACTCCATTTTCGAAACTTAAATCATAGTGTTTAACCAAACTTTGAGTTCGTCTTTATATACTCTTAGCAACACCCCCTCCACTTCCAAATCTCGCTTTCTATTGATGCACGACCTACTTTTGCTCCTGGTATTCAACTACTTAATAATTAAACTCGTAGATATAACGTTTACTGTGTATTTATTTGTTCGTTTATTACATGTCCCTTTTTCTAACTTCCCTTTATACATTTTAAAAATATTTAAATGTCATCCCTTATTAACACAATGTACAATTTTTGTTGTATTTTTTATTTCTTGCGGTGTAGGGCCCTCTTTAACAAATGTGTAGCATAATTTGAATAATTTTTCTTATACTTCAAAGACCACCTTAGTTTAAATTCAAGTTTTGAAAATGGGGTCACTCCGAAACGCCTAAACAGAGGAAAATATTGTGACATTAGGGAAGGTAGTAAACTGTACTCAAATATATAGAAATATTCCTAACAGAAATGAAGATGAGTATATTAAGAATTTTAATTAAATTACTTTTACTAAGGTAACATGCAGAAAGAATAATGTTAACTCATCAAATAATTCTTAAACTAGAGAAACTAAACAAAAATCTGCCTAATAAACATTTTTTTTGTATCAAATATAACTTTTTCAAAAGAAATTATTATAATATTAAAACCAAAATGTTCTTCAAAATACATACATTTTATTTATTGCTGGCACTGCCACAAGGTAAAGCTTATATTCAAATTAATACTTTCAGAATAATCCAGAATGTACCCTTATTATCGTGATAAGATTAAACAGAAATATTGCCAAGAGGAGAAAGCTTTTAAAAAAGATACACGTTCATTACCTTTCACTAATGCAAGAACAATGCAATGAACAGAACAATGCAAAAACAACACTTTTAGAACTGACAAGGAGTTTCTAATAAAACATGAAATTGTGCTCTCTGCACTCTGGCTATGTTGATTGACTACAACGATTTTTCATTTAGATAACGTATGTTATAAAAGAATTGAAAACCTTCCTCTTTATATCTCCAGAACAGGAATGAGTTTATGTATATAATTATGTAGTACAACTAGAGAAGTGGTCTTTGAATCATCTATTTATAGAAAGCCATTCCTTGTTCTCTGTTGACCATTTAAAAACTTTCAAAGAACTCTGTAGATAACTGCATAGGAACAATTGAATGTTTATGTCTCGTTAAGGTCAGACAGCTAGCCAAGCGATACACAGCAGCCACAGGCGAGATACCTTCCATATTTACTCTTTTCAAACTCAGTATTTTACAGACGAGACAAAAACAATAATTCATTATACCTTAGTTGGCAGCTAAACATACAGAGCTCGTCCAGATCATAATCATTCCATAGAAGACTAAATTCATAAAATTGTCTCTAAATGCCAAAAGAGCTAGGACTTTAGGTTAGCCCAAATAGGGATTTTATTTCAAGCAGCTGGTTAATAAAATTAGGTTTTATGCAGAAAATAGGGGAAAGATTTTAATTTAATCAGTAAAAGTTTTGTAGAAGTTTGAACAGGATGAGACAAATCACCTAGTTTTACACCTTAAATCAAGAATCTGACATTTAGAGTACTTTATGAGTATCTAAAAAGACGAGGTTCAACTTCTTGAATTGGCAGTTATTAGTTTAGATATGGGCTAGAATTCCAGTGGCACTAGTAATTGCCTTCCAAGATTTCTCTTTCAGAACGAGATCACTGGATTTGGTGTGTAAGCGTTGTCAGGAGAATCAGTTACCGATCGATGCTCTGCTTAACCATCAGTTTCTTGTTATTGATTCGAGATCAGAGTCTTTGGTGCATAAGCAGTGACGGGAACTCTGCGTAAGAGGTGTCAAGTAAGCGATTGACAGTTTACGGGATGAGACAGCTAATTATGGCAATTTATTTGTAGCGGTTATAGAGACCATCTCAGCTATTATGGAATATGGTCATTATTTGATTGATAGATATAGATGGCCCACTGACTTCCTAAACATAATATAGTAGATCTCCCTTTAGCAGTTTTTACGTCAGCTGAAGTGAGAAGCTCAGCAAGTCTATCGATTTTACTCTGTTGGTCGGTAGTGTAAATTATTTTGTAATTAGTGTATTCTTATATACATACGAAATGAACAATTACAGTGAGAGCCTAAATTCTAAAGCAAACTTCAAACTGTAATTAACTTTAAATTTGTTTTTACTAATTATGATTACACATAATATTAATTAACAAATAATAAACTAGGGTAAAAGTTACGAATAAAAAAAAATCGCACCCAGGAAAATAATATAATATTTAGTGTTTTATTGAAGAAAAATGTAACTAAATTGCCGCGAGAAATTAACTCGTACCCGCTAGTATCTGCGGCGCACATGTAAATAGATCAACAATAGGCCAATTGCTAATAATTGTAAGTATTATAATTCAACTATGCCTTAGTTTATTGCTTATTCAAATTATAGTGTTCAACATAGACTAGTGACACGATACCTGAAAATGGGCAAAACGGTTATCGTAGACACAAAAAAAGAGCTGGGTTGTTATGACTGAAAGGGTATTTTCCAACTTTCATAATTCGAATTTTTGGATAATTCTTATGTTTTCATTGGTCCCTTCAGCTTCGAATTATCCAAGTTCTACTGTATTACAATATTTTGTAAGTAAGTTATGTAATACAGTTTTATAATACTAGTTACATGCACTAAATTTTAATAATTACGTGCTACAGAAAAATACTTCTAATACAACTTTAAAACAGAACACAATCAATTATTCTATAAAAACTTACCCGAAATTTTTAATAGATCTTGTAATAGAATCAACTTTTTTTTTGGTTTCTGCAAATATTATTGTTTTCTTTTCTTCTTCTAATGAGATTTCATTTAGCAAATTGCACAATCTAGAACAATTCACAAAAAAAAAAGATTATTTACAAAGTTTAATAACAAATTTGAATAACTAATTAACAATTAACACATTCTCTGCGGCGGATCTTGGGGCATACCTTGTACAGGTCCTGAAATTTTTGTTTACAATTTTTTATTTAATTTAATGAAAAAAGACAGTTTTCAGAAAAAAAATAATTTCAATGCTTTTCAGGTGATAATATGAAGTCATAATTTTTGGAAGCCAATAGGCTTCCTCAGCGCTGCTAAAAGGTCACATTGTAAGAAAAATTAGAAGAAAAAAACATTTTGAATGCTTTTCAGCTAATATTATGACGTCACAGTTATCGGAAGCCAATATGCTTTCACAGTACCGCTAGCAGATACCATTGTAAAAAAATACACTATTGCCTATTTCTTGTTATATATATATTCTGCCGAGTAAATGGTATGTCTCTTATACCAACAGTGTATAATGACACCACGTAGGGTTGTAATTGTCTGAATCATCATCATCTGACTCACTTTCATTGTCTGTAGATATAGGTTCACCATCTACACCAGCGGCATCAATGGCACTGGACTCATCACTGGAACTAGTCTCGGAGTAGTCACCAACATCGTTCAAAGCACTATTTACATTTAAAACCATGTCCCTAGATGTACCAGCCATTATTTTACAGAGATAGAACACTATTTATTTACAAAAACAAATGAATAATACACCGTCCTTTGGTAAGCGAAATGGGAAACTATTGCTACACAAGAAACACACGTACACACCCGAGAGAAACAGCAAACTAAAGCAATAACTGCAGTCGTAAACCCGACATTTAACGAATATTGACAAAAGAAGCCTAGAGGCTTCCGCCGCACCCGAGAAGCCTCTACTCAGAAGCCGATAGGCTCCCGCCGCAGCCTATGTGTTAATTTGGTTTTTCAAATAACAAATATTTAAACCTTAAAACCCATATTCATTCATGTGTCACTTTTAAACCAAAAATACCATTAGTTCAAAACTACTAGTATGAAATCATTTAGACCAAAAGGTCTATAAATTATTTTAAACAACCATTTAAAGGACATGTAGATAATAGGAAATGCAGTATTTTAAAATAAAAACCAAATGTGATATAACTATGAGACATCAAGATCTTATTAGAGGAATATGTCAACAACATTTATCATATTGATTTAACTAGAATGAGTCATCATAAATATTTTTTCTTATATAGACATATAGTATTCAACATGAAAAAAAAACACGATTCAAGCATATGCCTTTTCAGATCTTCTTAGAGGAATATTTCAACAATTATCACATTGATTCAACTAGAACGAATCATCATTTAAAGGCTATGTAAATATTTATTGTTAGAATTATAGTATTCAAAATAAAAGAAAAAACGTAATACAAGCATAGGCCTTTTCAGATCTTCTTAGAGGAATATTTCAACAATTATCACATTGATTCAACTAGAATGAGTCATGATTTAAAGGCCATGTAAATATTTATTGTAATATAGACATATAGTATTCAATATAAAAAAAACACGATTCAAGCATAGGCCTTTTCAGATCTTCTTAGAGGAAAATTTCAACAATTATCACATTGATTCAACTAGAATGAGTCATCATTTAAAGGCCATGTAAATATTTATTGTAATATAGACATATAGTATGCAACATAAAAGAAAAAACACGATTCAAGCATATGTCTTTTCAGATCTTCTTAGAGGAAAATTTCAACAATTATCACATTGATTCAACTAGAATGAGTCATGATTTAAAGGCCATGTAAATATTTATTGTAATATAGACATATAGTATTCAATATAAAAAAAAACACGATTCAAGCATAGGCCTTTTCAGATCTTCTTAGAGGAATATTTCAACAATTATCACATTGATTCAACTACAATGTGTCACCATTTAAAGGCCATGTAAATATTTATTGTACTATAGACATATAGTATTCAACATAAAAGAAAAAAACGTGATGCAAGCCTAGGCCTTTTCAGATCTTCTTAGAGGAATATTTCAACAATTATCATATTGATTCAACTAGAATGTGTCATCATTTAAAGGCCATGTAAAGATTTATTGTAATATAGACATATAGTATTAAAAAAAAAACATGATTCAAGCATATGCCTTTTCAGATCTTCTTAGAGGAATATTTCAACAATTATCACATCGATTCAACTAGAACGAGTCATCATTTAAAGGCTATGTAAATATTTATTGTTAGAATTATAGTATTCAAAATAAAAGAAAAAACGTAATACAAGCATAGGCCTTTTCAGATCTTCTTAGAGGAATATTTCAACAATTATCACATTGATTCAACTAGAATGAGTCATCATTTAAAGGCCATGTAGATATTTATTGTAATATAGACATATAGTATTCAATATAAAAAAAACATGATTCACGCATATGCCTTTTCAGATCTTCTTAGAGGAATATTTCAACAATTATCACATTTATTCAACTAGAATGAGTCATCATTTAAAGGCCATGTAAATATTTATTGTAATATAGACATATAGTATTCAATATAAAAAAAACACGATTCAAGCATAGGCCTTTTCAGATCTTCTTAGAGGAATATTTCAACAATTATCACATTGATTCAACTAGAATGAGTCATCATTTAAAGGCCATGTAAATATTTATTGTAATATAGACATATAGTATTCAATATAAAAGAAAAAACATGATTCAAGCATAGGCCTTTTCAGATCTTCTTAGAGGAATATTTCAACAATTATCACATTGATTCAACTAGAATGAGTCATCATTTAAAGGCCATGTAAATATTTATTGTAATATAGACATATAGTATTCAATATAAAAAAAAACACGATTCAAGCATAGGCCTTTTCAGATCTTCTTAGAGGAATATTTCAACAATTATCACATTTATTCAACTAGAATGAGTCATCATTTAAAGGCCATGTAAATATTTATTGTAATATAGACATATAGTATTCAATATTAAAAAAACACGATTCAAGCATAGGCCTTTTCAGATCTTCTTAGAGGAATATTTCAACAATTATCACATTTATTCAACTAGAATGAGTCATCATTTAAAGGCCATGTAAATATTTATTGTAATATAGACATATAGTATTCAATATTAAAAAAACACGATCCAAGCATAGGCCTTTTCAGATCTTCTTAGAGGAATATTTCAACAATTATCACATTGATTCAACTAAACGAGTCATCATTTAAAGGCTATGTAAATATTTATTGTAATATAGACATATACTATTCAACATAAAAGAAAAAACACGATTCAAGCATAGGCCTTTTCAGATCTTCTTAGAGGAATATTTCAACAATTATCACATTGATTCAACTAAACGAGTCATCATTTAAAGGCTATGTAAATATTTATTGTTATACAGACATATACTATTCAACATAAAAGAAAAAACACGATTCAAGCATAGGCCTTTTCAGATCTTCTTAGAGGAATATTTCAACAATTATCACATTTATTCAACTAGAATGAGTCATCATTTAAAGGCCATGTAAATATTTATTGTAATATAGACATATAGTATTCAATATTAAAAAAACACGATCCAAGCATAGGCCTTTTCAGATCTTCTTAGAGGAATATTTCAACAATTATCACATTGATTCAACTAGAATGAGTCATCATTTAAAGGCTATGTTAATATTAATTGTTATATAGACATATAGTATGCAACATACAAGAAAAAACATGATACAAGCATATGCCTTTTCAGATCTTCTTAGAGGAATATTTCAACAATTATCACATTGATTCAATTAAACGAGTCATCATTTAAAGGCTATGTAAATATTTATTGTTATACAGACATATACTATTCAACATAAAAGAAAAAAACACGATTCAAGCATAGGCCTTTTCATATCTTCTTAGAGGAATATTTTAACAATTATCACATTGATTCAACTAGAATGAGTCATCATTTAAAGGCCATGAAGATATTTATTGTAAAATAGACATATAGTATTCAATATTAAAAAAACACGATCCAAGCATAGGCCTTTTCAGATCTTCTTAGAGGAATATTTCAACAATTATCACATTGATTCAACTAAACGAGTCATCATTTAAAGGCTATGTAAATATTTATTGTAATATAGACATATAGTATTCAATATAAAAAAACATGATTCACGCATATGCCTTTTCAGATCTTCTTAGAGGAATATTTCAACAATTATCACATTGATTCAACTAGAATGAGTCATCATTTAAAGGCTATGTTAATATTAATTGTTATATAGACATATAGTATGCAACATACAAGAAAAAACATGATACAAGCATATGCCTTTTCAGATCTTCTTAGAGGAATATTTCAACAATTATCACATTGATTCAATTAAACGAGTCATCATTTAAAGGCTATGTAAATATTTATTGTTATACAGACATATACTATTCAACATAAAAGAAAAAAACACGATTCAAGCATAGGCCTTTTCATATTTTCTTAGAGGAATATTTCAACAATTATCACATTGATTCAACTAAACGAGTCATCATTTAAAGGCTATGTAAATATTTATTGTAATATAGACATATAGTATTCAATATAAAAAAACATGATTCACGCATATGCCTTTTCAGATCTTCTTAGAGGAATATTTCAACAATTATCACATTGATTCAACTAGAACGAGTCATCATTTAAAGGCCATGTAAATATTTATTGTAATATAGACATATAGTATTCAATATAAAAGAAAAAACATGATTCAAGCATATGCCTTTTCAGATCTTCTTAGAGGAATATTTCAACAATTATCACATTGATTCAACTAGAACGAGTCATCATTTAAAGGCCATGTAAATATTTATTGTAATATAGACATATAGTATGCAACATAAAAGAAAAAACATGATTCAAGCATATGCCTTTTCAGATCTTCTTAGAGGAATATTTCAACAATTATCACATTGATTCAACTAGAACGAGTCATCATTTAAAGGCCATGTAAATATTTATTGTAATATAGACATATAGTATGCAACATAAAAGAAAAAACATGATTCAAGCATATGCCTTTTCAGATCTTCTTAGAGGAATATTTCAACAATTATCACATTGATTCAACTAGAACGAGTCATCATTTAAAGGCCATGTAAATATTTATTGTAATATAGACATATAGTATGCAACATAAAAGAAAAAACATGATTCAAGCATATGCCTTTTCAGATCTTCTTAGAGGAATATTTCAACAATTATCACATTGATTCAACTAGAACGAGTCATCATTTAAAGGCCATGTAAATATTTATTGTAATATAGACATATAGTATTCAATATAAAAGAAAAAACATGATGCAAGCCTAGGCCTTTTCAGATCTTCTTAGAGGAATATTTCAACAATTATCACATTGATTCAACTAGAACGAGTCATCATTTAAAGGCCATGTAAATATTTATTGTAATATAGACATATAGTATGCAACATAAAAGAAAAAACATGATTCAAGCATATGCCTTTTCAGATCTTCTTAGAGGAATATTTCAACAATTATCACATTGATTCAACTAGAACGAGTCATCATTTAAAGGCCATGTAAATATTTATTGTAATATAGACATATAGTATGCAACATAAAAGAAAAAACATGATTCAAGCATATGCCTTTTCAGATCTTCTTAGAGGAATATTTCAACAATTATCACATTGATTCAACTAGAACGAGTCATCATTTAAAGGCCATGTAAATATTTATTGTAATATAGACATATAGTATGCAACATAAAAGAAAAAACATGATTCAAGCATATGCCTTTTCAGATCTTCTTAGAGGAATATTTCAACAATTATCACATTGATTCAACTAGAACGAGTCATCATTTAAAGGCCATGTAAATATTTATTGTAATATAGACATATAGTATTCAATATAAAAGAAAAAACATGATGCAAGCCTAGGCCTTTTCAGATCTTCTTAGAGGAATATTTCAACAATTATCACATTGATTCAACTAGAACGAGTCATCATTTAAAGGCCATGTAAATATTTATTGTAATATAGACATATAGTATGCAACATAAAAGAAAAAACATGATTCAAGCATATGCCTTTTCAGATCTTCTTAGAGGAATATTTCAACAATTATCACATTGATTCAACTAGAACGAGTCATCATTTAAAGGCCATGTAAATATTTATTGTAATATAGACATATAGTATGCAACATAAAAGAAAAAACATGATTCAAGCATATGCCTTTTCAGATCTTCTTAGAGGAATATTTCAACAATTATCACATTGATTCAACTAGAACGAGTCATCATTTAAAGGCCATGTAAATATTTATTGTAATATAGACATATAGTATGCAACATAAAAGAAAAAACATGATTCAAGCATATGCCTTTTCAGATCTTCTTAGAGGAATATTTCAACAATTATCACATTGATTCAACTAGAACGAGTCATCATTTAAAGGCCATGTAAATATTTATTGTAATATAGACATATAGTATGCAACATAAAAGAAAAAACATGATTCAAGCATATGCCTTTTCAGATCTTCTTAGAGGAATATTTCAACAATTATCACATTGATTCAACTAGAACGAGTCATCATTTAAAGGCCATGTAAATATTTATTGTAATATAGACATATAGTATGCAACATACAAGAAAAAACACGATTCATCATAGGCCCTTTCAGATCTTCTTAGAGGAATATTTTAACCATTATCACATTGATTCAACTAGAATGAGTCATCATTTAAAGGCCATGAAAATATTTATTGTAAAATAGACATATAATATCCATTATAAATGAAACAAAAACATGATACAAGCCTAGGCCTTTTCAGATCTTCTTAGAGGAATATTTTAATAATTATCACATTGATTCAACTAGAAATTATTGTTATATAGAAATACGGTATTCAATATAAATAAAACATGGTACAAGAATAGGCCTTTTCAGATATTTTTAGAGAAATATTTCAACAATTATCACATAGAATTAATTAGAATGAGTCATCATTTAAACGGCACATTAATATATATTGTTATGTAGAATATACCTACTACCCAAATGATAAGACCCTTAAAATGTGTTACCACTTACAGTGGACTTTTGTTGATATTTGATCAGTAACGTTACTCTACCTGACACAGAATTGTCTGCAATATTATAAGCCTGTAATCCACAATAGGGCTTCAAACATCTTACGGATGTAATTTGTGTTTTTTTTTATTGCATTGCTATAGATCTTAAAGTTGCACTAATTATTTAAACTGCTTTAAGTCGATATTCAATCGGTTTATCACTTTTAATCTAATGGATGTGTTTACTTGACTTTATGTCAATAGCAACCTTGATTTTTGTCAATTTTATAAATATTGTTTTAAACTTGTTTATTCAACATTTGAATTTGATTAATAGTGATGTCCTCAAACAGTGCTTATGGTAAACATTTCAATTTGAAATGAAACTTTAAGACCTTCATAATTAAAAGCGTAATAAACTAAATGGTCTTTATTACATAGGCAGTGTTGTGGAATAACTTTCTCTCATTCCAACTATCAGATCATGAATCTGCTGTTCTGCCATCAAGCCCTAAATGGCCTGATGAGGTAAACAGAAAACATTTGGTTTATGTATGACTCTCCCCAAAGAACGGGTAGGATTACTTATTTAAAGGTAAAATAATTTATTTTCAACAACAGTATAACTATTTTATCTAATGGTATTGTTTCGCGAACTTATTACTTTGTGACTTTATTATCAGAACGATTTCATATAATAAATTTTGTAGTTTTAGTTTGCATTCAATAAAAGCATCTGTTATTTATTAGAGAGTAATTAATGCTCTTATATTTATTGTAATGCCATTATAAGAATAAGCCTTTTCAGATATACCTTCACATAATGTTTATTTTAAAAACAATCATTTTATATCACGTATAATCAGTTCATCATTTCAAAGGCCATACAAATTCTGGAAATTTGGGAACCTAATGACATTTAAAAATTACCAATAAGTCAACATTAAAGCTGAATGCATCTTGAAAATACGCCATTACAATTACTGAGTCACACTGTAAATACGAGGGCTATTCAGAAAGTAAGGAACGTTTCTGTCTGACGCCAATAGGCGCGCGCCGATCTCGTACATTTTGGTGTGTGGGCACTCGCAACTCAGTCGGCGTCCAGCAGTGACAACGGGAACATTTCCGCGTTGCCCGTCTTTTTGCAATTTCAACTGAAGATGTGGGCTGCGATTGAAAATCCCGCCAGTTGTGAGGTGTGGCCAGTGATACGGTTTCTGTTGGCAAAAAACTTAAAACCAATAGACATTCATCGCCAAGTGTGTGAAGTTTATGGAAACAACGTAATGAATGAAAGTTCTTTAGAAAATGGTGCATTCAGTTTAAAAATGACCGAACACCGGATGCCCAAGCATGACGAAGCGAAGACCGCCCAAGCATTGTGACTGATGAACTGGTCGCTAAAAATGATGAAAAGGTTCGCGAAAACCGCCAATTCACGATAACGGAGCTTTCGCTTTTCCCCCCACAAGTTTCAAGGATTTTGTTGTTTGAAATTGTCACACAAAGGTTAGGCTACCACAAATTTTGTGCAAGATGGGTGCCGAAAATGTTCATAAAAGTGACCCCCATAAAAGTCAGCGAATGGAGGCAAGTTAGACATTTCTGGATGCCTACGACAGACATGGTGATTCACTACTGGATCGCATCGTAACTGGTGATGAGACATGGGTAACACACGTTAATTGCGAAACGAAATTATAGTCCATGGAGTGGGGGCACACAAGCTCCCCCAAAAAAACTAAGAAAATGTTTGCAAACAATTTCAGCAAGGGAGATTATGGCGACGGTTTTTTGAGACAGGCAAGGTGTGCTTCTTATTGACTTTCTTGAACGTGGTGCAACAATAAACTCTGAGCAGTACTGTGAAACTTTGTGCAACCTTAGGAGAGCAGTTCAAAACAAATGCCGAGGGAAATTGACATCAAAAATTTTGTTTGTGCAAGACAATGCCCGACCTCACACAGCAAACCTCAACAAAGAACTCCTCGAGTCATTCAGTTGGTAGGTTTTTCCTCATCCGCCCTACAGTCCTGACCTTGCACCAAGCGATTTTCACTTGTTTCCAAGAATGAAGACCTGGCTAGCAACACAGAGCTTTGACGATGACACAGAGCTCAAGGCGCGTGCCACTGAGTGGCTGACATCACAGGCGGCAGATTTCTATAATGAAGGAATTTCAAAGCTTGTCCACCGCTACAATAAATGTCTCAATTTGTTTGGCGACTATCTAGAAAAGTAGTATTTTAGTTGCTCTTTCAGATGTATACAATAAAAAAATTTGTTATTGTACTTTTTTTTATTCAAAAACGTTCCTTACTTTCTGAATAGCCCTCGTATTACAAAAATTACTTTTTACGACAACATTTCTATTTTAAAATAAAACTTACTTCTGTTCCTTTTCATCTTCACCACAAATATCTATTATCTGATGAATGTTATGGTTGGCTGATAATTCTAAAGACCCAATATTGATTTGCACATATTCATCAAGGAAATCTTCGGCTAATTTACGAACTTCTTTAGGCCATGTCGCTGACCACATCAGAACTTGCCTATCAGGCTAAAAAATTTCAAATGATTTAATCTATTGAATGAAAATTAAAAAAAATACAATTTACATAATACTACTAGACAAAGTTAACATTGTGGTAGAAGAGGGCAATACAAGTAGCAATATTATCAAGCCGAGTAAATATTGCATGTGGAAAATATGTAAACTACTGCACTAATATTCCTCTCCTCAGCAACAAAGTTTATTTGGTCAAATTATATTATGAATAATAGAGAACAAATAATATATTGACATACCATCAAGTTTCAAACAATTCAAAAGTGAAATTTATTTATATAAAAGGGAGTTCAAAAGTTTTATGGAATGTTACAAGTTCAAAAGTTATAAGAAATGAAATATAAATAATATTAAAAAAAAAAAACAGCAATGAATGTGCGAAAAATGTTATAAAAATGCAGTAAAGCACATATGAATGGTTGAATTTCATACCAAGGGAACTATGATCATAATCATAGCCAGAACATGAATATTAGGACACAAGAAATTAAAGTTATGAACAAATCTTTTTCTTAACTATGCTATTGAAATAATAATCACTTTAAATTAATTGTAAGTTCTAAAATAAAACATTAAAATTTTATGAAAGAAACTGATCAAATCAAATTAACAAACAAAACAAGAACTATTTTAAAATAATTAAACATTACATCTCATTTTTTTAAGAAATCCATTACTACAGTGAAACTTCCGATAATTAGATACCAACCTCACATTTTCAATAAAGTAAAAATTGAAATTTAATTAAACATTTGTTAACTATCATAACCTTGTAACAAAAAATATAACAAGGTTTTACTCCTTTGCGAAGACAAACTTCCCTTAAACAAATGTAAGTAAAAATTGTATTTATATTAAAAAACAACAATAGTTTGATGAAAAACATACAATAATATTTCATTTTAAACAGTATTATATATTTTAAAAAACAAAATGTATACTTACTCGAATCTGTTCAATAATTTTGCGTATTTGAGGTTCGAATCCCATGTCTAACATTCTGTCAGCCTCATCCAGGACCAAGTAAGTACACCTGCTCAAGTTAGTGGTGCCTCGCTCTAAGAAATCAATGAGGCGACCTGGTGTGGCAATCACAATTTCTACTCCTCGTTCTAAATCTCTTGCTTGAGGTCCTTTGGGCGCACCACCAAATATGCATGTACTTCTCACGTAAGTTGATGACCCAAATTCAATTGCTACTTGCTGAATTTGTTGGGCGAGTTCTCGTGTAGGGGCCAATACTAAAGCAATTGGTCCATCATTACGTTTCAGACGGGGTTGATTATTTATATGAACAGTTGCAGGGAGTATATACTAAAAAAAAAACCATCCAATTATAATAATGAAACTATATTATTCAAATTTATTATGCGTCAAAACAATCGATATGAATTAATTTAAAACGCAAAATTGTCAATAAATACTGGGATTAATATATTTACAAGCGTTTTGGAATTGCAGACACCTAACAACGCCAATCAATATCTATTTTTTAAACATAAACTAGTGTTTTCTCATATATGACATAGCCGGTCATTTTCATTGTATTGCATGGCAACCATTTTAGTTGCACCTAGATTGCCTAGCGCCAATTTTCTTAGACTTTCTTAAGGTGCATTAACAAAATTGGATAAATGATAGAATTTTGTTAGGTTTTCAATTGGCTATTAAATTTAAACACCCCAGGATTATTTTAGTACCTATGAGAAAATCAAGTAAATATAAATCATTTTTAAATTATTAAAAAAAAAATTTCTTGTTATTCTTTCAAGTTTCATTTAGTAATTAAATACTAATTTTTTTAAAATAAAAGAATCCAGTATTAATAATTTTTTTCAAATACAATAGTCTCGATAATTAAAGGTAAATGGGACTGAGGCCCCCGTCGATGACTGAAAACTTGGATTACATGGAAATACAATTCTGTGCATTAGAAAAAATTAAAGTTTTAATGAACCCCAATACTATTGGTAATTAAAAATGCACTAAATAAGTTTATAGAACTTTATATAACATTTCTTAGATGCTCGACTTATTTCCTTTGCAAACAATACTGATATAAACATTTCTTGGATGCCCGACTCATCATTTTCTATCAAAATGATAAAATTGGCTCGAATTTAACAGAAGCTCGAAATATCGAAACTACTGTACATGAAAAGTAAGCATTTTAATATATAAGACACTACTGTTCAAATTGCACATTAAAATTTAAAATTAGTTCTATATTAACAACAGGTTAAACTTACAGCAAGAGTTTTCCCTGAGCCAGTTTTAGCAATGCCAACCATATTTTTGCCACTCATTGCAATAGGCCATCCCTGAGCTTGAATTGAAGTTGGAAAGTCAAAGCCTTGACGTCTGAAATAAAAATAAAATAAATATATCATGTTTGAATTCTCTATAGGTAAACATTATCTTTTGGAACAAATAAACACTTTTTATAGACAGTTTCACAACTACTGTGAAACTAATTTTAGAAACAGTAAATGATTACCTAAATTGGGTATAAGGTTCTGGAAGGCCAATGAGACTTTACAGGCCTTCACCTAAAGGCAACTATAAAAAAAAATTATAATTTTTCTGCAGATTTAGTAAAATGCAAGATAATTCGGGTTTCATTAGCCATTTACAAAATCTGGTAAGTACATTCTTTTAATTTATGATTAAACAGAACAAAACAAACTACTTTAAATTTTACTAGACATACCTACCGCTAATCCAAAAAAGGCTTGAATTTTTTTTTTAAATGGAAATATAGATTCTACAACTAAGCAGTTTTCCTGTAATGAACACTTATTTATGTTATAGTACAACGATTTTGTCTATTATCAATTTTGTGTGTGTTTGTAATAAGACATTTTATTTTATTAACTTTATAGATGCAATAAATATAACACGTTGCTGTTCAAAATGTAGGTCAACAATAAGTAAAAATAAGAAAATCAACACAATGCCTAATTAAAAATAGGGAAACAAAATAAATTATTAGTGTTAATGAATAAGAAACCAACGAACAATATTAATGTCATGTTATCAGTTATTTCCATCTTATATTTTTCAGGTATACATGAAAACTAATGAAAATCAACAGTTTACAGACATTATATTCAATCAAGTAAAATTCTATTATGGATTAGAAAAAAACAATTTCAATTCAAAAAAATTAAACAACATTTTACAGATATATAGTACGAACCAAAACGTTTACTGTTGCCAGTTCTAGAGTATGTATAAAACATATAACAAAAAATTTATTAATATAAAATAGCTTACTTCACTTGGTTCATAACATAGTCTGGAAAGTTGGCTTCTTCAAAAAACTGAATAGGATTTGGAGCATTTTTTGATACAGTGATCTCTTTACTATGTCTGTATTGCTCTACTTCATTGAAAGCCCTGTGAAAAAAATAATTAATAGTTTTTTTTACATACTGCTTTTATAAATATCATATGCAAATATTTGTTTTATAAGTAATGTTGAAAAAAAGTAGACACATTAGAATGAAGACCGTTGAATGGCCTTTTATAGGTAGATAATTATAAAATAAAGATTTCTTAAACAAAATAACTGGAAACCTATGCAATGTAAAATATATTTCTATAAGATTAAAAAGAACCTAAAATATATTATTGCAGTTCGAGCAATTTTAATTTAACAAACTCCAAGTAAGAAATCTGTAAGATAAATACTTTGTAAAAACAAAGACATTTAAAATATATTAAAAGAATTAAAATGAAATTGAGAGTCAAGCTGATACTTTACATAAAAATTTGCTTGACTTAAACTTATTTAAAAAGCAACATTTTGTTTTATAACAAAATTCCATTCAATTTTTAATAACATTAATAAACAAATGAAAAATTTTCGGTAAATCTTAGGATAAGTGTAGTAATCAAGACATCAGTAAAAACTATAGCAAAGGGTCAAATACTAAACAAATCACGGAATATTTACATACCTTCACAGATTGAAATTGTCAAAACACAGGAACTGCATCTTTATGCACTCCAAAATGAAAAATAACCATTCATCATTAATTACATATATATATTTTGATATTTTACGTTATCCATCATTTTTCCGTTGCACTGACTTTATGAAATCGATATATTACTATTGTCGATAAACTTTTATCCACCACTAAGTGCAATAATTTTATCTTGTGATGAGGCACCTTTCGGTCACTTGACCATTGTCGAATCACTGATATTTTTCTGGTGTAGATGTTCGGTCCGTGATGTTGGTATTTGTTGACGTTACACGCATTCTCTCTTGATCTGCGTGTATGATGTTTTTATATAGTATGTCTTCTGTATATGTGGTCTGTAGGTTCATTAAATTGTTGTGCGTTTTTATAAATGTGGTATTTTTCTAGTGAGTTTAATTCTATTGGGTTATTATTTATTTCAAGTATGGTTAGGTTATTTTCGTAGTTTGTTATTTCATGTTTATGTGATATTAGGTGTGCTGCAACATTTGATACTTTTGTATTTTTATTTTTGAATGCTCTATAATGTTCTTCAAATCTTATTTTAAATGATCTGGTCGTTTTCCCTATGTAAAATGCATTACAGTCGTTACATGTAATTTTATAAACTCCTGATAGGTTATGTTTTTCTGTATTTGTTTTGTGGTTTGTGTTATTAAGATATTTTATTATTTTGTTGTTTGGTTTGTATGTTGGAGTGTAGTATTCCTTGTTAGTTTTTCTATTTTGTTATTGGTGTATTTATATTTTAGGTAGATTTTTTTCATTTTTGGGTTCAGGTTGTAGTGTTGTGTTGAGGTTAGGGTTTTTTGTAAATTTATTGCATATGTTTTTATAAGATGTTTGTTGTATCCATTTTCTATCGCTATTTTTGTAATGTTATCTAATTCTTCATTTAATTTTGGTTTGTTATCTTGTGTATATTTTATTGCTTTATTTATCATGTTACGGTAAGTGTTAATTTTGTGTGTCTAGGGGTGGTTAGATTTGTTGTGGTGGATAAAAATATTTACAATGGTAATATGTCAACTTCATAAAGTCAGTGCAACGGAAAAATAATGGACAACGTAATATATATATATAAAATGATGAATAGTCATTATTATATATAGTAGTTAAGTAATATTAATTGAAGTTGTAAGTCTGTATATTTGTAACTAATCTTCAGCTGCTATTGTGTTGTAATAATATCGTTTGTCAACATTTTTGAACAATATAAAGTATTACTATTCTTTTATCAACTTATTTTAACAATATCAAGTACAGTACAGTCTCGCTAATCCGGTCTCCGATGATCCGGACCTCCGGCTAATCCGGACGGCCCAAAAGTTTTGTTTAGTTATAGTATTTTACAGTGCACAATCAGTCTGCTGTCCACAAAAATATTTATTTTTATACGTCTATATTTGTTATTTTTCAAAGGGGTTTTCCTACTTTAATACTCAAATAATATAATTTATTCATTAAAATATGAAATAGGTGTACCACTTGTTTGTTTCTTTTGCCTACTAAAGTAGAAAAAACTTCTTTGAAAAAATATATACAAATTAGATCACCCAACACTACAACGTACGTGACATCAGAGACATCTTGCGATAAACAAAAGATAAAGGACCGCTGACTAAACGGATAAACAGTCTATCCGTCTGGCGTCAGGTCAGTTGTTTTGTCGGACAGATGCCACTTTTCCTGCTTCTCGCAAGATATCTGTTCAGTTGTCATTTAATTCTAGTGCGATATTGATCTGTGTTTTTTATTTACGTCTCGTTCAGTGTTCAGTGAAAATGGCGACTAAACGTAAGTCAGTGACAGTGACAATGGAACAAAAACTCCAAGCTTTGTTTCGTATTGATGGAGGTGAATCGCCTATTAAAATTGCAAAAGAGTCAGGTGTGGGAAAACAAACTGTTTCCGATTGGAAAAAAAGCGACAGGAAATTGAAGATTTTTGTGCAAAAATGGTTAGTAAAGACAGTTTAGGCGGCAGAAGCACTTTAAAAAAACCAAAAAATGAAACCCTAGATGATGCTTTGTATGTTTGGTTTTGCCAACAACGGGAACAGGGTGTTCCTTTATCGGGTGTAAATTTGCAAACGATCGCGCTGAAACTGAATGAAAAGTTAAAAGGCGACCCTAATTTTACTGCCAGTGTGGGATGGCTGTCACGGTGGAAGGAACGACACGGCATCCGTCAACTCGGAATAAGTGGTGAAATTTTGTCAGGTGACAGTGATGCAAGTGAAAAATTCAAAGACAAATTTGGCAAGTTTCTCAGAGATGAAAACTTACAACCTTGTCAGGTGTTCAACGCTGACGAAACTGGATTAAATTATAAAATGTTCCCAAAAAAAACTTTAGCTTCCAAATTAGATTCAGTAGCAAAAGGCCATAAAGTTAAGAAAGAACGTATGACTTTGCTGCCCTGCAGTAATGCTTCTGGCGATCTAAAATTTCCACTTTTGGTGATAGGGAAATCCGCAAAGCCTAGGGTTTTTAAAAATGTAAATTTAAGTGTTCTACCGGCCCAATACAAGTTCCAAAAATCAGCGTGGATGAACAGTCAAATTTTTAAGGACTGGTTTTTTGAAAACTTTGTTCCAACAACAGAAAAGTTTTTAAAAGAGAAAAAACTACCTCGAAAAGCGGTTTTACTAATTGATAATGCCCCATGCCACCCAAATGAAGAAGAATTGCGTCATGGTGACATTTTTGTTAAATTTCTTCCTCCTAACGTAACGGCTCTCATTCAGCCGATGGATCAGGGCGTGATCGAAGCGATAAAACGGCGATATAGGAAAAAGTTAATTTTATCGCTTTTGGAACAACAAGAAGCAGATCCAGCTACAAAATTTATTGAAAATCTTAAAAAAGTGACTATAAAGGATGTCATTTATATGGCTGCAGAATCGTGGGAGGAAATTCAACCGTCTACACTACAAAACAGCTGGAAAAAATTGTGGCCTGAAATGCCACAGGAAAGTGGAAAATCTGACAGTCAACCTACTAATGACGACAATGAATTTGTTCAGATTTTTCAACAATTGGAGGGTTGTGCCGAGTTGAAAGACACTGATATTTCCGAGTGGATTATCAGTGATAATGACATTGGTCATCAAGTGCTCAACGAGGACGAAATCGTCGCGGTGTGCACTGCAAACGCAGAAAATGACAGCTCGGAAGAGGAAGACTACACAGACGAACCTGTCAGCCTAACTCATGATGAGGCGGCTGCAATGCTGGAGGGGTTGATGACTTACTTTGAGAAACAAAGTGATACGTCAACTGCGGAGCTACTGACCTTGAAACGCCTACGAGATCGTACTGTGAAACGACGTCATTCATCGTTAAAACAAAAGAACATTACGGACTTTTTTCACTAAGTTTTTTAAAGTTTATTTTTGTTTCAGTTTCATTTTTGTTTGAGTTTTTTGTGCGTTTATACAGTATAGTGTAAATAACTTTATGTGAATACTTTTATTCAACGAGAAAGGTGCTTAGATATTTATTTATGTCATGACTTTTCTGTTATAATTATAGGATTTTTTGCTACATAAGCTATGAAATACTGTACTGTAAGCTATATTTAGGCCTCAATTTCACTAAAACTACAATTTCAATATGTTTTCCCACCTAAAACACATATTGTATGCATTTGTTTGGCTTTTTCCGTCTAATCCGGACTTTCGTTGATCCGGACCGGGTCCGGTCCCATCAAGTCCGGATTAGTGAGACTGTACTGTATAATGTTTTCAATACTTGCTGTTTATGTTATAAATTTTGAAGGTAGTTGTGTAATACTAACTGAAGATAAAAGTCTGTCTATTTTCAATTATTTGCATAGTTATATGTACAATTATAAGTATCATAGTACGAAAAATATTAGTTGTGTGAATATTCGTATTCACTTCAAACTTTACTTCCATGTTTAAAAATTACAA
Organism: Prosapia bicincta; assembly: GCA_036971475.1. Classification (NCBI taxonomy): domain Eukaryota; kingdom Metazoa; phylum Arthropoda; class Insecta; order Hemiptera; family Cercopidae; genus Prosapia; species Prosapia bicincta. The sequence continues at coordinate 888,994 of JBAIZL010000105.1, forward strand.
AATTAAACTGAGTTATGAAAAAAGTACTCATTGTTAATGTTTTGAATTATCAAGGTTGTTGTACAAAATTAATTAAATATATATTAATTATTTAGTTTCCGTCTGTTTCTTAATTATTGGAAAACTGTACAACAATTGTTCTGTGTCCGACCAGATGTTTTTGTACATAGTAGTTTTCATTTACAAGGTTGGCTACATCTTATTTTAGCGGCAGAATCCTATAGTTGTTGATAAGGTGGAATGAGGTGTGCATAGATTATAAGTGCAATAATTTCTGTTTTGTGCGTGAAATAGTGTCTGTAAATGACGGTTTCGTGTGTGATATAGTGTCTTTAAGTGATTTTTTTGCGGCTAAAAATAAGTTTGTGTGCGATTTTAATAAATCTTTGTGCATGGTGGAGGGTTACTTAACGTTGATGTTCAGGTATTTCGGCGACCTACGATATTTTGGAAAATTGTTTAAAACCACCAAAAAGGACGATATCCACAAGAAATAATTTATGCATAAAAATGAGAGCAAAATTTTTTCTCGGAGCCGCAAGCAAGGTATAAACGTAGAGTTGGCTTGACGTCACTGCAGTTGTGACGTCACAAAACGTTAGTATCACTCCACGCCCAATCACAACTTGTGCCTCCGCTGAGAATTTTTTACCCCACTTTTAATTAAAAAAAAGTAACTTTTCTCAAAGAAAAAAAAAATTACTTGTAGATATCGTCCTTTTTTGAACAATTATCCAAAATATCGTAGGTGTCCTCGCTTGTAAACATTTACCAAACGAAGTACAAAAAAGACAAAATGGCAATCTGGGAAGTTACAAATTTATAAATATAAAAATAATATAATGAATGAACCAGTTTAATTTCATCCTGCCATTGTTCTTATGGCCACAATAAAAATATTGCCAAGTATAAGTCTTCGCATCATTATGTGATTCAGACGAAAGATGGTAAACAAAATACATCATTGCAACTTAGTGAGATTTGAAACTTAATTTCTCAGCAACAGTTAGTCTCATGATTTAATAGCCAAAACAACATATTTATAAACATAAAAATAATATAATGAACCAATTCATAAAGTAAATATGAATTACTCAACCTAATAGACAAAGTTAACCCTAACATAGACCAATGCAGTGAAACAGAAAATAGAATAGTACAGTTATACCTCATGACAACAAATCTCATATCTCCCAATTATTAAAAGGACACTATAGTATTCTAATACTAAAAAATCAATTAACTGTAATATAGCTCTTGAAAGTTGACGCAAATCTAACAAGATTCTTAAACACATTAAAATGTAGTGGTCAGTGTATGGTGAACACATTAGTGTAAATTATTATATATTTACAGCAATATTATAAAATTATCAACCACAACTAAAATTACCACAAAAATCATTAATTTTTACTACTACAACTAGGATACACTACAGGGTTTGATTTAATTCTGCCATTGTTCTTATGACCATAATAGATTGCTCAGGTAAACTCTTCGCATCAATATTTGATTCAGGCGAAAGATGGTAAATAAATTACATCATTGCAACTTGAAAGTGAGAACTGAAACTTCTCTGCAACAGTGAGTCTGTTGATTTGGTAGCCAAATTACTTGTATAGATACAATTTTTACATCTCACTGAACAAAGTAAATTATCTTTATCAAGTAATTCTATAAATTAAATTGAACAGAAGAACTACAGCAACTGTTGAATAATAACATAACTTATCAATGTATTCGCTTCTTGAGCCATTTCTAACATAACACTTATTTATTAAATTCTTAATCAATTTCTAATTCAATAACAACATTCTAAACCGTTCTTAGTTTGATTAGAGACAGAGTCTTTCAGTCTACGCAATACTCTATATTTAAATATGAGTTCTTAGTGAAGAATTTATTTGCTCTTAAACATCCTTCAATATTCAAAAAAAATCATTTAACAATGACCTTAAAGCAGAGCATAATATTCATTGTTAAAAAAATTATAATTATAACTATTATTTACAAAAATGACCTTCATTTTAATTAACATACTAATTGAAAATTTACCTGTTAGCAACATTTGGATGAGGAATATAAAAATCTTTGGCAAAAGGTGATAAGTTGGAGAAATCCCACACAGGTTTACGCAAATTCTCTCCAGCCTTGAAGTTGTTATTGTTTTGGCCAAATCTTTTGTTATTCTGTCCAAACTTGTTCTGACCAAATTTGTTTTGTCCACCGAAACTATTATTGTTACGCACATTGCCTCTAAAATTGTTACTTTTATTAAATGCCCTGAAAAAAACCATAAATTAAATTATGAAAAAAATCATCTTGAAACAAAAAATTACTAAAAATACCAAATTATTTATTTTTACTCAATGAGATTATTTGAATAAGTAATAAAAAAAAACAAATATCACTTTCGTTTTAGAACATGCCAGGGAAACAAATCCACACACGTAAGATAAGAATATAAACATTCCGTGACATGACTTACCACATAGTACTTCTTGCTAATTTGCACTCAAACCAGTCCCCAACTAGAATTTGAACAAATAAAAACTTTCAAAAAAAAAAAAAAAAAAAAAATTATCTAACCTTAGGGGACATGTTTAGGAATTTTTTCATACACATATCTAAATGGTTTGTAAATCCAAATTTTTGCCTGACAAATATTATTAATGTTAAAACAAGGAGAATAAATTAAGTTTCATCATTCTTAAAATAAAACTAAGGTTATTAGGCACATTGCCTACCACATGAGAGAAAAGGGTAAAAATAGTCTTAATGATGTTTGTTTAAAAATTCTTTTTTGTTTTTAAATTACTCGTTTTAATGTGTAGAACACGAATATAAATTTGTTTTCCGCGGAAAATACAGAAAGTTACTTTTTTCATATTTTAAATGTTAGGTCAAGCCTATACCGTCGTGAACCGGGCGCGAAGTAGCTCCAGCGCACTGCACTACGTCTACATTTGTAATTTTATACAACTTTACTATATACTTATATTAAAATATACCTACAAAGTATCTAGTCAGGACAAATTTGGGTATAATTTTATTCAATATTGCTATCTACCTATATTAAAATATACATACAAAATATTCAGTCAGGATAGATTTGGTAATAATTTTATTCAACATTACTATCTACCTGTATTAAAGTATACCTACAAAGTATTCAGTCAGGATAGATTTTATTGTAATTTTGATAAATATTTAGACATATTGCCGATGCAGAAAATTACAACCAAATCTATCCTGACTGGATACTTCATAGGTATATAGTAATAATGTATAAAATTATAACCAAAAGTTAAATATTTAGATTTTAAGTTTAGTATTAAAATAAACTGACTTTGACGTGGTGCAGTGCTCTGTAGCTACCTCGCGGCCGGTTCACGCTATTATAGACTAACATTAAAAATGTTCGGAAAAAATTAACTTTTTGTATTTTCCGCAGAAAATATTAATTAAAAGTGAATATTAATGTTCTACACATTAAAGCAAGTAATAATACAAAATTTTAACAATATCGTTGAGAGTCATTTACGCTATACATGCAATTACAACCTAACATTTAACCCTTTGCACGCGTATAACGTGATTTCTCGTAAGGCTGAAATCTCTGCTAGCAAGTATTATGATAAATCACATATTTACAATATTTTGTGTATGGAAGTCCTAGTTGTTTGTTTAAAATCCATTATAGTGTTTGTTTGGTGTAGATAAACTCCTCTGCTACGTTTATTGTTCTTGGCCATGTGCTACCGATCCACATTCTGTAGTTTTAGCCACCAGGTGCTATTATGTTGTCTATGCATGCGCGTGTGACGGGTATTCTCGGCAGGTCACACCGTCTGCCAACTGTCGTATTTTGTGTTGTTAAACTGTTTATTGTTTATGATTTGGTGAGTAATAATTTTAGTTACTTTAATTTTATTTTAAATAGATTTATTGATATCTTGAATTACCTATTGTAAAATTATATTATAAAAATAACTAGTTCATAATTTTTTTTTTGTTCAAACACATTTTTAGGAACTCAGAATTAAATAGAACTCTGAACATTTCGCAAACAAGTTTTTTGTATCTGATAGCATATAATATGTTACTTGATCTTTATGTCCCGCGTGCTAAGGGTTAAAATCTGAAAAAAAAATAACTCCGTATTTTCCACAGAAAGAAAAGTTGATATTCGTGTTCTACACATTTAAACGAGTTATTTTAAAACAATTTTTTTTTCACGAACGTCATAAAGACTATTTTTACCGAGAAAAGTATAAATATGTTTAAAAACATGTCCTGGAACTATATACACAAGCATTTTTTTTTCATGGTAACTTTATTTGGTTGAAATGCAGTAGCCCGGCACCATACGATATTTTGGGAAATTGTTCAAAACCACCAAATTGGACGATATCCAGAAGAATTTTTAAAAATTGAAGTGGGAAAGTTACTTTGTAGGGTAATAAATTCAGCACGGATGTAGAAGTTGTGGATAGGCGCGGAGTGATACTTACGTCACAGTGCTGCGCATAAGGCTGTACGCATTGTCCGCGGTACGTCACGCAACCTTACGTGTATAGATATTTGAGAAACAACTTCTACAGTTAGGATTTGGTTTTAAATTTATACAATACTGTATACCTATATTAAAATATACTGAAAAAGTGTCAAGTCAGGTTAGATTTGGTTTTAATTTTATACATTGAAATTCAGTTGTAAAATCACGAAGCATTTGTATAACTCTGCGCCTATTCACAACTTCGCTTAATTTTTATACATATATTTAAATATACTTATAAAGTCTCCAGTTAGGATAGATTTGGTTTTAAATTTATATAATACTGTATACCTATATTAAAATATACCTAAAAAGTGTCAAGTCAGGTTAGATTTGGTTTTAATTTTATACATTGAAATACAGTTGTAACATCACGAAGCATTTGTATCACTCCGCGCCTATACACAACTTCTACATCCGCGCTGAATTTTTTACGCTACTTTAAATTGAAAAAAAATAACTTTCCGAGGTCAATTAAAAAAAATTCTTGTGGATATCGTCCTATTTGGTCGTGTTAAACCATTTCCCAAAATATCGTATGGCGCCGAGCTTTTGCATTTTTACCCTTTTTTTCAATTGAAATTAGGTTGGGATTTGTTGCTTGCACACAGTATTAATGGCGCGTTGTACTATATATACATATATTTAAATATAGCTATAAAGTCTGAAGTTAGGATAGATTTTATAATACATATGGAATTTTATACATTACCTAATTAGACATCTAGTTCTGTGGAATAATACTTTTTGCCAGGTGATGTCACGTATCTATATTCTTGCCTTACATGTGTACATTCATTAGGTTAAATGTATGAAATGACAATTAAATCCATACTAACTGGATACTAAATAGGTATAAATCCATACTAACTGGATACTAAATAGGTATTGTTCAATACAGGCATATAAAATTATCCTTCTGTGGCAATAACAAAATTAATAATTATCTTTATAGCTTTAGGACGTTTTTGATTAATTTTAAATGCAATGCATTATGGGTAGACAATATGCGTGTTTACCTAATCGATTTACTGTTAAAACGTTTAAAATATGGATAGAGAATAATAAATTAAGCCCCTTTAAAATTTACATTGTTCAATTCCATGGATTTGTTTTAAATTTGATCATAGAAAAATAATAAATAAAGTCTAATACATCAGCTTCCAAACTAAGTGGGGGAAACAAATTCGTGCTTGGCCTTGATACCTCGTGGCAAATTAGGTATGATGCAATGGACCGAGCAATAACTTAATTTATATTATACAGTAACAAAATATTTTTTTCGTTTTAAAACTGAATTATAAACTATACTGTACTTACATAATTGGAAGAAATAACCTTTGATTAATCAAAATTTTAGTTCTTGTTAAGAGGCCTATGCTTGTACAAATCGTCTTGGTTGATGTAGAATCTAGAAATAAAAACCACTCTTTAAGGGTCTATACGTTTAAATGGAAAAACAGTACTTTAATTAAATAATAGTTATATGAATAATTAACAATTCACTTACAAATCATGACTAGAAATATGTAAATTCTTAACAACGTATAAAACACTGTAGAACTTACCAAGACGACGGCAGACTAACGAAAGGAAATGGTCGATTTTGATGACGTCTTCTTTGACCTTCCCTACCTAACCAGCCTACGGAATTTATTATACTTTAGTCATGTGGCCAACAATCGATAGTGCATAGCATTTGTGTAATTCATAACATTTGCAGCCTGGTTACAATATTACTAGATCATAATATAAAAAGTAACAAACAATTATTTGAATATAAAGGAACTATTATTATATAAGTGAAATTTTGTAACCTTTGTTTTGTAAAATTATTCTAATATAGTATTAAAAAAAAATATTTTTTTCAATTCAACTATCTTCTTCTTTAATTTAATGCATGTGTTGGATTGAATAGTTTATTTAGTATTAAAATTTGTTACTGAGAAAATATAACAGTTATATTGAATAATGCTTTATAATGTATGCAATATTATATAATATAGATTCATAAATTATGTTGTTCATGACTTTCAAAGGTGAAAAAAAGTAAAGTATTGGTGGCATTGACTGAAAAGAGTTTCTGATATACTCTAACAAAAAACATCTATAGAATATAAATATAAAGCCTAGAAGAATTAATATATAAATATAAATTAGATAAAGAGCAGTTAAATCTGACTTACTATTTATTACAGTATAATTTCAAAATCAAATACACTCCTGGAAAATCTATACAAGAAACAGACTATTTAATTAATCAACAATTGTTTAAGTGATTAATAAGATTCACCGTACGTAATGGATTACAAAATTCAAGACTATTAAAGCAAAAATTTAGTTCTTAACCTTATTAAAACAAATGGGTATAAAATCACAACTAAATTTAACACGTTGACTGTTTCATGGAATGTAGTATGACAAAAACTATTTTTTTCCAATTTACTTACCAAAATGTGTAAAATGAAGAAATATGGAGATAAAATGTCGTTACAAGCCATAAAAAACCTAAGGTAGCCATTTTAAAATCGTGGTAAAGATCCCTAGAATGCGCATATGGGGAAAGTATTCTGCACGGGTTTGCACTAAAAGGTCAGTTTTCTATTGTAACACATATATTATGGTAATAATAGTAATTTTTTTCTATATTTATATTAAACAATTGTTATTAAGGAATGACAAGTGAAAAAATAAGCCAAAGTGAAATATATATATATATATATACAGCCCCTCTAACCCACCCGAATAACTTGATTAGTTGTGATTAATTACTGTGGTAGTCATCAGAACACTTTGGAACACATAGTCCTGGCTGTTCTCTGCATTCCATACACTGGTATACAATACGTCTTTGAATATCACACGAATGACAAACACGGCATTGTTTTGTCACAGTACCTTTTCCGTCGTCCCTTTTTGCAGTTATTTTCGAAGAGATACGTGTGCGCTTCAATGGTCTTTCTGGAGAAGGTTGGGAAGCAGAGAATCAACCACTGACAGATGAAAATCATACATTTTCATTCTTTTCCCGTTAGTTGAAACTTGTACTTCGTTGAAAAGGTAGTGAGCATTAATCATAATCATTTGGAGGATGTGAACGAACATTTTTTTTATACCAACATAATGTTTTACGTTCAGGTGGATAGTAGCTCATCATCTGGTCACTAGGGGTAATGGTCGCGAGGTATTTGGTTGAGAATTACCCCCTACTAGGTTCAGCTAAATCAATATTTGCCATTAAATTATGTGTAAAAAAACTATATCTCAAACATTACTCAAACAACAAAACGAAAAAAGTCAGAGACAAAAACGAACACATGCAAAATGTCACTATTATAATTCTTGAGGAACGACAAAGTTAAAATTCACTTCTACTACTTGCTAGAAGCACACTGAACCAATAAATCTCTTATGGACATATGGTAGGGATCCTTACCACCCACAGTCAATATGTTAATAAATATTGGAGATACATAAAAATTGACAATACTAAAACATTATATCTACTAAACAAAAAAACTAAATTTATACTAAATTATAAAATGTATAAAATTACAGAAAACAAAAAAGTGGGTTATGGCACTTGGGCAAGTGGGGACAGAAGTGAAAACTTTTATAGCCATGCCTACAGAAATTTTTATTGAAAAAGACATTTAATTTTGCTTAATGAGAAATTACCTAATCATTTGTTGTCAGAGGCGCCAGAGAGTGTTTTCATTTCTCTGTCGTTACGACAGACACACTTATCCACAACACCTTAAACCACCCTATCTAACACAAACACGCTGCCTTCAGATCCATGCTCCATAGACTTAAAGAAGTCCCAATGACTACAAATATAAACAATGAGAAAACATAAACAAAGAACTAGACACAATTAAATATTTAGCATACACAAATGAATACAACACCACAATAATAGACAAGCTATGGTACAAAATACAAAAAAAAAAACACTAACATGAACACTACAGAAAGGGAGTACATCACATTTCCATTCATAAACAAATCAACAAACAAAATAACCCGCAAATTTAAAAAAATAGGATACAAAATAGCATACAAAACAACAAGTTACAATACAAAATACAACACAACACGAACAACAAAGATAAACTACAAGCACCAGACGTATACAAACTGAACTGCGACAAATGTAACAAATTCTACATTGGACAAACAGGTCGCAGCTTTAAGCAAAGAGTCGAGGAACACAAACAGAACACCAATTCAACATTTTACAATCACATAAAAGAAACAGGACACAAATACACAGACATTTACCATAACCTAGAAATCCTACACACCAACTAAAAGGACTACATCTCAACACACTAGAACAATATGAAATTTACAGACACACAAAAACATAAAGTACAAACATATTAAACGTACAAACACAATACAAATCACACATTTTCTTTGATACTATCGAAAACCTACCTTTAAAACCGCCACCCTTTAACTCAACATCTCCAAGCAGAAGATACTGATGAAGATCGGCACATAGTGATTGAAAACGTTCTGTCTCAGTAAGTTTTAACAAATTTAATAAATTTAAAGTTCAGATAACTATTGTTTAAGTGATTATTAAAGCAGTTGTTTTATAACATAACATACAATATAAAATCAGTTGGTATATGGAATCATATGTTATCATTTAATTCACTTAGAGATGGCTCATGTGTAGCCTGATAGAATTTATACTGACGTAACTGTATTAATCTGACAGAAATTATACTGTGTCCACCCATAAGTGTTTGTAGGTGTTGCTATAAAAGTTTTCACTTTAAAAATAAATGATGATACAATTAGATCTTAGGTTTTAAGAGAAGAATTTAAAAGAGGAAAATAATACTTAATGTCACTAAGCGATAACTCAAATGTTGAATAAAATAATCACATTTTATGCAGCAAAGAAATTAATTACTAACATAAAGAAATTTTGAGATAGATGTGAAATCTGTACACAAAATAAACCAAAGGAAGAAAATATAAAGATGATTTAAGGCAACTAACTTTCTGATAAGGCAACATAATACCAATTTAAAATTGTATGAATTGATATCAATGAAGGTTTTGGAGGTTGCTTTTGGTTAACATCACCAAACCAAACCACCAATGCTTTTATAAAGCAACTTAAGACTTACACAAGGTCACAACATAATCATGATTTTAACAAACTAATATCCTGGCACAAATTCAAAAGAATTTTAACAATTCTTTAAATGTGAAAATATAAAAATAGTTTTCACTCCTATGGACCACCATTTTCTATTGGTCTTAAGGAGAGACTCAACTATTCCCTGGTTAATAAAGTAAGGTACAAAATGAATGATATTTTTTAAAAAAATACATGAACAACTATAATTCAGAAATGTATATGGAATTTAATGAAACAGAACATACTCTGACGAAGTTCATTCTGAAATACCTGTTAGAAGGTGGAAATGTCAACATTCTACCTCAAGAATTAAAATCAAGGACAACTTATGTCGAACTGGTAAAGGACAGTAAACTGACTTGAAAAAGTCTCACGATTATGTTAAGCAATGGTTTAACTTGATTAGAAAAGAAATTCAATTAGTCAGGGGAAAGATGGTGTATGTAGAAAACAAAATACTGTCTGAATGGGAGAAAATCTGATGTATATATTAAGAATTAGAACTCAATACTGAAAAAAAAATTCAGTTCAATACATGAAGTTGACCGAGGAGACACAAAAAACAAAATCTAGTCTTTTCCATATAAGAAAATAATTCCACTGTTCGAGGGTAATCACAAAAAATACACTCTTACTCGTGTTTTTCTTAAGTTTCAGCAGCTGTCACTTCAACTTCACAATTAATGACCAGAACAGCTGATCAGTTACAATTTATTGATAATAGTAAACAGTTAGTGAAAATATAAACACTGTAACTAAATCCAAGGTAACACATATAATGTTGTTTTTTTTAATATATATTGTCATCTATGTATACATACTACAAACATTAAGCGTAGAAAAGCTCTATTATAGGATAAAAAAGTGTTATGTACATATATATGTAAAAAACAAAAAATAAAAAAAAGTTACATAGAACAAATGAAACCATGTACAATTCTTCCATATTTTTACTGTTTTTTGGAACAATTAAAATTTAAAAAATAAAAGATAAACTACAAGCATGAAAGATACATTTAAATATACTTTTTTGTTCATAAACTAAAGAAAAATATGTTTGCTCTATAGCTTCATCTAAAACCCTTGTTTTTTCATTTGCACAAAATTGTGTGCAAATTGATTTTGCCAAAACATCTTATCTTTTCTTAACTCTTTTGGACATATGGATTTGTTTCTCCTACAAGCAAGTCTCAAGTAAAGTTAGCAAAAAAGAGATAAAAATATTACATGTATAAAAAGTTTAGGAGGACTGTCTTTGATACCATAATTTTTTACTGTTTTCATTATCAATATTTAGTTTTGTTTCAGGGATTACGATATGAACCCCAATTGAACTGGGACATTAAAATTCAAAGTGTAGCTAATTTTACACTACTTAACTAAGTGAATACGTAATTGCTTATTTGCTGACGCGTTTAAAAACGATCGTTCGTTTTTCGAAGCTAACCTTCTACTCCGAAGAGGAACGATCGTTTTGAAACACATCAGCAAGTAAGCAATTACGTATTCACTTAGTTAAGTAGTGTAAAATTAGTTTAATCAGTGAATTCAAGATGAAAACATCAAGAAAATTCAAAGTGTAGACTGGAGACACTAACACTAGAATTATAATAAGTTCATTTTCACTGTCACTATTACTAGTTTCACTATCTGATACTTAGTCTCTGAATAAAACATATTCGATATGTGAATTTAACACTGCTTTCTTAATATTTGTTGATTCCATCTTCACGCGAGCTACTAGTTTTCAATAATAACTTGTAAAAATATTACAACTTGCCTATAGTAACACTTACTTATATTTGTTGAAGACAGCCATTTTGGAAGATATGTCCCATTGTCAACTCAGACCATAACTCATGGAAAACAGAAAATGCACATGAGTCGATTTTACAGTTGTAAGAAAAAACTCAAAATTTAAAAAAATGTAAATAAAAAACTTCAAATAGAAAAATTCTAAAATAGTCTGAGGTGCTGAAGTACCAGTAGCGTGAGTTGTGTTTGTATAGCACTCTTTGAAGTGAAATAATGTTTAGCTAACTATGCAAAGATAATTAATGAATGAGAAACATTTTTGTATATTACATTGACATGGTTTGACAGGGTAACATTGTATGAGTATCTTCCAAAAAAGTATCTGCAAAAGAGTTGTCTTTAGTTTCCTTTTATAAACAATGAATATAATAAAAATGGTTTAAAGTCAATTCCTACTTAGGTCAACAAAAACATAATTTTATTTTAGTTACTTTTTATTAAAGAATTAATATAAACTATGTGTTAATAAAGCTGTTCTACCACATAACCTATAACATAAAATCAGCCGTTTTATGAAATCATTTATCACATATTTTTAGCCAAAAGGGAAGAAATAACTATATTGCATAACTTGCTCCTTTTGTGAAAAATGTTTCTCCCATATAAAAGTAAAATTAATTCATTAAATTTAATTATTGAATTAATATTTGAAAAAAAACTGTTTTAATATCAACTGCCATCCCCTACAGGTTTAAAAAATGTATTTGAACTTGAGTGGATGAATAAAATGTATTTGATTAACAATTGAAAAATTTAACAATATATATATATATATATATATATATATATATATATATAAAATGTTATTGTAAACAATTATTCCACCATTAAGTGCAATTAATTTTTACCTTATGATGGAGTACCTTTTGGTCACTAGGTCATTGTTGAATCACTGAATAGACAGTGTTAAATATCATATATATATATATATATATATATATATATATATATATATATATATATATATATATGTGTGTGTGTGTGTGTGTGTGTGTGTGTGTGTGTGTGTGTGTGTGTGTGTGTGTGTGTGTGTGTGTGTGTATGTGTGTGTGTAGAATACCAAATATGTTTTCCTGTTAGAATTATTTTTAAGATTAAATAATCTACACTAATTACAGGAATAATTTATTGAATAATACATTCAAAGCTTTTCGTTGGTTGACATTACCAACATCCTCAGGAATTACAATACTAAGAATGATAAAAGAACTGTCTAATCTGTACAAAGAGGATGAATTACATATCTTTTTCTAACTGATTAGACAGTTCTTTTACCATTCTTAGTATTGTAATTCCTGAGGATGTTGGTAATGTCAACCAACGAAAAGCTTTGAATGTATTATTCCTGTAAATTATTCCTGTAATTAGTGTATATTATTTAATCTTAAATATATATATATATATATATATATATATATATATATATATATATATATATATATACATACACTAAAAACAACTAAGGTTATTCAAATACATAATACACATACATACACACACACACACACACACACACATATATATATATATATATATATATATATATATATATATATATATATATATATATATATATATATAGAATATCAAATGTGTTTTCCTGTTAGAATATTTTTAAGATCAAATAATACACACAAATACAGGAATATTTAATTTATTGAACAATAAACTCAAAGCTTTTCGTTGGCTTACATTACCAACATCTTCAGGAGTTACAATATTAAGAATGATATTTGATTCTTAATATTGTAACTCCTGAAGATGTTGGTAATGTAAGCCAACGAAAAGCTTTGAGTTTATTGTTCAATAAATTAAATATGCCTGTATTTGTGTGTATTATTTGATCTTAAAAATATATATATATATTGGAGGCTTCAGCTCCGCTAAAATATTAGAAATAAGACGAAAGAGAGAGATAGTCGAGGTTAGTAACGTGATTGAAATTGCACATGAATAAAATTAAGGCTGGCGGCCAAAATGACTAATCGACAAATAAACAGTGTTTATCACTAATTAAGCCTCGGGAAAAATAGGCACAAGTTTATGCTAAAAGTATTTGGAACTGATTAACACTTACCCTAAGCTGAACAAAGGGGTTACGTGCACGGTAGGTTTAATGTCTTCTGGACTTCTGCAGCAGGGCCCTGGGTGAAGTGGTGAGGTCAGACGGCTCGTGCTGTAAAACTTAATAAAACGGAGTTCAATTCTCATACTATTCACAATTGAAATAAGTCTTTAAATAACTGCGAGCGACTTCGTAACGGCGGCTTGTAACGGCGAGGTTAAGGCGCATTCGAACACGGCACTTGGACTAAATAATATAAACTTTCGCGGTTAACGAGCATATAAAGCAAATACAATACGAAACACTTACATTTAGACATACGCGGGGCGAACTTAACGTCCACGAGGTTAGCAAAAAAGGTTAAACCCGCAACAGACGTGCTGGTCGGTCTACGGCAAGCAAAAGACTGGGGGTGAGGGAACTGTGCTAGGGTGGGGATTAGGCGCGCGCGGCAAGGGACAACGTGGTCTTAAACTATCGACGATAAACCATAGATTGAGCTATCGATTAGACAAAGCACAGGCTGATTAAAGTCGATACTGGAGCTGTTTAATCTACCAAAGCTGACTCCAACATTCCGCCCACCAAAAACGGATGTTTTTAATCCGCCAGGTGGGTAGAGGGCGAAGAACTAGAGAGCACCGGAGACCGAGGGTGCCGAAGAAGAAGTGGTCGGGGTACGAAGAAAGCAGAAAAGAGCAGACGAAGTGCTCTTCAGCAGTGCTGAAGACAATAGACTACCGCCCACCCTGGATAACCACTCGGTGACGGTGAACGGGGTTGACTGGAAGAAGCGAGGTGCTGAAGATGTAGCGAAGAAATCTATGGCGTTGAAGATACTTAAAGAAACGAGGTTGCACAAAATTGCTGAAGAGGCGAAGAAGTCGAGTGAGATTAAGAACTCGAGGAAACGCGGTTGTGCCACACAGGTGCTGAAGAAGCGGTCAAGAGATTAAGGTTGCAGCGGAAAGCCTACAAGCTTATGGACAGGTCGCTTTAATTGTCTATGTGAGGTCTTGACGGTGACTACGCGGGTTATCCGGTCGGGTCCAGGGTGAAGACGTACGATCCGACCCATTGGCCAATGAAGAGGGCTCGGATGTTCTCCAGTGATAAATACAAGCTGACCCTCCTGGAGGGGTGAGGCGTCTTTGTTCCATTTACAGCGTTGAATCTGCGAATGTAAGTATTGGGTAGACCAGGTTTTCCAAAACCGATTGGTCATCTGCTGTAGCATAGTCCATCTGGATTTGAGCGCGGGTTCAAAATAGCATTCCTCAGGGAGTGCTAAAAGGGGACGGCCGATGAGAAAGTGTCCGGGCGTAAGGAACGAAGATCCTTCGTTGGGGTCAGGCGAGACCTCGAAAATAGGTCGACTGTTGAGAATAGCTTCGATGCGTATAAATAACGTAGCTAACTCCTCGAGGTTCAATAACGTAGTGCCAAGAGTACGGCGTAGGAGCCCTTTGACGGATTTAACGGCGGCTTCCCAAAGTCCGCCGAAGTGTGGTGCGGCTGGAGGGTTGAAGTGCCATTCAACCCGTTGTGCGGCGAGCTTGCGTTGGATGATTGACTTGGATTGGTCGAGCATCTTATAGACCTCGTGCAGGCGGTTGGCGGCGCCGACAAAATTGGTGCCATTATCTGAATAAATGTCTGTAGGCAGACCACGTCTTGCGACAAAACGCTGAAGCGCGGCGAGAAAAGCATCAGTAGAGAGGTCTGATACTACTTCCAAATGTACAGCCTTAGTGGCCATACAAACAAATAGGCATAAGTAAGCTTTCAGGATCTTTGCCGTACGAAGATGGTTGGCCTTAGTGTCGAAAGGTCCAGCAAAGTCAATGCCTACCTTACAGAAAGGTGGCGACGGAGTGACGCGAGAAGACGGTAAAGCTGCCATCATAGGTGGCCGAGGTTTCGACTGTAGTCTAAAGCATCGCATGCAAGCATGAATGCGTTGTCGTAACAACGAACGTAGCGCAACGATCCAGAACTCACCATTGATCATCGCTTGCGTGGTACGCGGCCCAGCATGTAAGGCGAGGCGGTGATAATGATCGCATACAAGATTGACATAATGATGCCGCTTAGGCAGTAAAATGGCATGCTTAGCTGCGTATGGTATATCAGCATGATTAAGACGTCCGCCCACCCTAAGTAGCCCCACTGAGTCGATAAAGGGCGTTAGGTTGCGAAGTTGAGCACTGATCGGGACGCCGCGGTGTAGGCGTTGCAACGTTTCGCTGAAGGCTAGCTCTTGTATGAGCTTAACGCAAAGATTTCTGGCGTTCCTTAATTCTTGTACTGAAGGTGCAGCGAATGGAATCTTGGCTACGGTGTTCTTGGCTTTGTAGCGAGTGTTGTGACAATGGCTGGTAGACTGGGTCTTAATGCGGCAATTGTTAACGAAACGAAGCACGTAAGCGAAGACATGATGCAGCGTGGTTAGATTGGAATGACGCTCAATAACGTTCAATAAGTGGTTAGGCGCTTGGACAGTCGCGCAGAGCACCTGAGGCTCGGTCTTGAGCTCGGTCAGGTCGCGGTTCGGTCCAGTTGGCTTAGACAAACGCCAAGAGGTAGTACATTGTGACGCCCATGGTGGTCCGTGCCACCACAGTGCATGTGTAGCAAACTGCGCGGGTAGACACCCACGGGAAGCAACGTCCGCGGGGTTGTCAACAGTTGAGACGTGGTACCAATGATTGGTCGAAGTGTTCGAGGTAATTTCAATAACACGGTTGGCAACGAAAGTTTTCAAAATATGTGGCGGGGTGCTAAGCCAATGCAGCACAATTTCTGAGTCGGTGAAGAAAAGCGTAGTGTTGTCGGCCACAAAATTCACAGCAGGCTGAACAGACTTATAGAGCTTGGCCAGTAAGACGGCGCCGCAGAGCTCCATTCGAGGTATAGTGAGTGTTTTGACGGGAGCCACTCTGCTTTTAGCCTTTAGAAGGCTGACGGAAACTAAACCGTTCCATTCAGTTCGCAAGTAGATGGCGGCTGCGTAACCAGCTTCGGACCCATCACAGAAGCCTAATAAATGATGTTTGGCATCACGTGTGCCCACATGTCGAGGTATTTGAATGTCAGCTAACTTAGCGAAGTGGACAATGAAGCTGTCCCAACGACTGCGCAGCGCGGTTGGCAAAGGTTCATCCCATGATAACCTTTCGAGCCACAATTGTTTCAAAAATGACTTGATCCAAAATGTGATAGGCGTAAGGAAGCCCAGTGGGTCGAAGGTGCGAGCGACATAAGAGAGAATGGTGCGTTTCGTAGGCACCGACACAAAGTTTTTAATACGATAAGAAAACGAGTCATTAACAGGGTGCCATTGGAGTCCCAATATTTTAACAGCGGTAGAGTCGTCTTGGAATAACAACGGGTGCTCCAGGTGAGAAGATGGCAGCGTCGACAGCAGCGCGGGATCGCTGGAAGACCATTTCCTGAGCTCTAGTCCTGCCAGTGCGAAGATGTTAATAAGTTGCCGTATTAATTCCTGGGCGTCCTCGGACGTATCGGCGCCAGTGACGACATCATCAACGTACGTTTGATGAAGAATGGCGTGCGACGCAGCAGGGTAACAGTCGCCCTCATCTTTGACGAGTTGTTCGAGTGTACGTAGGGCTAAATAAGCAGACGGGGTAAGCCCGTAAGTGACAGTGGCTAGTTCATACTCCATCAGTGGAGAATGAGGAGTCGGTCTGTACAAAATGTGCTGATGACGACGATCATCCTTGCGCACGGCAATTTGGCGGTACATCATTTTAAGATCCGCGCAGACGGCGTGAACAAACAATCGAAACGAGATAATAACGTTGGACAGGTCCCTTTGTAACTTAGGGCCAGCCAGCAATTGCTGGTTTAAAGAATGCGCGTTGCAATCAGGCGCAGAAGCATTGAAAACTACTCGTAATTTAGTAGTAGAACTATCGGCCTTGAAAACGCAATGATGTGGTATTAAATAATTCGAAGGCTTAACGGCAGGGTACATATGACCTAAAGTCATATATTCTTTCATGAACTGATGATATTGTCGTGCGACATCCGGTTGTCGGCTCAGACGGCGTTCCAGAGCATGATAACTAGCAAGAGCGACATTACGGTTTGACTTAAGTTCGACGGCGTCAGGTTTAAAAGGCAAAGCTACGACATATCTCCCAGTGGCGTCACGTTCAGTAGTGGTGGCAAATAAATTTTCGCAGAGCTGCTCATCAGGGCTCAACAAGTTAGTCTCGTTTACCTCTTCGACTTCCCAAAATCGTCGCATGTTTTCGTCGATAGACTGGAGCGAGGTAATAAACACGCGTGGTTGTTGTGGCGTACTGTAAGGTACAGATCCCATAATGACCCAACCTAAAAGTGTGTTAAGTGCCGATGGTTGGCCATGAATGATGGTACGAGGCCCGTTGATAATTATTTGCGTGAAGACATCGGCGCCCAGTATAATGTCAACAGGGGCAGGTAAGTCGAACTGAGGATCAGCTAACGGTAAGTGCTGATATTGAGCGCTTAAAGCAGAGGATAATTTATCAGCTGGCAGCGGGTCAGTTATATGGTTGAGCACAGCGGCTTCCGTAGTCAGCATGACGCCCGCGTCATGTCGTGAGAATAAAATTAAAGTTACGTATTCGTGAATACGTGTAGACTTGGCAGCGACGCCAATCAAAGACAGGTTCGATCTTCGAGTAGGCAGGCTCAACATATCGCTAGCTTTTTTCGTAATGGTAGATATCTGACTGCCGGGGTCGATAATAGCTCTTAGAAAACGAGGTTGACCATAATGGTCCTGTAGGACGACTTGCGCGGTACCCAACAGGGCGAGAGACGAGGTAATGTTGCATGACAAAGAACGAGGTTGAGCTATAGTATCGATTGGATGGCTAGCGGTTGGCCTAAGGCGTCGTGGGGCGGCTAGTCATTGCTGCGGCGGTGCGTCGTTGTGCAGCAGTGTGTGATGTGCTTGGCTGCATTGTCTACAACGATGACGAGACTGACACTGAGCTTGATAATGAGAGCCGAGACAATTATAACACCGTTGTAATTTTGAAATAGCGTCAATGCGTTCCGCTATTGTAAGAGAAATAAATCGTTGACAATTAATGATGCTGTGACTTTCTCCGCAGTAGTAGCATTTACCTACGCGCGTGGTAGGCGCGTTAGACTGATTGAGGTTAAGCGGTGGCGAGCGATTGCGAAATGTTGACGTTCTAGGCGCACTCATAATAGGCAACAAGTTAGGTTGCAGTGGTTGATTAACCGGTTGCATAGTGACTGGCGCAGCACGTTTGGACTGAATAGTACCTTGGGCGTCCTTATTCTGATGGCTATTGTCATTTGACGCTACTGATTGAAATATAGGGCTGTGATCCAAAGTGAGGTTAGGTTCAGACAAGTAATTATTCGGTTCAAGGGCCCCTTGAAATCCAGGTTTATTCATCGATGACACCAACACGCGGGGTCTTTGACCACGTCCGGCGTTTGCTACAACTACGGCAGCTGGTTGGCTAAGCATCTCCAGGGCTCTAGCCTGTTCAGTTATAAAGTCGTTCAATAATTTATATGTCGGCATGCGGTTAGTGCCTAGTCGGCTTTCAAAACTTAATCGTGTCTTGGCATCCAGATTATTAATTGTCATAGAGAACAATAAGAAATCCGCTAAGTCTTCGAGAGGTAAGCTCTTAATGCACAGACGGCATTAGAGTGCGCGGTTAAGAAACGATTTAGTTCCGCGGGTGAAGCATTATTGATGCGCTGAAAGTCTTTAATTATGTTAAAGTAATGATCTGCGAGACGTCGCGGGTTCGCGTATCGGTTACGCAACGCATTGTAAGCAATGTTGTAATTTGCTTCGGAGATGGAAAGTCCGGTGACGATGGCCAGTGCATCTCCCTTTAAGACGGACTTTAAGTATTGAAAACGTTGGATATTGCTAAGCGTCTCATTGTTATGTACCATAGAGTCGTACATAGTAACAAAATCTATCCAGTCGTCGCTCTGGCCCGAAAAGCTTGGCAAAGTTAGACTTGGAAGGTTAGGTGAAGTCGGTGTTGATTTGACAGGCGAGGTCGAGGTAACCTCCGTCTTAACGAGGTTAGGATATTTTACTATCATGGGCAGATAGGTGTCCTGAAATTGACGTTTTGCTATAAAGACATTCTTGACAAATTCGGAAGCTTGACTGTCAAAAGTCTGCTCCGCGCGGTCAAAAGTTTCGATAAATTCGACATGAAGGCGCCTGACTTCCTGCACTATGCCCTTAGACATTTCACTATCACCGAGCAAGCTGTTTACTTGCTCTAAATCACTGCATATAGCCTTCAACTTATCAAGGCAATATGCGTTGTTATTAGCCATCGTGACAAAATTTAAATTAACAAAAACCAAAATTTAAATTAAATTGCAATTATGTTTAAACCAAACCTAATGACTACACAATGGTACATTTAATTACGAAAAGTGGACTGTATAATAAAGTTAATAAAAGACATAACGTTTTACAAATCATAAGCATTAGATTAGAACGGCTGCAAGTTTTCCTTATTGAACAGGATAAATCTACAGTGTAGCTTTCACGGTTCAATATTGAGCCTATCTTGCCTAACTTGTTTAGTCAAGTGTTCCTTATCTGCGCAGGTGTCCCATAAATCTGCTGATAACAGCGGAAAGCAGCTGCAAGCTACAGCTTGTGACGTCACTACTGCGTAATGAATTTAGACAAGGAAATAAATGCGGGAAAATTACACAGGATTACGCAATGCTTGCAACTTAGCTTATTACTATGAAATTTGACACGCTTCGAAATTGTTCGCACAATAAATAACACTTATAAATCACTAATGAGCTTATTTGTAAAGCAGATGCCTTGCTATTAAGACTGAATAAGGTTCGAGGTTACTGAGAACTTTAACACTTGTTCTTTGCACTTTAAATGTTTATAGGTCGCTACAATGCAAAAAATCCGGCCCGACGGGACCAAAATGGAGGCTTCAGCTCCGCTAAAATATTAGAAATAAGACGAAAGAGAGAGATAGTCGAGGTTAGTAACGTGACTGAAATTGCACATGAATAAAATTAAGGCTGGCGGCCAAAATGACTAATCGACAAATAAACAGTGTTTATCACTAATTAAGCCTCGGGAAAAATAGGCACAAGTTTATGCTAAAAGTATTTGGAACTGATTAACACTTACCCTAAGCTGAACAAAGGGGTTACGTGCACGGTAGGTGTTGGAGTCAGCTTTGGTAGATTAAACAGCTCCAGTATCGATTTCAATCAGCTGTGCTTTGTCTATTCAATAGCTCAATCTATGGTTTATCGTCGATAGGTTAAGACCACGTTGTCCCTTGGCGCGCGCCTAATCCCCACCCTAGCACAGTTCCCTCACCCCAGTCTTTTGCTTGCCGTAGACCGACCAGCACGTCCGTTGCGGGTTTAACCTTATTTGCTAACCTCGTGGACGTTAAGTTCGCCCCGCGTATGTCTAAATTTAAGTGTTTCGTATTGTATTTGCTTTATATGCTCGTTAACCGCGAAAGTGTACATTATTTAGTCCAAGTGCCGTGTTCGTATGCGCCTTAACCTCGCCGTTACAAGCCGTCGCTACGGAGTCGCCCGCGCTTATTTAAATACTTATTCAATTGTGAATAGCATGAGAATTGAACTCCGTTTTATTAAGTTTTACAGCACGAGCCGTCTGACCATCGCCACTCCACCCAGGGCCCTGCTGCAGAAGTCCAGAAGACATCAAACCTACCGTGCACGTAACCCCTTTGTTCAGCTTAGGGTAAGTGTTAATCAGTTCCAAATACTTTTAGCATAAACTTGTGCCTATTTTTCCCGAGGCTTAATTAGTGATAAACACTGTTTATTTGTCGATTAGGCATTTTTGCCGCCAGCCTTAATTTTATTCATGTACAATTTCAATCACAATAACGACCGCGACTATCTCTCTCTTTCGTCTTCTTTCTAATATTTTAGCGGAGCTGACGCCTCCATTTTGGTCCCGTCGGGCCGGATTTTTTGCATTGTAGCGACCTATAAACATTTAAAGTGCAAAGAACAAGTGTTAAAGTTCTCAGTAACCTCGAACCTTATTCAGTTTTAATAGCGAGGCATTTGCTTTATAAATAAGTTTTATTAGTGATTTACAAGTGTTATTTATTGTGCGAACAATTTCGAAACGTGTTAAATTTCACAGTAATAAGCTAAGTTGCAAGCATTGCGTAATCCTGTGTAATTTTCCCGCTTCCCTTTCCTTGTCTAATTCATTACGCAGTAGTGACGTCACAAGCTGTAGCTTGCAGCTGCTTTCCGCTGTTATCAGCAGATTTATGGGACACCTGCGCAGATAAGGAACACTTGACTAAACAAGTTAGGCAAGATAGGCTCAATATTGAACCGTGAAAGCTACACTGTAGATTTATCCTGTTCAATAAGGAAAACTTGCAGCCGTTCTAATCTAATGCTTATGATTTGTAAAACGTTATGTCTTTTATTAACTTTATTATACAGTCCACTTTTCGTAATTAAATGTACCATTGTGTAGTCATTAGCGGATTTCTTATTGTTCTCTATGGCAATTAATAATTTGGATGCCAAGACACGATTAAGTTTTGAAAGCCGACTAGGCACTAACCGCATGCCGACATATAAATTATTGAACGACTTTATAACTGAACAGGCTAGAGCCCTGGAGATGCTTAGCCAACCAGCTGCCGTGGTTGTAGCAAACGCCGGACGTGGTCAAAGACCCCGCATGTTGGTGTCATCGATGGATAAACCCGGGTTTCAAGGGGCCCTTGAACCGAATAATTACTTGTCTGAACCTAACCTCACTTTGGATCACAGCCCTAGATTTCAATCAGTAGCGTCAAATGACAATGGCCATCAGAATAAGGACGCCCAAGGTACTATTCAGTCCAAACGTGCTGCGCCAGTCACTATGCAACCGGTTAATCAACCACTACAACCTAACTTGTTGCCTATTATGAGTGCGCCTAGAACGTCAACATTTCGCAATCGCTCGCCACCGCTTAACCTCAATCAGTCTAACATGCCTACCACGCGTGTAGGTAAATGCTACTACTGCGGAGAAAGTCACAGCATCATTAATTGTCAACGATTTATTTCTCTTACAATTGCGGAACGCATTGACGCTATTTCAAAATTACAACGGTGTTATAATTGTCTCGGCTCTCATTATCAAGCTCAGTGTCAGTCTCGTCATCGTTGTAGACAATGCAGCCAAGCACATCACACACTGCTGCACAACGACGCACCGCCGCAGCAATGACTAGCCGCCCCACGACGCCTTAGGCCAACCGCTAGCCATCCAATCGGTACTAAAGCTCAACCTCGTTCTTTGTCATGCAACATTACCTCGTCTCTCGCCCTGTTGGGTACCGCGGAAGTCGTCCTACAGGACCATTATGGTCAACCTCGTTTTCTAAGAGCTATTATCGACCCCGGCAGTCAGATATCTGCCATTACGAAACAAGCTAGCGATATGTTGAGGCTACCTACTCGGCGTTCGAACCTGTCTTTGATTGGCGTCGCTGCCAAGTCTACACGTATTTACGAATACGTAACTTTAATTTTATTCTCACGACATGACCCTGGCGTCATGCTGACTACGGAAGCCGCTGTGCTCAACCATATAACTGACCCGCTGCCAGCTGATAAATTATCCTCTGCTTTAAGCGCTCAATATCAGCACTTACCGTTAGCTGATCCTCAGTTCGACTTACCTGCCCCTGTTGACATTATACTGGGCGCCGATGTCTTCACGCAAATAATTATCAACGGGCCTCGTACCATCATTCATGGCCAACCTTCGGCACTTAACACACTGTTAGGTTGGGTCATTATGGGATCTGTACCTTACAGTACGCCACAACAACCACGCGTGTTTATTACCTCGCTCAAGTCTATCGACGAAAACATGCGACGATTTTGGGAAATCGAAGAGGTAAACGAGTCTAACTTGTTGAGCCCTGATGAGCAGCTCTGCGAAAATTTATTTGCCACCACTACTGAACGTGACGCCACTGGGAGATATGTCGTAGCTTTGCCTTTTAAACCTGACGCCGTCGAACTTAAGTCAAACCGTAATGTCGCTCTTGCTAGTTATCATGCTCTGGAACGCCGTCTGAGCCGACAACCGGATGTCTCACGACAATATCATCAGTTCATGAAAGAATATATGACTTTAGGTCATATGTACCCTGCCGTTAAGCCTTCGAATTATTTAATACCACATCATTGCGTTTTCAAGGCCGATAGTTCTACTACTAAATTACGAGTAGTTTTCAATGCTTCTGCGCCTGATTGCAACGCGCATTCTTTAAACCAGCAATTGCTGGCTGGCCCTAAGTTACAAAGGGACCTGTCCAACGTTATTATCTCGTTTCGATTGTTTGTTCACGCCGTCTGCGCGGATCTTAAAATGATGTACCGCCAAATTGCCGTGCGCAAGGATGATCGTCGTCATCAGCACATTTTGTACAGACCGACTCCTCATTCTCCACTGATGGAGTATGAACTAGCCACTGTCACTTACGGGCTTACCCCGTCTGCTTATTTAGCCCTACGTACACTCGAACAACTCGTCAAAGATGAGGGCGACTGTTACCCTGCTGCGTCGCACGCCATTCTTCATCAAACGTACGTTGATGATGTCGTCACTGGCGCCGATACGTCCGAGGACACCCAGGAATTAATACGGCAACTTATTAACATCTTCGCACTGGCAGGACTAGAGCTCAGGAAATGGTCTTCCAGCGATCCCGCGCTGCTGTCGACGCTGCCATCCTCTCACCTGGAGCACCCGTTGTTATTCCAAGACGACTCTACCGCTGTTAAAATATTGGGACTCCAATGGCATCCTGTTAATGACTCGTTTTCTTATCGTATTCAAAACTTTGTGTCGGTGCCTACGAAACGCACCATTCTCTCTTATGTCGCTCGCACCTTCGACCCACTGGGCTTCCTTACGCCTATCACATTTTGGATCAAGTCATTTTTGAAACAATTGTGGCTCGAAAGGTTATCATGGGATGAACCTTTGCCAACCGCGCTGCGCAGTCGTTGGGACAGCTTCATTGTCCACTTCGCTAAGTTAGCTGACATTCAAATACCTCGACATGTGGGCACACGTGATGCCAAACATCATTTATTAGGCTTCTGTGATGGGTCCGAAGCTGGATACGCAGCCGCCATCTACTTGCGAACTGAATGGAACGGTTTAGTTTCCGTCAGCCTTCTAAAGGCTAAAAGCAGAGTGGCTCCCGTCAAAACACTCACTATACCTCGCATGGAGCTCTGCGGCGCCGTCTTACTGGCCAAGCTCTATAAGTCTGTTCAGCCTGCTGTGAATTTTGTGGCCGACAACACTACGCTTTTCTTCACCGACTCAGAAATTGTGCTGCATTGGCTTAGCACATCTTTTGAAAACTTTCGTTGCCAACCGTGTTATTGAAGTTACCACGAACACTTCGACCAATCATTGGTACCACGTCTCAACTGTTGACAACCCCGCGGACGTTGCTTCCCGTGGGTGTCTACCCGCGCAGTTTGCTACACATCCACTGTGGTGGCACGGACCACCATGGGCGTTACAATGTACTACCTCTTGGCGTTTGTCTAAGCCAACTGGACCGAACCGCGACCTGACCGAGCTCAAGACCGAGCCTCAGGTGCTCTGCGCGACTGTCCAAGCGCCTAACCACTTATTGAACGTTATTAAGAGTCATTCCAATCTAACCACGCTGCATCATGTCTTCGATTACGTGCTTCGTTTCGTTAACAATTGCCGCATTAAGACCCAGTCTACCAGCCATTGTCACAACACTCGCTACAAAGCCAAGAACACCGTAGCCAAGATTCCACTCGCTGCACCTTCAGTACAAGAATTAAGGAACGCCAGAAATCTTTGCGTTAAGCTCGTACAAGAACTAGCCTTCAGCGAAACGTTGCAACGCCTACACCGCGGCGTCCCGATCAGTGCTCAACTTCGCAGCCTAACGCCCTATATCGACTCAGTGGGGCTACTTAGGGTGGGCGGACGTCTTAATCATGCTGATATACCATACGCAGCTAAGCATGCCATTTTACTGCCTAAGCGGCATCATTATGTCAATCTTGTATGCGATCATTATCACCGCCTCGCCTTACATGCTGGGCCGCGTACTACGCAAGCGATGATCAATGGTGAGTTCTGGATCGTTGCGCTACGTTCGTTGTTACGACAACGCATTCATGCTTGCATGCGATGCTTTAGACTACAGTCGAAACCTCGGCCACCTATGATGGCAGCTTTACCGTCTGCTCGCGTCACTCCGTCGCCACCTTTCTGTAAGGTAGGCATTGACTTTGCTGGACCTTTCGACACTAAGGCCAACCATCTTCGTACGGCAAAGATCCTGAAAGCTTACTTATGCCTATTTGTTTGTATGGCCACTAAGGCTGTACATTTGGAAGTAGTATCAGACCTCTCTACTGATGCTTTTCTCGCCGCGCTTCAGCGTTTTGTCGCAAGACG
Source organism: Prosapia bicincta (assembly GCA_036971475.1). Lineage (NCBI taxonomy): Eukaryota > Metazoa > Arthropoda > Insecta > Hemiptera > Cercopidae > Prosapia > Prosapia bicincta. The sequence goes on from JBAIZL010000105.1 coordinate 915,143, forward strand.
TGGTCTGCCTACAGACATTTATTCAGATAATGGCACCAATTTTGTCGGCGCCGCCAACCGCCTGCACGAGGTCTATAAGATGCTCGACCAATCCAAGTCAATCATCCAACGCAAGCTCGCCGCACAACGGGTTGAATGGCACTTCAACCCTCCAGCCGCACCACACTTCGGCGGACTTTGGGAAGCCGCCGTTAAATCCGTCAAAGGGCTCCTACGCCGTACTCTTGGCACTACGTTATTGAACCTCGAGGAGTTAGCTACGTTATTTATACGCATCGAAGCTATTCTCAACAGTCGACCTATTTTCGAGGTCTCGCCTGACCCCAACGAAGGATCTTCGTTCCTTACGCCCGGACACTTTCTCATCGGCCGTCCCCTTTTAGCACTCCCTGAGGAATGCTATTTTGAACCCGCGCTCAAATCCAGATGGACTATGCTACAGCAGATGACCAATCGGTTTTGGAAAACCTGGTCTACCCAATACTTACATTCGCAGATTCAACGCTGTAAATGGAACAAAGACGCCTCACCCCTCCAGGAGGGTCAGCTTGTATTTATCACTGGAGAACATCCGAGCCCTCTTCATTGGCCAATGGGTCGGATCGTACGTCTTCACCCTGGACCCGACCGGATAACCCGCGTAGTCACCGTCAAGACCTCACATAGACAATTAAAGCGACCTGTCCATAAGCTTGTAGGCTTTCCGCTGCAACCTTAATCTCTTGACCGCTTCTTCAGCACCTGTGTGGCACAACCGCGTTTCCTCGAGTTCTTAATCTCACTCGACTTCTTCGCCTCTTCAGCAATTTTGTGCAACCTCGTTTCTTTAAGTATCTTCAACGCCATAGATTTCTTCGCTACATCTTCAGCACCTCGCTTCTTCCAGTCAACCCCGTTCACCGTCACCGAGTGGTTATCCAGGGTGGGCGGTAGTCTATTGTCTTCAGCACTGCTGAAGAGCACTTCGTCTGCTCTTTTCTGCTTTCTTCGTACCCCGACCACTTCTTCTTCGGCACCCTCGGTCTCCGGTGCTCTCTAGTTCTTCGCCCTCTACCCACCTGGCGGATTAAAAACATCCGTTTTTGGTGGGCGGAATGTTGGAGTCAGCTTTGGTAGATTAAACAGCTCCAGTATCGATTTCAATCAGCTGTGCTTTGTCTATTCAATAGCTCAATCTATGGTTTATCGTCGATAGTTTAAGACCACGTTGTCCCTTGGCGCGCGCCTAATCCCCACCCTAGCACAGTTCCCTCACCCCAGTCTTTTGCTTGCCGTAGACCGACCAGCACGTCCGTTGCGGGTTTAACCTTATTTGCTAACCTCGTGGACGTTAAGTTCGCCCCGCGTATGTCTAAATTTAAGTGTTTCGTATTGTATTTGCTTTATATGCTCGTTAACCGCGAAAGTGTACATTATTTAGTCCAAGTGCCGTGTTCGTATGCGCCTTAACCTCGCCGTTACAAGCCGTCGCTACGGAGTCGCCCGCGCTTATTTAAATACTTATTCAATTGTGAATAGCATGAGAATTGAACTCCGTTTTATTAAGTTTTACAGCACGAGCCGTCTGACCATCGCCACTCCACCCAGGGCCCTGCTGCAGAAGTCCAGAAGACATCAAACCTACCGTGCACGTAACCCCTTTGTTCAGCTTAGGGTAAGTGTTAATCAGTTCCAAATACTTTTAGCATAAACTTGTGCCTATTTTTCCCGAGGCTTAATTAGTGATAAACACTGTTTATTTGTCGATTAGGCATTTTTGCCGCCAGCCTTAATTTTATTCATGTACAATTTCAATCACAATAACGACCGCGACTATCTCTCTCTTTCGTCTTCTTTCTAATATTTTAGCGGAGCTGACGCCTCCAGTAGGTTTAATGTCTTCTGGACTTCTGCAGCAGGGCCCTGGGTGAAGTGGTGAGGTCAGACGGCTCGTGCTGTAAAACTTAATAAAACGGAGTTCAATTCTCATACTATTCACAATTGAAATAAGTCTTTAAATAACTGCGAGCGACTTCGTAACGGCGGCTTGTAACGGCGAGGTTAAGGCGCATTCGAACACGGCACTTGGACTAAATAATATAAACTTTCGCGGTTAACGAGCATATAAAGCAAATACAATACGAAACACTTACATTTAGACATACGCGGGGCGAACTTAACGTCCACGAGGTTAGCAAAAAAGGTTAAACCCGCAACAGACGTGCTGGTCGGTCTACGGCAAGCAAAAGACTGGGGGTGAGGGAACTGTGCTAGGGTGGGGATTAGGCGCGCGCGGCAAGGGACAACGTGGTCTTAAACTATCGACGATAAACCATAGATTGAGCTATCGATTAGACAAAGCACAGGCTGATTAAAGTCGATACTGGAGCTGTTTAATCTACCAAAGCTGACTCCAACATATATATATTATAGATAAAAAACTATAGATAAATTAAATAATAATATAATAAGAAAACAGAAACTCGTAAATAACTTTGTACCTAATAAGAGAGAAAATATTTGGACAACTTTCACATTCACTGGTAACGAAATAAATAAAATTACAAGATTATTTAAAGAAACAAATTTACAAATTACATATAAAACTGATAATAAAATTAAAAATTTAATAAACAATAACTAAAATCAAAATAATATGCACAAAAGAAATGGAGTATATAACATAAAATGTCAAACTTGTAATAAATTATATGTAGGACAAACAAAAAAGAAATTAAAAGAAAGATACAAAGAACATTTAAACGCTTATATCAAACCAAACATATACAAATCCAATTTAGCTACGCATTGTATTAATAATGGACATGAGTTTTCCGGAAATAGAAAATATGAAATTAATAAAAGAATTAAATAAAGGATTAAAAATTAATATATTTGAAACATTGGAAATTTATAAGCATAAAGTTAAAGACAAATTAATTGATGAACAAATTCAAGTGAGATCAAGGCACCAAAATATTTATAAAGTCATTGTTGTTATAGAAAAATTTACATAAAGTGCAATACTTATAAACATATGATTCTTTGTAGTACATATGATTTAATTTTGTAAAAGTATTTTATTAGATAATTATTTTCCTGAAGATACTGATACTATTTTATCGGCGAAAAGCTTTGAATAAATATATTCATTAAAAGTATTCTTGTTTATAAAATATTTTAAATTTATTATATAAGGACTGTGAACTAATAGAAGGAATTGAAAACACTTCTCGTTCTGCCTCATATAATAATTGTCTCTATAAAATGTGTGCAATTGTTTTCTTACCACCTTTTCAACATTACCATATAATTTTTTTCTTATACGTTTTTATTAGTATTCATATCACTCTCAAAAACAAAGTCAGAAAATATTAGAAGCATGATGCCAACATAATCTTCAGCACCCTGCCTTAAACGAATATGCTCTTATGAGCAAACTTACAGTGCTTCTTTTTTTTTGTGTTCACTCAAATCCAGACTTGAATCTCCCACTCCTACAAGCCCCTTTCAGAGACCCTTCTCAGACAAGTATAAAAAAGGTCAAGCAGAAGTTGATCACATTTTATTTTTTTTATTAGAGACTAATTATTCCCGAGATCTAACTGACCAGTATGTCCATTGGCAGGGAGAATAAAACAACAATGTAAATGAGAAAATTAAGAAATTTAATCTGAAACAATGTCAAAATAGAATATTAGTCAATATTTACAAAAAATTAAAAAAAGGATATAAATATCTTTTTTTTTTTCTGAATCTCAACCCACTTCTTTTTTTTCTCAATGAGTTTTAGTTCCTTTTATAATTACCTACTCTTTCAGGATCCTTTAAAGACTTCTCATAATACACCTTCTTGTTTTCATTTTACATGCCAATTTAAGTAGTTTAATTTCTCTTCAAATGTTTACAGTAATTTATTTTACTTTATTGTAATGTTTAGGTTTCTGCGCCATAAAATGCAAGCCCCAAATACAACAACACTTACTTATTTTATTTCTTAGTTGGTTTTAATCCAAATTGGTCTTTTTTTAACTTCACAACTATTTAAATTTATTTAATTGTTTCATCCTTCACTTAGACAAATATGAAGGTGTAGTTAATTGACATGTTATAGTTTATGGTAATTATACTGTAGTTTATCTTGATCCATTATATCTTACACATATTATTTAGTTCTATTAGTTTGTTGAGTTTTTTGGTATAGAATATCAGAAAATCTTGTGTAAAATTTTCTTCTTAATCATAAATTTTCCAAAATCATTTTAAATTGAACTCTTCAAATATATATTAAATAAGCACAAGCATTAAAGGGTTGTACATCTCTTCTTGCTGTACCTCCTCATTTTGTCTCTTGTTCTGACATTTGATACATGAATACTGTATAGCTATCTTCTTTTATTAGAATTCACAATATCTTCCTTTCAATTCACCATAACCCATTGTGTGAAGCATGTACATTACATTTATATACACATATATTTTAATATTTACCATACAAATCCATAAAATCAGGACTTTTTATTTTCAGGGTAATGTCCCAGTGTCCCAATTGCTCTGCAAATTGTCCTGAATTCTCCATCTTAAGAAAATTTAATATCACTAGACAGCTCATGTTAGTCAAAATGATTTATGGGACTTGGGCTGGTATGACTTTAGTAGCCGGCCAGATGTCATGTAATCTCCTACACATTGGTTAGTCTGTGATGTGTGTACTGCACCTATTGTTGTTCTCAAGAACACATCTTGTCTTGACATGTTTCAGTTTTGTGAAGAGAGTAATTTATTTTTCAATATACCTGCCTTTTGTGTTATTGCTACCTTGAGTTAATGCGACTGCAGTGACATTATCAATGATTACATTTATGACCGAAAACAATTATATACTTCCAAAAGAGGCAGTTTCTGCATTCCACATAGTAAAACACAATCATAATCTTTAGATTGTACATTAAAACCTACTGGGAATTTTTTCAAGTCTAAATATTCTTGTGCAGGAACAAAAAGTGTGTTTTTTCAGTAAGTTTTTCATAAATTTACTTAGATCAACAAATCTTTAATTGAGTTAATAATAATATTAAAAATATGTAAAACAGACTTTAAACCAAAATGATATTAAAAAATAAATCATAATAAAGTTTTTGTGGATTATAGGAATCATATGAGAGTATTTATAGAATAAAATAAATTACTTTAATCAGAAAGAATTTATTTCTGAAGTGAATTTTATATGAATGACCCAATTTAAATTTGATTCAATTATATGAGGTTTATGATTAAATTTCTTTTTTAAGTAGTTTTGAAAAGTAAAATTCTGATTTTATGTTTTATACAAATTTAGTAAAAACATTGATACTGTTGATTGAATTTTGTTAATTATAATAGTTAATTGAATCTTGTTTATAATTATTTACAGTATAATTTATAAGTATATTTAGCAGCGATTGCATAGCTTTAGGGAGGTCTGTTCTTCAATGAACAGTGAGGAATAATAAAATAACAATGACATCTTTTGAAATTATTGCTTTTATTTAGTCCCTCAGAGAATAATAATCACTTTTCAATGTAATTACTACATGTTTTACACTTTACTTAACATCAATTATTTACAGATTTCAAAATATATTTGTATAAGAATAATTTTTCTTTTTTAGACTTAACAGATATAAAATTAAATATGAAAGTAATAATTTTAGATAAAAACAAAAAATGCAGAATACAATATTAGTGTATATGTAGGCCTATATTAATTTAATTTAATTAAATGTACATTAAAAGTACATTTTCCATTATTGTGCAGTTTTACTCTGTATGCTCTACTGAATCCTATAACATAATACTTTATATTTAAGAGAGAATATATTTAATATAAATATTGATTGTTAAAACTTTTAAGCAAACAAAATGTTCTACATTTTTATTCTCTGTGCTGTGAGGTATATTAATCATGGTAAGTTAATCATGATAAGCAAGGCTACTGAAATGAAGACCTGCATAAAGAGTTGAATTTCTGCAATAAATATACAGTGATTACTGTAAATATATTGTGAAGTAAATACAGTAAGTTGATTATTTGTGGATTTGAGATTTGGTATATGATAATAAGAAATTAAAATTTAATAGCAGAAAAGCAAAAGTAGTGATATATTATTGAATAAAACTTTATAACCTATAAACAGTTTTTTCCATTCTATCTTTAAACAGGGTGTAATATGAAGATAGTATTTATTTGGCATACATGTTTGGTTTTCAAGAAACAAATTATTTCTAGGAACAGGAAATTAACATTCAGAGTTAGATAGGCTATTAACCACATAAGGTCTCTCTCCAATCAATAATAAATAATTTGGAGTTGCCAAAGTGTAAGAGAGGATTTTCATTTCCACCATTATAAGTGAACTTTAGTTCAACACCATCCTTTCTTCTTATGCTACAGAAGGAGTGGAAAAATAATGAATTGGAAAAAATAATTGAAGTGGAAAAATATAAAACTGAAAAAACCTAATTAAGGATTAAAATAAAATACAATGTTGAAATAATATTTTTATTTCAGTTTTATTTATTTTTTGTAACTTTTTATTTTATTTTAAAATTATGTTATTAACATTATGGGAAATCTTTTAACTCAGTTACTCACTGGATGTTATAATTCATTTTCAGACATTTACGACTTTCACTTTTATTATTTAATTTTCCAAATTCCACAGGGAGCAGAATTTCATTTAAATACAACAGTGAGGTTTATAGGCAAAAAGTATACCAAGATGAATAATTTAGAATTTAAAAAATATGCCAGACTTAACTTTACTTAACTTTAAAGAGTGTTTACTTGAATTTTTTTTACATTTGTGTTTAGTTTTGAAGAGGCTAAAAAAATGTGTAGCAAAATATTCACTTCAAACACTTATAACATGCACATAATTTTGTACTTTAATTAAATTATTACTACAGCATTGTAGTAGAATTTAATCCATGTCATTATTTATTATTGATTGAGAAGGGATTTTATGTATGTTAATAGCTCCCTAAATCTGAATTTTAATTTGCTATTCTTAGAAATAGGGTTTTTTTTTAAAACCAAACCTGTAGTGTATAAAAGCAGTAAAAATTGAAGTATATAAAACATCATAAGAAACTAACTTTTACAGATAAACATTACATTTGACTTACATTATAATTATATCCATAGTTTGGAAAAACCAAAGATTTTTTGTTAAAACTTTGTTTTAAGTGATAAATAATTTTTTTTGTATTGTTAAAGAAAAAGCCAAATGGAATTTTGTATTGTTATTGGAAAATATCAAATGAAACTATCTAAAGCTGACAATTGCCAAACATATTGAGTGGTTTTATTTTCTTCCATACAAGTGTAGTATTTAGATGAATCATCTCATCTTTCTAAACTACTACAGTAAATCCATGTAACAAGTTGCATAAATATTTCTGAAAGATGGAGATTGGTATTAACTGACATACAAGTTCATAGATTTATCAATATTCCATACAATATTCTGTACAAAATAGCCAATTTATACATTCCTGAATTAACTGTTCTTTCATCTCTACTAACGATTTAAACATTTGTATCTGCTAAACGTTTTTTGTAGGGAGTGCAAACATATGGACAGTAAATTCTTTATTTTAATTAATAATTACAAAACGACTATCTTGAATAATTCTTAATGAGACAATCACTATACTTCTTATATTATTGTACATTTTGTCCATTATACATTACAGAACATTTTAAATATTACAGTAATTTTAAAGTTATGGTAACTTAACAAATTAAGAACTTAATTGGATATATACAATCCTATAATTTCTAAAATAAATAATGTTTGAGTTCAATGTAATATTGAGTATGTGGAAAACCAAATAAACTATGATAGTTTAATATTGAATTTTATATCTGCATGGTGCTTGTATTTGTAAGGAAGTCTTATTATAATAATTTTATTAAGTAAAAACAATTTTAATAAACATTTGTAATTATTTTCAGATGCTATTAAAATGTGGAATGTAGGTGATAATATTAATTTAGTTGAAGTATATAAATTTTTTTATCAGGTAAATAATAATTGTTGAGTAAAATTCAATTAAATACAATTTTTTTCATTTCATAGGTTTTTTTCTACTGTTAGACATTTTTGAACTGAATCAAAGAAAAATGTTTAAAGGACTTTCCATTATATGAATTGCATATGAGCATTTAATAGAAATAATAAACAAAGCTGTACATAAAGATTGTCATAGAAAGCTGTAGATAAATATTAGGCCATTCTAGAAAGTATTGTACATTTGTATTTCTTGCATCACTGTTACAACAGTTATGTGTAAATGTGGTACTGACTCTGACTCGTTACAGATAAGTTTCAGTTTAAGTTGGTTGCTTGTGGTTTTTGCTTCACAGTATTTTTTGATAGTGAGATTAATTGAAAATACTGCCATATGCGATGGCTGACAATCCTTCTTTATATATAACTCATGTTCTCAATGCAGAGAACATTAAAAAATACAAATTCATCAGCAGATGTATCAGATGTATGGAAGAAAATGTGATGAGTGGTTTAGGACTATGGAAATGGTTGAGGCAGTTTAATGATGTCATGAAATGTATACAAATTCTAATCCTCTTCGCAAGAAATTCAACAAGGGTGATGAGATGACAAACTTGTTATTGCGTAATTGAAATCGTAAGCAGCACCCTTTTATTAAGAATTGTAAATGCTGGTTTCATGCTATGGCCAGTTTTTATAAAATTGGAGATAGTAAAAAAAATATTTCAAGTAGAGAGATTCCTTTTGCGATAAATTATTTTTCCAAATATGCATTTGTTTTTGTTGACCCCCAAAAAAAACCTCAATTTGTTGATACGGTTTGTATTTAAATATAATTCTCATTAGCTGAAGAAGTGATGTGTGTATAGGAATGATATACAATGTAACCATATATTGGTTAATGATAACCAATATAACCATAGTAACAACAATCACGGATACGGTATCAAAATCATGTGTCACTCATGGTATCAAAATTATATACAACACCTACATAGATCTTTATATTGACATCTTTTACAATCCACATCTCTCAAGCTTTAATACTACAGCCAGTGAAAAGAATTTTGTCAATAACTTTTGCATTAAATGTAAATAAATGGAGGCTTTCTGATAATGAATCAGCTAAGAGCATGAAGAAGATAACTTTTGAAATGAAAAGAAATTGAATTCATTTTTTAAAAATATTACAAATCGAAAAGTGTACTTTCTCTATATTTAAAGTCAGTGGTCAACTCACATTTTTAACTTTCTTATTCAAAAGATTTTTGGATCTTATAATTGTAAAATAAGATAAGGACAGCATACATTACATATAGGCTACTTGTAGACTATACATCTATATAGATTGTCTAGCTTGTATTTATATACAAAATACACTACTTGGTAAATAACTACATACACATTTATAGTTAAAAAATTCTAATAAATATGCTAAAAGTTTTCTTTGTAGAAGTTATACTAAGTTGTGAGGATTAATTATCATCAAAAGACAAATTGCACATACAAATTATATTAAACAAATAGTAACAAGGCCCACAATTAAAATTTAGACATAACATTTAAAAAAAAATAAATTTCAGTTTAGTTATGTTCCAAAGTAAGAATAAAAGTGAAAAAATACAACTGTTGTATTTAAAACCATTGAAAATAAATTAGACAAAGTTTCCAATAAAAGTCTAAAAGAACTATACAAATATGAAAGTTTTTAGAATATACATGTGAATATAAGATTGTGAATAAATAAAAATAACTGGTCTTGGATGTAGGGAAGGAATATGATTCATAAGCAGGGTTGCATAACTGAAGGAGACATAACAGAGTTAAAAATATGTTTACTTAAATATAAAACAATTTGAATGAGAGAATGTTTAAATACAGTGATGGTTGGATTTTTGTTGTAAGAAATTGCTATGTTAATTGACTGAAGTATTATTGGGGAAGCTAACAAAACTATGGTTTTTATGTCCTTTAATCTATCATTAGGCACTGGCAGCTGTAGCAGACAGTTTTGATTTGCCTATAACTCATTTCTTCAAAGGGTAGAGAAGGGTACCTTTATCTGTTGTTTGTGATCTATTCTGCTTACACACTGTCACTGAGAAAGAGTGTATGTGTTTTCTATTTACAATCAAAGTTGGTAAACATGTTTAATGGGTTAAAGTATTTTTAATGAATTTGTGCAGAATGGTTCTTTGGATGAAGACACATACATTGGAAAAGTTAGTAATGATGGAAAAAGTATTATGTTGATGAAAAAATATGCTATCCAACACAAATGCCTTAGAAGAGGATGATAATAAAAAAAATGGGTTCAATTGCCATCCATGGAGATAGTGGTGATGACAAGCCTTTGGAAAATATATATATAATTTATAAGCATAAATTTTAAAATGTCATGAAGTGGGGAAAAACTTACCTGATTGTCCAAATGTACACAAAATAAGGAGAGCCTTTGTTCTATATTTGCCTGGACTGAAAATTAAGCCAGAAACGCAAAAACTGATCTTGAATATTTTAATCTATTTATTGACAATAAAGTTATAAGTAGCCTATTATTGTAGCAGGTACAAACACTTTCATTATTTTATAATGGATTATTTTCAGTGATATTATAAAGATCAGAGTAGGTTGCTGTTACAAGTACTGGAGAGAGGGATAGGTTGACCAGGAAAAGCTGCAACATGTGTGAACACACTTTCTGCCTTGACCATACCCTAATAGTTTGTGATTTTTGTATAGAGAGTGTCCTATAATAGTATATTAAAAAGACTATTGTAATATTTTTTTTGGAAGTGCAGCTTATTACAAAATTGTACTTTTTACAAAAATATTATTGTAAAATTTACCATATTACAATTTTTAAATACTTTTTTCTGTTCATAATATGTAATTGATCAGTATCCTAAATGTTAAAAAAAAAGTTTTAGCAACTAAAGTACAAATTTATCATGGTAAAAAAGTAGAATATTTAGATTACGTTCTTTCAAACCTTTAAAATTTCTCTTTCTTTAATATTGTTTAATTAACTGTAAAAAGATGTGAAGTAAAAAAGTCTCAAAAATACTAATATAAAAAAAATGTAAATAATATATTTATTTTTTGAAACAGATTATGTTTCAGGAGTAGTCCATGAGCCTTAATGTGTTGCTTTTAACTACATGCTTACCTACAAATAGGGATAGTTAATGATTTCTAATAATCTTCCTTTGTACTTAACATTTTAAGCTGATGGATTTGACAAAGGTCCTCCTAAAGAGATTAGTTTATTTATTTTACAAGAATAAAACGTTAATTAAACATGATTTAACTAAGTGAATACATACGGCTTACTAGCTGACCCGTTTCAAAACAATCATTCCTTTTACGAATAAAAGCCTCTAATTTTGAACTACTTAATTAAGTGAATACGTAATTGCTGACTTGCTGACGCGTTTTAAAATGATCGTTCTTTTTACGAAGCTAACCCTCTACTGGCGGTTTTTGGCTGTTTACAAACGGTATTACAGGGTTGGATTTATGACAGTGGGTGAGGTGTCGGCATCTTGTGTGATGTATTGGAAAAGGCTATTGGCTTCAAAGTGTGTGTGGTTATTTAATATATTTTCCCTGTCTGTTGCGTAGTGTTTGTAGATTTCATATTTTTCTAAGGTTGTTAGTTTTTTACTCTGTTTTAATGTGTGTAGAATATTTAAATTAGAGTGTTTTTTCGTTATGTGTGTGTTGGGTGTTATTTAGGTGTTTTGTGTAGCTGGATTTAGGGTTTGTTTGTTTTGTTTGGGTGATGTGTTCATCGAAGCGTGTATAGAATGACGTGCCGGTTTGGCCAATGTAATAGTTGGGACAATCGTTGCAAGTTAATTTGTAAATACCTGAGAGTTTGTATATGTTAGTTTCTTTTTGAAAAGGTTGTTTATGTTTTTTAGTGTTTGTTGTTTTGTAGGATATTTGGTAATGGAGTTTTTTGAATGTGGAGGCTATTTTGTGTGTGTTTTTATTGTGGTAGGTGAGGGATATGTATTTGTTGTTTTTTGTTTGGTGTGTTTGTGTGGCTGTTAGATGGTGTTTATGTTTTATTTTCCTGAGTATGTTGTCTATGAGTTTGTGTTGGTAGCCGTTTTGTTGAGCGTTAAATATTCTACACACATTAAAACAGAGTAAAAAACTAACAACCTTAGAAAAATATGAAATCTACAAACACTACGCAACAGACAGTGAAAATATATTAAACGATCACATACACTTTGAAGCCAATAGCCTTTTCCAATACATCACACAAGATGCCGACACCTCACCCACTGTCATAAATCCAACCCTGTCATACCGTTTGTAAACAGCCAAAAGCCGCCAGTAGAGGGTTAGCTTCGTAAAAAGAACGATCGTTTTGAAACGCGTCAGCAAGTAAGCAATTACGTATTCACTTAGTTAAGTAGTTTAAAATTAGTTTAATCAGTGAATTCAAGATGATTACATCAAGAAACTTTAAACGCCTCTATTTATGAAACGCGCCAGCAAGTAAGCCCTATGTATTCACTTAGTTAAGTCATTTTTAATTATACAGTAGTTTAATCAGTGAATTCAAGATGATTTCATCAAGAAACTTCAATATAAGTTTCATGTAAAAATGGGCTGAAACATAAAAAATGGTTTCATTTGGTTTATGATTTAATGGAAATAAATGTCCAAAAGAAATAATTACCAAATGCTATGTCATATGATTTTATTAAATAGACAATGATTAATTAGGTATTTTTAATTTTCAGGTGAAATTTGTGCATAATGGATCAAGACAGTATACCTTAACATAAAATGGGGTAAGTAAAGCATAAACATTTTAATCTGTGAAATAACTAAATGTGCACTTTTGAAAATTTTTATTTAAAACCTTCCACTTTTAATATAATAAAAACAAAAAATAAATAAATTTTAAAAGAAATGGCTAGTAAGGAATGCTTGTTAAGACACATAGAAATATTAAATGTGCGTTTAGTTTAACAATTTGTACCGAATACTAAAGTATCAAAACTAACATCAAACGTATGACAGATATTTACATAAATTGACAATTAATAATTCTGTTTTTATAAATACAGTAGTGTTTCACATTTTCTATTCTATATTTAGTCCTAATATGTTAAGTAACCCTAAGGTTGCTTTAGAAGAAACTTTGCTAAATATTATTATTTATGGTTTTTTGGCAAATTGTTTCATACAAATATAAATATGATCTACGGAAAAAATAATATATGCAAGGAATGAATACAGACTAAATGAATAATAAAAGTTTAAGTGAATAATAAAATGACTAAAAAATAATAAAAGAGACACTGATGAAGATCGGCACATAGCGATCGAAAACGTTCTGTCTCAGTAAGTTTTAACAAATTTACTAAATTCAAAGTTCGGATAGTCATAAACTATTGTTTAAGTGATTAATAAGATTCAACCAAACGTAATTGACTATAAAATTCAAGAATAATAAAAGGTTGTTCTATTATTCAATGATAAGTTATGATTTCTAACACTATTTTACAAATAATAAATCTTTGAGTTTATTCTTACTTAAATAAGTTTAATATCTTTTAAAGTAAAAACAAGAGATTTTAGAATTCCGAGTGGGTTTGCATGCAGGTAATTAACAACTTTTAAATACGAAATATTATTTTCTACATGATTTAATTTAGCCTTTATAGTTTAAACCAATGGCTTAGTAAAATACAATATTCTAAATAGAACAATTTCTACTCCCTTGATAAATGAGTTTTTTGTAGCTAATAATCATCTACAATAACCTTAATAGATTATAGTTGCAAAAGTAATTAATATGAAAGTGACTTGAAAACATTTAAAATACAAAACTTGAATGTTTGAATAAAACATATTGGAAATTTATTATATCTGGGGTACCCTAGATCAAAACTCAATAATGGTGTTTTTTTAAAAAAAACATTTGTCATAGTGTCAGATATTGTTTTATAGTACAAATATGTTTATTCAAAAACTTTACTTTGCTTCACCATCAGTTTGTTTGTGTGCCTTAAAGGTATGTAGTGACTGCTCCTATGGTAGTTACCAGTCATGTTAAAAAGATTCGATTATTATGATGACTTTCATAATTATAGTAGAACCTCTCTAATTTGTCACATTCAAGATCAAGGAGCTGACGAGTTACAGAAGTTGTGAAATTAACATGCAGCTATGGGTAAACATAGCACATAAAAAAGTAAATAGGTATGTAATGTAATTAATAATGTAAGTACATTATTTATGTCGGCTGAAAAACTCAACACATTATTACACATCTCTATAAAAACTATAGTAGCCTGCAGTATAGTTCATAATTACAAATACAGCATGTTACAAGATTTTCATAAAAGACATAAAAGAAACATATTACAGTACCTTGTAAGAACAATAACACCACCAAGAAAAAATATGGTATATTAAATCTATTTACAATTTAGTTTTTAAAAATGTGTATAATTTTCTTTCGTACTAAAGAGTTCTTTTCTGATGGTGCCTATACTATGTCACAGTGCAGACGATATTTGTTATTTTGGTGTGACTGATATAGAATACGGTGACGAATTACAGAAGGTGACGAATTAGAGAGGTTCAAATGTATGTTATTATTTAGGCTATACTGATTATTTATTGTTTATGTAGACTACTATATATTATTGTAGTTAAATCTCCCTCAAGCTAGTAGGTAGGTTGATGGCTGCTGACTGCAATCGTTCCTGGGTAAGTCAAAGTCCCCATTCTTAGGGCCTGGGTCTTAGTTAAGGCCAAACGAGGGTGGATAAAGCTCTGGTTGTACTTTCTGGATTGACCCAAACAGAGGAGTATTTTGACGGTATGGAAAATTTCACTTTGTGGAAGGGTTATTTCAGTAGTTCTGGAAGAGCAGGGGAAACTATAGTCCACTGGTTGGAAACTCACAAGCCAGAGGCAAGGTGGTGACCAGTCAAGGCCTTATAGTAATACCATTGAGTTCCTACATACTGATACCATAGGTTTTGGCATCTGGTGATGCAGGTTGCCTTTGTTGAGCAGCCAAGATTTTGAGGTTGGATTAGTGGGGCGAAGGGATCGTTTGATGTCAATCAAACTACAGGCTATTCGGCAGTGTAGAGTCACTCGAAAACTATCATGAGCTAGATAGCCAGCCCCATTACAGTGGAAAAACCACTCATGTTATAACTATCTTGTTAAATTATGCAGAACCCACATATAGTACTTTCTGCTTCATAATCCTAAAGTATAGATTTTAACTGAATTTTAAATTTCTGGACACCTATCTTGGTTCTGGATGCTATAAAGTTATGGATTTGTGTACAGCAAGGACATTGTTTAATCAAAAAATACAAATCTGGCTAATAACAATGACTTAACAAGGAACAGCAGGCTAATTTTAATATGACACTGAATATTCAATTTTTTCCTTCTACGGTCTTATCTATTGAACTTAGTTTATACCAGTAGCAGCTCCAGCGGGTAAGACCTGGCCTTCCCAAATTTTTATATTTATTTGTTAAAGTCTTTTTAAATTGTCAACAATTTAAAATGAAACTTGGTATTTATCCAAGATAAATAATATGCCCATAATATTATAGTGAAATTTAGGATGCTTCAAGCAACAATAAAATAGCAAATAATCGCTTGATTGCTTAGCTTAATATATCTATTCGCCCTGAGAGCAAAAATTCCCTCAAATACACCATTTAAGTTTTAAACAATTTCTGGGGGAGGGTGCTAGGCCCCACCCCAGTAATCACAACTCCTCTAAACTGTACCCACCCAAAAAATGAATGCCGATTTCCACCCTCCTTGCATACATAGTCTATACCAATTAATGAATATTTTTCCATCTAAATGACTTTCCAAACAGCTTTATAATTCTAGAATTTTACAAATTAAAAAATTTCTAATAGATTTTAGAATTGTATAAAGAAAATATTGAGCATTCTTTTTCACCTGATAATGAAACAACTGGACTAAACCAGATAGATAAATTTATTTCTTTAGTATATTAACATATATCAATTTCAATAATAAGATGTTTTCTAATATCCATTAATCTAAAAGACAAACTATTTATCTAAGGAAATCAGCAATTTAACTTATCACAATATAGAAAAACTTAGGGGAACTCGTCTGGTATTAGACAGGGCGAGGTATTGGACAAAACATGATTACCCAGCATACGATTAATGGCAGAACCTGTCATGCTATCATATTGTTTCTTAAGGAAAACGGAGCAGTTGTCACCATATAGGATGATATCGCTGTGTTGTTTAGTTGTAGGGTCAAGTTTTGTTGTTTATTCGTGTTTGTTGTAGTACAAAGTTTGGTTAGGGAAAATATAACTTCAGTAAATGTGAGTATTTATATGTATTTTGTTTATCATCATATACTCACTATATTTCTCCATAAGCTATAGGTGAATGAATTCCTACACAAACTAATAACTTCTCTATAGTTCAATCAGGGACAGACTCAGACCTATATCTAAGCGGAAGTTGTGGAACGCTCAGTGAAAATGAAAGTTGTAGAAAACAAACCAAGGTAATATTATAAAAGTACAAGTTTAAGAAAGCTTTAAACAAGGTTAATGATGTCAGTCACTGCATCATTTGGTCAAATCAAAACAAAATGGAGGTTAGTGTGGAGAAAACCACTGCCCAACTATTTACACTCTCAACTAAACCAGGTACATTTCAGGTCCAATACAGGGGCACAAACCTCCAGCAAACAACTCAATCGAGGTATCTCGGCATTATACTAGATACCAGGCTTTCCTTCAACAGCCATGTAAGGTCTACGGCTGAAAAAGCACAAAAGCGCAACAATCTACTGAAGCGATTGACGTCAACCAAGTGGGGAGCAACACAGGATGTCCTAAGCACGGCCTACAAAACATATGTCCGTCCAGTGATGGAGTATGGGAGCGAAGTTGTGTCTCTCTCCTCTAACAGTACTCTATCTAAATATGACGTGGTCCAAAACAATGCCCTAAGGACGATCACTGGAGGTGCCAAATCCACCCCCATAATGGCGATGCAGTTACAAGCAGATATAGAACCCCTGGAATCCAGAAGGGAGAAAAGCACTTTAAAATTTTGGGAAAGAGCTAGGCGAATAGACTCCAGTCACTGGAGTAGGTACAGACCAGCAACTCAGAGGTTGAAAACACAAATCACCCCCCTAGTGCACGCCGAAGCACTAAGAGAGAAGTATAACATCTCCACCCCGAGCCCAGCACCACTGCAAAGTTTCACTGAGGTAGTCGACGCTCTGCCAAAAGTAAACCTTCAGCTGCTGAACCCTTTAAGCAGTAAAAAGGAGACCAACCCAACAGAACTAAGGAAAAACGCTCTCGAAACCATTCATAATCTTTACCCGAGTAACGAGTGGCTTCATGTCTATACAGACGGTTCTTACATACCTGAAACTAATTCTGCTGGGGCAGGATCCTACTGCGGGTTTTTCCAGCAATCTTCAGCTGTTGGCAGGAACTCTAGTAACTTCGAGGGAGAAATATGTGCTGTCACTGAGGCGGCCAATAATATTGAGGCGCTAAACTTACAACCAAGCAGTGTTGTGTTTCTTATAGACTCACAGGCTGCAATCTCTGCCCTAAGCAACAACAAACCCACTGAAAGCCTGAATGCCTCAAACTGCCGCAAGAAATTAGCCAACCTTATTAGCAGGGGCTGGGATGTCAGCCTACAGTGGGTCCCCAGCCACGTGGGCCTTCCAGGAAACGAGAAGGCGGACGAAATGGCCAAAAAAGGAGCAGAGAAGGAGCAACCTGAAACTCTCCAAACCCTTGAAGCAGCAAAATCCCAAATTGACTCTACCATATCCAGGCTCACTAAGAACCTACTAAGAAACGCATCCACGGGCAAAATATGGGCAAACTTAGCGATCCCAGGCCACATACCTGGTCATCTGGAGAGAAGTGAAGCTGTTGCAAGGTTCCGCCTGGAAACCGGTCACAACTATCTGCAGGCTCACCTACACCGGCTTGGCATAGCCGAATCGGACGTGTGTCCACTCTGTTCCACAGAAATTATGGTGGCAAGTCACCTGCTCACCTGCCCAAAACTCAACCATGCTCTTTACGACATCACTGCTCGGTACTGGGAGGCTCGGCGTCAAATGGCCCAACTGCCACAGACGGGCGTTGGATAATAAATAAATAAATAAATAAAGTCACTGCATCATTTGCGGCGAGAGTTTTGAAGCAGACTGAATACAGTGTCGAGTGTCCAAGGACTGGGCTCACGAAAATTGTACCTGAAAGTAGTCTTTATTACTATTGGAATTTTTGTACAAAAAAAAAAAAAATAATAATAATAAGATAAGAGACTAAGAGTTTTTAATGTTCATCCTAACCTAAAATATATTATTATTTTTCTACTTCACAAAAACATTACTAAAACTTTAAAAATAACAAAAATGTAGTTTTATACTTGATTTTTTGAAAATATTTATTTGTTGTTAGTATTTTATGGATGAATATATAATTAAAATAAATTGAAAGTCTCTTAATTCAGCGCAACATGACTGTCCAATATCATCCTCCATAATTTGTAATACCAAAAATGCAAAGGTTTTCAAATTTGCAAAAAATAAAGATTTCTTTCATATTTTGAAAGAAAACTAATTAATGGTACTTGGGTAAAGGTATAATTGTTAGAATGGCATATAAGTCAATTATTCAAAGTTCATAAATAAAACATTTGTTGAATCCATCTTCGCGTGAGCTACTAGTAATCACTTACACTTTAAAAAATGTTTTAACTTGCCTATAGTAGCACTTACTTTGCTTTTTGAGGACGGCCGTTTCGGGAGATGTTTCCCTTTGTCAACTCAGACCGGTCTGAGTTGACAAAGGGACACATCTCCCGAAACGGCCGTCCTCAAAATGCAAAGTAAGTGCTACTATAGGCAAGTTAAAACATTTTTTAAAGTGTAAATAAATAAAACGTTATATGGAAAGAAGCTAAAGTGGCCGATACCACCCTATCTTCCCCTATACTAGTTATCAGCAGCTTACCCAGAATTTCTTTAGGGTAGGCAAGAACATCAACTGTGTTATAAAATTACCCCGAATCAATCAAGTTACTTTAGGTTTTATAGGGTGATAACTCAACAACTGTGTATTTTTAAGGGACATTCTTGATGCTTTTATTATTGATGCATTTAAATATTATCAACATTTTAATTTACTAATTAACTAGTGCTCCTAATACTTCAGGCACAAACAAAACTAAAAAATGTATTATTAACACTTATTTATTAGTCAATCTTGGTAGTTAAATTTATATACGGCATATGCACACTATATCTTTTCCAATGATAGATGATGTGTGTAATCTTTTTTTTTTATAGGGATGGCCAAGGGGGGCCCAGGCCTTCTTGGCCTCCCTTTCGGTGCGCCACTGCTAGATAGGACATAAAATTACAACTGTTGTACTATAACTTTAGGTGTTTTAAAAATAATTTCACACACTTTAAACAAGTTTTCAGATAGTTAAACTTGATGAAAATTGGTTTGTTTTGCAGTTAATATTAGTTTAGGATTCTGTGTGTATAACTTTGCTGCTTAAAAATCAAGATTTTTAATAAATTTTGGTTGCAGAATACTTTAAAAAATTGGTTATATCAAAAGAGAAAGTTTTCTACATTAGATTTTATCTCAATAACTTCTAATAACGTATAGTTATTATTTTATTATAAGATCTTTCTTTACTTGTCGTACAAATATTTTAAAAGGTAGTCAAAACAACCTCCTTTTAGATATCTACTTACTCTGGTAATGTTTATTATTTATTGCATTTTAAAAAGTCATTGGCTATACTATACAGCAAAAAATATCTACTCTAGGTTTTCATCTTTTTTTGTCTAGGGCTTTTAAATTTTTAGTAAAATATAAAATTTTATATATGTGTTGCTAAAGGTAAGAACTAGTTTTAATTAACAAAATATTCTGAATTTTATAAAAAAAAACCTATTATATAAGCGTTTATCTCTCCACAAGTTTGAACTTAGAATGCTTTATAAATATAAAAATTACAATACACCACAGAGTATACATAATTCACAAATTCTAATTCTGTCAAAAATATAATATGACAACTAAAGGTATTCATAAATTTTGTTATTGTCTTTTCTTAAATTCAATACCATACTTAAGTAAAATCTAACCTATATTTCTTTTTCATATTTTGCTATTATTATATTTTGCACAAAAACTTATATAGTATTTACAATTGTACAATATGCTTTTTCAACCAAAAAACTGTTACACATACCTTGCACTTTAATGTAGTTTACAATACATAATTTGCACGTATATATTTAAACTTTCAGGGAATTTAAACTTTTAGATAATACAGAGCAAAAGACATAATAACAAACTCACATTCAAATGAAAGAACCTAGTAGTGATGTCAATATAATTCATATAAAAAGTAGAGAATTATATAAAAAATAGGTCAAGTAGATGGAATGAATATTTCAAACAATTATGAACACTATATTCATACTGAATTATGGTTTTTAATGCTATAATAATGCTAATATTGCCTTTATATAAGTGAGTTTTTGATGCATTGAACATACAGGAACACAAGTTGGAATTTTTATTCTGAAGAAGTTTTGAATGCAATGTTTTAGAAAAATAAAAGTAGCCCCACATTAAAAATATGGTTTTAACATACTTTAAAAGATTGTTACTCGGGCATCCAATAATCCGGAATAATGCGGCATCTCTGGAAGTAGGGTTTAATAATAATGAGGGCAATTGACAGAGCTCAGGTCTGGTGAACAATGACAAAGGTGACACCTGTTTGGTATTTGTCTACATCCAGTTAATATCAAGAGCAGCGGTTCCCAACCTGTGGTACTCTTAGCCCCAGGGGTACGTACAAGCCTGTGTGGCGTTACACGAAGATAATATCAGTAATGGCGAACATCAATATTTCATACTTTAGATTTTAAACAAATATGAGGTTACACTGTCTGTGCACACTGGGAGCGATGTCAACTACACCTGGTGCAGCAATGGAAGTAATGCTTAACCTCCCTCCCCTCGAGCTTGTCCTTAAGGGAGAGGCGAGGCTGGCGGCATGGAGATTGCGCAACTCGAACAACTGGGCTAACCTCCCAGATGTTTCGGGACATATGAGTATTGAGTGCGTGGTCAAAGAACCCGTCTTGGAAATGGGCAGCGACCACATTACTCGAACGTTTGCACCTGACCAGGCCCACCATACAATGATGGAATGGTCAGGGACATTAACATCGGGAGCTCAGATCTGGTACACAGATGGCTCCAAGATGGACTTCGGCACTGGAGCGGGGGTGTATTGTAAAAACCCAAGGGTAAAACTAGTTTTTTCCTTGGGGAGGCATACCTCTGTCTTTCAGGCCGAAATATATGCTATAAATGCCTGTCTGGGAGAGATAGCGAGAAGGGGAACACACGGGACCCGGATTGCTATTTTCTCCGACAGTCAGGCAGCAGTTAAGGCACTAAACGGACATGTGGTCACCTCGGCCATAGTCAGGGAGTGCCTAAATAACCTACAAGCCCTGGCAAGGCACAATCAAATCAAGATAGGTTGAGTGCCAGGGCATAGGGGAATACTTGGAAATGAAGCTGCAGATGCGCTGGCCAGAGAGGGGTCTTCGACTCCCCTGATTGGACCGGAGCCTGCGGTAGGTATTTCCAAATCCATGGTCAAGATGACAGTGCGAAGGTGGATGGCTGAAAGACACTGTGAGCACTGGATCAGGGCTGAAGGGATGAGACACAGTAAGCTAACCCTTAGGAAACCTTCCTTGGGGCTGCAGAAGAGTCTCATCTATCTGTCTAGGCAGGAACTGAAGATAGCCACAGGTCTACTCACGGGACACGGTGGACTAAGGAAACATCTGCATAAAATGGGTATCTACAAAGATGAACCAGTGTGCAGATTATGCGGGCAGGAACTGGAGACTGCCACACACATTATTCACAGATGTGAAGTACTTGCTGAGAGGCGCTTCACCCTCTTTGGTGATGGAACGGCTCTGGTGGATGCTGAAGGTAAAACAGTAGTCAGGAAACTCCTAAACCTGGTAAGAGGGAAGGGGCTATTTGACTAGATCAGGGAGGTAAGTACAATATACCTTAAGGTAGCAGTGCTTCGGGCAGTTTAAACCCGCTCCCAAGTTAAAAAAAAAAAAAAAAAAAAATAGGTTACACTAGTAGTTGACAAGATAGTTGATGTGTTTTTGATCGGAAATTGTGTGGAGCTTGTATGTTTGTGTGCGACTGAAAGCACAAAATAGGATAGAGGTGGGAAACATCTATTCCAGATGTAGGTGAACAAAACAAATGAAAGAACGGGTCTATGATTTTATAACAGGAAGCTTTCAGGGATCCGTCTGTCATCTTCTCCACACAAAAATATCGTATACAAAGCCGGTTCCCCCTGCTCCACCCATTACTTACAAGGCAGTCAGACAACCATTTTTTGTCTTAACCACGTCGAAGAGTAGGGTACTTTTCTTTTGAAAAACATTTTAAGGGGTACGTGAAATGAAAAAATTAGGGAACCACAGATCTAGAGCTTCTCTCATGTACCAGTTTCGTTGTTTTTTATTGCGTTATAATTTTCTTCTAAACATAATTACATAAAAAAATTAAAATTAACATTTATATGTAAGTTTTGTTTATATAAGCCTTATTTTGTTTTGTGTCTTTGAGTATTAGGCAAATATACCATCAATAGAAAATATCCAAAAGTGTCACAGCGACAGTTTTGCTGAATTACCCACACAATGTTATATTGACCGCATTTCCCACTTTTATGTTTTACTTGAGCCACACATGACTGATCATACATAAAGAAAGAAAGATTTACTGATTACATAAAGCCTCGATGATGTTTATTAATGAAACAATAAACATTTAACTTAAATAATTCATAATTAAACAATCAATTCATGAGTCAAGATGATAACAAAACCGTTGATTTTTTGGTGTATTAACGCAAGTAGAGGACATACACCCTACCGGGTTTTTCTATTATTCAGGACGATCAAAGTCCTGGAGGTGCCGGATTAGTGGCCTGTTACTGTGTTTCCCTTACAAATGGCAAGTCTGACACTGAAGTAGGAAAAAGTTTTTGTATTACTTGTAGATTTGAAAAAAAAATTACAAAAAATATAATCAACAACCTAAGCCTGTAGTATTTTATATCATTAGTTTCAGAACAAAAGGTACTACTATAGAAAATATATGAGATATAACTAACCAATATTTTTCATTTTCTTAATGATGAAATGAAAAATCTTTCACTCCATGTACATTAAACAAAACAATAGAATTTTGTACAAATCATTGTATAAAAAATGTTCCAGATTTATAAAAAAAATCAATAATATTTAGTTAAATTGGGCTATTATAAGAAAAAAAGTTATTACATAAAAAATGAAAATGGGCTCCAGTAGATGAATATGAAACTACTATACTACTACTTTCAGCTCTCCCTTTGATCAATAATAAATGAAATTTCACAATTTGAAAAAATTTCCCTAGAGACAAAGACATTTCTATAAATAAATGAAAATTTAGAATCCAAAACACTGTTTAGAGCCATGGTAAACATTAAGTCTAGCCAAGGAGTCTGGGATTCCATTCATCTTCATTTCCACTTTCCAATTAATCCTTGCCATCTTAAAAAAATATCTTAGGGAATTTTCCCTTCCTTTACAGAAATATCACTTTCAAAAACATTATCAAAACAAAAATTTTCACATACATCCCTTGAACCAAGTTCTATGTTCTGATCAAAATCTAACTAAACTGACAGTAAACCACTATTATATCACATACCATTCTGTCTGTGTTTATGTCAACCAATAAATACAACCAATAATAAAACTAAATCTTATGAGTGAACTGGTGCAGACGGGATTCCTTTTTTGTTCCTAAATAAAATTGATATTTTTAACAGCTGTTCAATTCGTAGACAATTACAACTCTGGCACTGAACTGGTGTAAAACCAATTCCTGGGTTCTATAAAAAAACAAAAGTTTAACGCAACATTCCTAAATTATTAACTTTAAAAATCCTTCCTTTGGAAAATTGTCATTTTTAGAAATAATTGTAAATTCAAGTTCAACCTTTAGTGCTTCAGTGACAAACTCAAAAAAGGTACAAAAAGTAGTGAACATTGAGTTGATGATAATCTTTACGAAGGTGTAAACAACATCTACTCCTGATTTAAAAAGTGATTCTTCCATGACATAAATTAAGTAGGTACAGTTAAAACAAAGTTGTTTATTTAAAATATTTATAAAATGTCTTGTAAATTTATTATTTTTTAGCTTGTCTATCAGTAATTATTCTATATTCTCTCTTTAATTTCTTAATGGTTTGCATAACTGTTCAGTGTGTAAACTGATCTGGATTATTATCTCACAAGTAAATGAAAGAATGTGCTTGATTATCAAAGTGTACTAGGACTCAAATGTGGCAGATCTAGAAAAATATTTTGGGGGGCTTAGTGGGGGGGGGGAGGAGAAGAGGTCCCTCCTCAGAAAATATTTAGAAATTATGGTAGCTATAGTGTAGACTTTAAGGACCTTCTATTTAAAGAAAATAGTTATATGCCTACTATGTGACACAACACAATCATTAATTGACCTCATTTAACATATATTTACAATACGATACACCTATTTATTAATGATTATTATAATGATTAATATGGGTTTGTAAACATATTCTACTAATTAATACGTAGATCCGAATCACAGTTAAAAAGCAAAAAGTAAACATTGGAAATGACATTTTAGTTTACATTTACGAATATAATGCTATTTTGTAGTTTAAAAATTTTCACTTTTCTATATATTTTTTTTGGGAGCTTGAACCCCAAATCTTTCCCTCTTAAATCTCTCACTGGTACTCATGGAAGTACAATTAGCACGAAAATTAATAACTTATGTGTATTTAAGTACACATATGATAACAAGCCAAAAAAGCTTGAACCCGTTGAGGTAGTTGTTATTCTTGCATGTACAGGACTGTTGGCTGAAGTTGATTTTGGGGACTTTGTGTCTATATTTGAAAAAAATGATGAAAATCATTATTTGTTGGAATAAATTTATAATTTTTGTTTTATTTTATAGATGAATGTCGTTGTTACATATAGCTAATAAAACTTTATGAACGTTTAATTATTATTTTTTAATGTAAATACCAGTAACTGAAATGTTTTTAAGTTTTCATTTTCAGAGTAGTCGTTTTTTATATAGTTTTCATAATATAAACACGCCAAACTATATATTCTAAATGAGTACAACTACATATAGGCCTACACAGAAATTAAATATTATCCTTTTTGTGTACACAACCAAGAAAATTATACGATCAGATAGCGTGATGGGGTACCTTGCAGGTACACACTAGCCTATGATATTGTAAAAATACAGCTATAATAGGTTGGTTGAATAAGTAAAATAAAATATCCCATTGAAGTTAAAATTTGTGATAAGGCTATGCCCATCTAGTGGGTAAATGAGGAGTTTTACTATCAAATATTAAATACCTTGAGAAGGAGTCATAGTTATGTCTCGACATTCAGACCTGAATGACCACATCAAGTCAAACTCTTGTGTCTACTTCAATGGGTTAAAAACATCATGTTTTTTATTATAATAAAAATATTATTTAAGGATTTTATTAAAACAAGTATGTTATTATTTATGTTCTTGATTTTTGGTTCTCTGATTCTTAACATTAAAACCTGGTCTGTAATACAAATTGCAGTAGTACGACTTCTATAAAAGTATATGTATACATGTATGTGTGTATGAACACAGGCAAGCACATATTTTGAACACTTTTAAAAGTTTAATGAATTTATAACTTGTTCTAATAAAAATATCATGCGTGGTAATAGTTATTATATTAAAATAAAGGCTTCCAATACAGTTCGTTTTAACATTAAACCACACATAAGCCATTACTCATTTGTTTAATGTATAAAGGTAATAGATATTTGCTGAAAAATTTCATTATGTTATTTCAAGTTACATTAAAGAATAAAAATAGTGAATTATCAATACACCTCAAGATGAAAAAGATAATAAGTATATTCTTTTTAACAAATTATTATTTAGAAGTAAATATTTTGTATCTAAGACAAAAGAAGAGGATTCGGAATATTAAAGTGTTACTTCAAGTTCATGGCATTTAAAAAGAACCAGAATTGCTTTGCAGCATATTGTTAGAAAAATATGAATAAATATCATTTTCATTAACATGATCAGAGCTAGTATAGTTAGGAGTGAAATAATATTTTGTGCAATTGTTTAAAAGATATAACAGTGGGTATTATCTATTGGTAACTATAACCCAACACTTACACTATACATCAGACACAATATATTTTACAGTTTTACCATTAAATTTTAGAAAGACATGGTATTCATGCACTAAAAATATTTACAAGTAAAATTAAAAAAACAATATTACTAAAATAATTTTATGTACAATGATTATTTTTTAGCTAGTGCCCTACAGAAAACCTCTGCTCAGAAATGTGGCTTTAAGTATTTATAAAAATTGTGGCAAAATTAAATAATTAGTAATTAGTAAAATTATTACTTGCTAAACTTCTATAAGTTCACCAATTTGTTATTTTACCAAGTTCAGAAATAAAAGTTTCGCCAATTGTAATTAACAAAACCCCTGAGTAAGAGCTAAGCTTAAACCTCTTAGTATGAAATAGAAAACGTCTTAATAAAATCTGTGAAGGTTAACTTAGGTAAAAACTTAATAAGGAATATGTTTCAGTTTACATAAATGACATTAAACTACTTTTATAAAGAATTATATGGCTACTTTTATTAGGTAAGAAGTAGACCATAATTTATGACTATAACGGAATATAATTAATTATAAAAATAGATTATATTATTTGTCTCCATCTTCAGCTTAAGCTGTGATAAACTGGAGTAGTAATCTGAGTTGATTAAGAAACACATTTCCCAAAACGACCATTTTCATTTCACATAAAAAGTAAATGCTACTATGGTAAGTTTTTAAATGCTGTTATATATGTTAAAATGTATGAAAAATAGAAGATTTTCAATTACATTTTATAAAGGAATAATTAAAAAGAAACTTTAATGATAAGTTGCCATGCCTAAAATATGCTTAGGCACTTAATTAAATGAGCATAGTTGGTCATTCTAAAAATAACATCAACATTCATACACTTGTTTGTATTATCTTGGCAAAAACCACTACTTACTGGTTTATTCAGCAGACATGTTTCATGCTAGGTCAGCGCTTTTTCAATGCTATGAATTACTGACAACTTATCTGTAAAAGCGCTGACCTAGCGCAAAAAACGTCTGCTGAATAAATCAGTAAGTAGTGGTTTTTTGCCAAGATAATACAAACAAGTGTAATTTCTATAAAAACCTCAATATGTACAATATAAATCTGCAAGTATCAACATTCAGTCGAAGAAATTGTTTGGTACTTACTTATTACACCGACCACACAGATATATGGAACAAAGAAGGTAGAATATATATGACTTGCCAAAGATTTGGTAACTCCATGGGTTTTGTATATAACAGATATGAACACCTTTCCCTTTCCTGTCCTCAAGTGTTATCGCAATCCCCCCCCCCCCCCAATACCCGCTAATGGACAGTGCCAGTCTAGATGATTTTCCTGTGTACTATAACTGATTTTCCTATGCCATAGATTATTTTGCTCTGAGATAGAAGTGTGTTGTAGTGATGGGTAGAATAAATATTTGGGATTTGCCTAGTGGTAAAAATGGAGCAATTAGATTGTTACAGAATTAAGTGTTGTCAAAATTTAAACAGTGTGTGAATAGACATGAAATGACTTTGTACTATTACGATAATGCCCCATTTTGGATTTGTATAACTAGACCGTGTTAGAAAAAATTCAGTTTGTGTGTAGATACCTGGTTTGATAATAGTTGAATATCATCTAAGAAAAATATGTTGTAAGTTGTTTATTTTGTCATTAAAGAGTTATATTTTCATTCTTTAATGTCGGTTTATGTACATTCCATTTTTTGTATATAAGACTTTTTCATAACCTGTATTAGGAGAGAAATATTACAGTCTAGACCTACTGAAACAACTACTGTACTATTACAATAAGTAAAGGCCCAGAGTAGAGTGAAACTGATGTTTTTATCTAACAGTAATCATTATGTTTATTGTTGCTTAGCATCAGGTAAATTGAATTTCTTCCTTGCGAGTAATATAGTTAAATTTTTATGTAAAGAAGGAAGTGGTTGCATGTGGCCAAGAGACTTTAGTGCATGCACTGCGTCAAGGAGAGTTCTCTACTAATTCTGTTGTTAGCCTCTTGTGTTAAACTAATATCCGTTTTCCTAAAAACATTTTACGTTTAGTGTATTTGTGTTATATTTTGACTCAGACATAAGGTAATAGTACAGCTTTAGTGTACTAGAAACTACTAGTGCACTAGCTTTAGTGATAGAAAGATCACAAGAAAAATGTATAACTGAAAAAAAACTTTAACTTTAAAACGGAAAATGAAAATCTATGTAGAGAGAAAAGAACAATCATAAAAATGTTTCATAGTCTATATACATTAACAAATACAAACAAACATATGTAAAACTAGTAAAAAACACAAATAGTAGCATCTAAATATGGTGTGAAATGAATACAGTTGGTGTATCATAAGACATATTACCCTATCAACAACCATAACTGCACAAACATGGCAACAAACTCACAAATCATGTGGAAATCAAATAAGAATTATATTTAAGTTTGTTGATATGTTTTTTTTCTCTATGTCTGTTGATTTAGGGTTATTTCAGGGATACTTCAGTGTAGAGACACTGCCATCTTTATTTAACATCAAAAGTGAGGTTGTATTATTGCATATATTAAGTGTATTAATTTATAGCTCAAGCTGAAGGTGGAAATAAATCAAGTAGAAATGTTGTTTTAGTTTTATCTTAGAATATAGATCTAGTTATAATACCTCTATAAAGACTAAATTATAATATTAATGCTGTTTATACGTATTTAGTAAATTCAGATTACCTCTGAATTCATTTACAAAATATTTACAAATACCACTACAAAAGTAAAAAAGGTTAGTTATAGAAACATAGATAACAGCTTTACAGTTTTTACAGCGGTACGAAAGGATTATAAAACTGTTACTAACTAACTTTTTTTCAAATTTCATTTTATCTTATGTCACATCAAAGCAAAATTTCATTGACATCAATAACACATTTTGTTAATCACTTTAAACACAA
Source organism: Prosapia bicincta (assembly GCA_036971475.1). NCBI lineage: Eukaryota > Metazoa > Arthropoda > Insecta > Hemiptera > Cercopidae > Prosapia > Prosapia bicincta. The sequence continues at coordinate 944,545 of JBAIZL010000105.1, forward strand.
GTCAACAGTGAGTAACAATACCAGATTACAGAATCCATGTTCTACAGTTCAAAAACTCATTTCTAGTTTAAAAGTAGCCAAGTAGCTTGGCAACAACAATAGAACATGGATATAACAAAACCTTGGTGTCTTTTACCTTATTCAGTGAATTGCCATTCAAATGCTTTCGATGGACAAATACCAGGTAACAAATAGCCAGACAAAATTATAGTATGGTTTTGATTCATTCTTAGGAGTGAGCGAAAACAAAAATAAAGGTAAATTTATCTTGAATGAACAATAATATTTTATTCACCTTTTAGGATATTGTAAAACTTTACAAAAACAAGTAATATAAGTAAAAAAATTTTAAAGTAAATTCCTAATTAGATCAACAAAAATTTTTAAATTTTAGTTACTTTTTATAGTTAATACTTTGTATAGTTACTTTTATATAATTTTAGTTAATATAAATATATTAACATAACTCAAACAACTGGTTAAAACAGCTGTTCTACACATAACCTATAACATAAAATCAGCTGTTTTATGAAATCAATGGGGCAAAATAACTATATTGCATACCTTTCTCTTTTGTGAAAAGTTTTTCTCCCATATAAAACTAAAATTAATCAATTATTCAATTTAATTAATGAATTACTATTTGAAAAGACTGTATTAACATCAATGGTCACCCATTACAATTTTAAAAAATTGTTTTTGGATTCTCGTGGATGAATAAAAAGTATTTTATTAATGATTGAAAATTTAAACAAGATAAACATAAAGAGTGTGTGAACTAATAGAAGGAATTAAACAATCCAAAGTAAAGATTTTTCTTGAATTCTTAAAATCATCTATTATTTTGGATTCAGTAGAATCCTTGGAGTAAAATACTCCTACAAGTAAAGTATTGCTATGTATCTTAAAGAATTAATGATACATTTCCAAAGCTACCTGTGATCTTTTAAGCTACTATTTTGCCACAATAATTTCACATTACTCTCAAACCGTCATGAATAGCTAGTATTGAATATTTGTTACAGAAAAGGGTTTAATTATGAATAGGTTTAATCTTACATAAAATTTATTATTTCCCTATGTATCTCTATTATATAGTCTACTTTGAAAATACTTTGTAGTCTACTTTGTAAATGTAAGAAAATAGTAGTTTTGTATTTCATTCCATTACTTTTCAAATATAAATTCGCTTGTAACATAAAACATTATTTTAAACGTAAAAAATATTAACACAAAATTTTGGTTTTTACTACAAACAATGTTGTATTGTTGGCATGTTTTTGTTTTTAGATATTAATGAATACAAAAATAAATTCAAGTAAAAGAAAAGATTTTTTGATACATCATAGTGGTTATAACTTTATAAAAATAGTTTTTCATTATAATGAGAAATTATTAAAAAATATTACTATTACATTTAACAAATATTTGTTGTGAACAAAAAGTAGCTTTTGGTATCTTGCACACCCCTAAGGTCACATTTTATTTAAGTTAGGGATTTAGAAACAATAATATATTTCACCGTAGTTTAAATTTTAGATTCAGTTCATCCCTTTTGTAATAAAATTTCCAAAACTACTCTATCATTACCCTCAGATTTAATTTTGAAACAATTTTAGTAAACTTTTAATTTTGGATACTTTAAAATTATTGACATTTTTGGTACTGTACTTTAAATTATTACTTAAATAAAATATTATTATTTTTCTCCACCTATAACATAGAAAAATTACAAAAATATTTAGTGTGGTTCTTTTAATATGTAAAGCAATGTATATTTTACTAAATTAGATGTTTTCTAGTCTGTTTATAATATCCTCAGATTTATTAAAAAAAGAGGTAATAAGTAATGAAAATTATTGTTTTGGTTAAACGAATTAATGACTTGCTAAACTTGTATGTTCATCAAGCGATTAATTAGTTTAATATAAACATGAAAGTTTTATTGATCATCATGGACAGTAAAATCTAAAATACTTAATGACTAGAGTGAATACTTATATTTAGTAAGTGAATCTATGATGATTAAGTTCATATCTATCATTTAATGAAAATTTTATCAAAGCAAATAACTTACACTAAATAATCACAGATACATTAAGAGATATCTACATGGGAATCTACGACGGAATTTATTCAATTGAAGATATTGAATCTGATAATGAAGTACAAGGAGGAAGATCACATCTGTGTTTGTAATAGTTTGATTTGCTGAGGTGTTTAGAAGGAATCTCTTCAATTCTTTCTAAATCGTGGGCAGCACCAGCTGAGTTCTGTTTGTACAGTCTAGCTCCAGATGCAGGCATTATTTTTGTATTTTCTGAACTTGACACATCCTCCCTGTCAACACTGTATTGCCGTTTTAAAAACCTTGATGTATTGCCAGTTCGATGCTGAGGATGTTTAGAATCACTTGGAGAAAGACATCGGTAGTGGTTGTAGGGTGTGCTGAGATCGTTTTCATCCATGATCCCTCTTCGATGATTTACTGATGAGTTTAAATTTTGCACACTTTTTGAAGGATTTATGAATGACACGCCTAAAAGATCAACATTGGCATCAGACGTAGAGTATGGCGTTGAGAGTCCTGATCGAAGAGCAGAGGACATCCGTTGTTCTGTTGAACTACTCTTTACCACGCACGGTTCCGGAGAAAATTTTGTCACTGTTATATGTCCTTCTTGTAGTTTATTGTCATCTGTATGATGAATTGTCACGTGACTTTGGTCAAACGTCATTTGTCGTTTTGTGCCCCAGCGCCTTCTATTGTCAGAGTTTTCCTGGAATTTCCCATCTTGTTCAATATTCAGTAAACTGGGATCGAGTGACATTTGGGCTATTGGTCCTGTAGGGCGTAAACGAGGCATAGATGGACAAGGCAGGGGAATATCTACAGATAACTCAAAAGAGCTGCTATCTTCAGAGCGGAAACGAAGAGGCGTCCGCCCTTCTGATGGAGTTTCACAGATACCTGTCCTTCCGTAAAGAATTAGTCGCTCGTCCAACCTAAACATGTTTTGTTTTGTTAAAATCATATCCAGTAAAGACAGATCTCTATAATTATACACATAAAATGCTCATGCATGAATGATTTTAAGTAAGTTTTTTGTAATGAGCCTAAAGTTTGCAGTACAGAACAACTGTTTTTAGATATGATATTAGAATTAATGACATAATAATTAAAGAAGAAATAGAATAACTGTAAACATAAACTATAGTTTAGCTTCGCTATATAGTAAAACTTTATAACAGTTTAAAAAAATTAGTTGCTTAAATTGATATATTTGTTTTATAAAAAATAAGAAAACTATCTTGATAATTTTCTGTACCAAGTGAGAAAAAATTTTTGATCAAAGTTATTTAATATAATAACAGCTTTTGCTGAACTTATAATTGAAATTATATTTTAAAAATTTACTGAGAAAAAAGTAAATTCAAAACAATATTATTGGAAAATGGAAACATATTTTTTAATAAAACATTAAAATTAATATAAATATATACGTATATACAGTATTATATTTTGTCATAATTTACAATGCTTGAGTATTTTTCTTGTAAATACTTTGCACACTGAATATCCAATTATCTTCATCGGAAAAAGTCTTTGAAATTCTTACTTGTACTATAAGACAATGTTCAATACATATTATTGTACCTAGTAACAGTGCAAAGCTTATACACATATTTTTACAATATATTTTTGTATCTGAAATCATGTTCATGTATTAAAACTCAAGCTCATAATCACAATTGCATGAAAAGCTATAATAACGAGTAGCCTGAAATTTAATTTCATGTCATAAAAAATTCAATTAGTATTTATTCACTCATGAAAGATACCAAGTTAACCATTAAAAATCTAAATTAAATTCAAAATGGGGAAAAATTATTTATTTTACTAGTTAAAAACAAAATCAGTGATTATAGTTTCAATCTGAGCAAAACATAGATAAAGAATGTTTGAAAGATTTTATGGAGCTGTATAGCAATGTTTTAAACAAAAGTATTGCTTTACAACTTCTAGTTATGACATTGTGTTAAGGTAATTTAACATACCGATATTCAAGCAAAAATATTTTTACAAAAATTTATCTGTAATTTTAGAAATAGTTTTTTTCTAATGTTTTGTGTGAAATGGGTGCAAGATTGTAACACATAAAAGTAGTTTTGGCTGTGGGTAGAATTTACTTACATATAAATATTTTTGGATATTTACGGCCATCGGACAAGTTAATTACTATCGCAGGAATGATTTGAAAGATATTGTGAGAATATATGTAAGGATTAGGTAACAATATAAGTGTGCCAGCACAAGTGGGTCGGGGGTGGCACTAGTAAAGTCGTGGTCTATGTCAACAGTTCATAGTGAGGAAGTCACCTGCATTGCTTAGTCAAGCTCAGACTGCTGTAATGATGTGTTCTCTGCTATAAGTGCATATTTTGTTTGTGATGTTATGTGATTTAAATAAAGACCACTACGGCAGGTAAGTGGTGGACGATATCTATCTAATAGACAATTTCCAGTGCGGCCAATAAACAAGAAAAGAAGTAGTTTAGGGGAATACACCTACTGAACTAAAAGATGACCCCGAACAATTCCCTTCCTAATGAGAATGACAAACAAGATATTCACTTATAAATTTCAAATTATTGGTCCTCAGTTGGACTTCTTTGTTTCTCACCACAACTTTCATCACACTCTAATTTTTTGACAAAGGGGGCAGGACGACTTTCAATTGACCAATCAGAGTGAAGGACCCTATTAGCCCGTGTGGTAAACATCTATATGAAATCAAATCAGTTTGTTTTAAAAAAGCAGCGGTGTAAGAATCCAGGAGGGGATCGTAATGCACTTCCACCTTGACTCACCTGTTATGTTCGGCTTTGTATGTTACCGTGTGTTTGATTTATACGGATGTCAACCGCGACCTCGATCTACGTCTCCATCACGACTACTTGTGCTGTTAGCACCCTAAGTATCCTGTTTTGGGATGTTGGTAGGGATTAAGCTCATGGGTACAACTTGAAATTAGCTTGTAAGTGATACAAGCAAAGCAGAATTTTACCACATTTATCCTGTATTTTACTTTGTAATAAGTGCACATTATATGTTGTTAACTGTGCACTATAATGTGATCTTGAATTAGTGGTTTTAACATTATCAACTTACCCATGACTTTCCCTGAATGCATGGAACAAGTGTTTTTTTTTTAAAATAAGTGTTAAAACAATTTCTTTTAATATTATTATTTGTCGCTATTACTAAAAATGAATTTTAAAATTATGTATAGCCATATGGCTATATTTATTTATTTATAATTTATATATAAACAAATATTAGACTAGAAAACCAAAAACAAACAAAGCATTGGGTTCCTTTAAGACTAAATGATGTAGATGTAAATGCTGTTGCAATTTATATTTTGTAATAATAATTAAAATTCAAGTTAATAACTAGATGGTGAAGATAAAAATACTGAAGTTATATAATCTAAAACCGAGCAGTTACAGATAAGCTGAATGAGAACTTTTATATGGGTTTCGCATGAAGTTCAACACAATCTTTAATGGATATAATTACAGAACAGTAATATTTAAACAATATCTGGTGAACATAGTATAAGTAAAGTTTATGGATAATGGACTTTGTAATAGGAAAGATTTGATATGCTATTTTAGTTTCAAGCCATTATTTCCTATCTTAGAAGCTACAGATAACACTTCTTTAACTGATGAAAGTATTAGCAAAACCACAACAGTAACAATTGTTAAAATAATACCAAATAAGAAATGGTAATTAATAACAGAAACGATTACTAAAGTATAACTGGTCACTCATAAGCTGGCGTGCAACCTCGAAAAATTTACTGATAGCAATTTTCTAAGGAACCATAACGCCTGGAATTTCTTATCAGTGACCTTTGATTACAAAAATTAATGTTTTTGAATAGGGCTAGCACAGGTTTTCTATCAATCTAGTCAGCTTAGGAGTGACCAGCTATAATTACAATATCACCACTATTTTTATAAAAGTGTAAATTAATTGTAATAGGATTTTTATGTAAATTAATTATACTCAATTTAGTGTTTTCTGAACTTCTCTGAGAATTTTTCATGGCTAAACCAAATGAATGACTTGGCTTGAAATGAATGCTTGCAGTTTTTTAAAATCAAAATCTGTAGTGATACTACTGTAGAAGTTTTTTTTTTAAAACATGCAGCTACTTAGCTCATCATAGAGACATAAAACGTTCATTTACATCACTCTATGAGACAGGGCGTATATATTAAACATCACTTAATCTACAACTTGATAGGCAGCACTCGCACTACATCTTATACAGGGTGAATAAAAAAACACTTTATATCTTTGAAAATTCATAAAAATTTATTAAATTGTGTTACAGAACCACTATAAGTACCAGTACTATTTTGTATCAAACACTACTAGTTTCTCTCATTTAGTGTCCTAGTAGCAAATCCAAAAAGGGTTTAACAACTTTAAAACCATATAGAAATTTATTAATCTGATGTACAGGTTTTATGTGACCGCCATGGGCGAACATTCCACTGGAAACGATTTCTTACCAAGCTTATTCTAGTAAATCTGGCTCTAATTTTGCATCTGCAGAATAAATTCTGCTTCTGAGATGTTAAGTTGTGCAAGATTGTTTGCAAGGAGTGGAACATACAATTTATTGTTAATAAGAACCCTAGAGAATAAACATTGGTAGGTGGTAGGTTGGGGGACTGAGGTGGGTATGTAGTTGGCCATACAATCTCATCTACCATAATGGGAAGCGATCATTCAGGAATTCCTGAACTTCTGTGAGGAAATGAGGTGGTGCTTTGTCTTGATAGTAGTAGAAAGCCACATCTTGTTATTCATTTGCATCTACTTGAGGAATCATAAATTCACCAACATATCAAGATACATCATACCATTAACATTTCTCCCCATGCAAAAAGGCATGTAGACCTTAAATGTATTGATTACATAAAGCACTTTCACTTTCAGGCAGTCATGACGGATTATTTAAACTTTTTACTTCCTCAGATTTTCCAGTTTGTTTTCTTTGCCCCTCATATGATAAGTAAACTCATCTACAAATATTATTGAGTCCAGGTATGTCTCATTTCCCTCTTTCCAATATAAAATTTCAGCAAAGAATATTTTCACAAACAACTTTGTCTAAATTAGTATAGTTTCAAGTTTAAATGTTTATGTATCAGTCACCAAACTGTTTTTATCAAATGCCAACCTTACAAGAATCATGCCATATTAGTTTTTGTAGACTACGGAAAACGTTTTCTCTAACAGAATCAATAATGGTTTCTACAACAAAATCAATAACTCTAAGGTAACCTAGTTATAATTTTGACCAAAGTGTAAATTTTAGACCTGATTGGAGGCTTTTTATCATATTTGGTACAAATTTATACTGAACACTTGTTGCACAGTTTGTTTCATGAAACAATAATATACAGAGAACACTCTTTGCACTAGTAAAAGTACTAATGACAGTTCTGGCACTAGCATTGGTAGGATTTGGTGCTAGGAAACTAAAATAGTCAAACAAAAACTGTTTTTAATACAAAATATCACCTCTACTAATTATGTAAGTAATATCTATATTAAATTATATATTATTTAAAAGTTGTAAAGTCCTTTTTGGATTTGGTACTAAGGTACATGATTCAAACTAGAAGTGTGTTGAAACAAAATAACACATCTACCAATTTGGAGCTCAATTTATTACTTACACTTTTTTAAAAAATGTTTTAACTTGCCTATAGTAGCACTTACTTTGTTTGTTGAGGACGGCCGTTTCGGGAGATGTGTCCCTTTGTCAACTCAGACCGTAACTGAGTTGACCTTGAGTTACGGTCTGAGTTGACAAAGGGACACATCTCCCGAAACGGCCGTCCTCAACAAACAAAGTAAGTGCTACTATAGGCAAGTTAAAACATTTTTTTAAAAAGTGTAAGTGATTACTAGTAGCTTACGCGAAGATGGAATCAACAAATGTCAATTTATTAAATACATTTTCAAATTTGTAAAGTCTTTTTTGATTTACTCTGTACATTGTAGGCTAAATATTGTATGGTGCCTTTGGTAATAAATCATGTATCAAGAGATAATATGTAAACATACCTTGTGAGCTGTATAGATAAAAATAGACAGAAGGATAGGGTTATAACAAGTGAGTTTACAAGACAGAATGTAATGCAAATCAAATTAGACAGAATATCAACTTATGACTGGGTTGAACTGTAGGTTACTGAATTAAAAGGTACTATAGGTTATTATAATTGTATACAAGTACATCAAAATTACTGTTAATAAGTTCTATACTCCACATTTAATTTAAAAATATAATTCAGCACACCAGTTACTTATAAACCCATTTAAGAAATGTAAATAATATAAAATCGCATTATTAATTCATACAAAATTATTTGTCATTTTAATTTATATACAATATCAAGAGCACAGTGGTATAATATATTACAATGAAAATATTGGAAAGAACCCCAATACCATAAAAATAATAAAAAATAACAAATGGAACAAGTTACGTAAGATTAAACCCATTTCAATGACAATGTCATCATCTTCAGAGGGTCTTATTACAAAATTGCAATCTAGCAATAAGAAGTTACAAACTAGAGTGTCACTTCTTAGAACTATTTTTGTGGTTTTTGGGTTCTTTCCAATATTTTCATTGTAATTTTAATTTGTTTTTCAAGAAATAGTTACTTACCCTACAGGAGGTGGAGAAGGTAGCTCTTTATCAAAGCCCTTCTTCCCTAGAAGCCAGTATGTCGTCATCTTCCCTTTCCCTTTCAATTCTGTTTCTCCTCTGTATTCTATTTGGTAATCCCCAGCTTCGTCAAGTTTTTCTTTTGTAGCAGACGAGATATGAATACGCCAAGCTGATCCTGAAATAATAAGTAACATTTTTATTTCCCCAGTAGTTCAGCAGAATTATTTAGTTATAAAATAATTTTAAAAAAATATTATTAAAAACACGTTTTGTATATAAGTTTTAACTGAGCTATAATTAATAAAATATTTGTTTATTTGTGTCAGGTTTGGCCACAGACATATTGAACTGATTTTGTCAGTTTTTATGTCACATTATGCTTTAATATGAATATTATAACTACAAATAAAAGATCTATCAAAATAAATAAATAAATAAAAATCAAGTAAACTTTCCTAACAATTGTAATATGTTCTCAAATATGCTACTTAATAATAAAAAATTAAATAAAATAGAGAGAACAGAAAATTATACAGACTGTAAACATTGAAGGATTATCTCTATGGTAAAAACTATAACTTAATTTTTAATAGTGTGAAATTCAAGATTATATAAGGCAGTCAATAATTAATTGATGTAAGAAATGATAGCAAGAACATAGTAATCAATTTTATTTTCAAGAGAAATCATTACAAATAGGTACAGAAAAAATTAGTAACAAATATGTAAGTTAACGCCCATCTTATCACAAGAGAACATCTAAGTCATTTGATATTATAGATTTTCCAAACTGTCTCAGCTGATATAAAAGGAAAATTTGTCAGGGAAGATAACAATTGTAATGAAGTTAACAATAAGTATTGAAACATTATGTTTTGCCAAACCTATAATGAAAGTGAATTTATAAAACACATACCGAGACAAAACGTTTTCTAGCTAACTAGGTGATATTCATCAGCATTTTGCCTAGTGTGTTTTAAAAACATTTGGTCTCAGTAACTTTTTTTTTATAAATTTACTTTAATTATAATTAAATAAAATCAGTTGACTTGCGAGTCAGGTACAACTATTTATTTACACAGGCAACGTTTCAATAACGGGTACGTTATCATCTTCATGTCTTTTTTCTCCCGAACTCTATTAAAAAATAACACCGTGACATAACCTTAGTATGTCACTAATTTAGTTGTAATATTATTAAGTTTAATTAGAAAAGTTTTACTGAATGTCTTATTCAACAAAATCTATACAAAAATTACTCTAAAAATCGTATTTTAATGAAAATACAGGAAAGGAATTGAAATGAAACCTACTAAGTTCACCAGTTTATGGTTATACCAGAATTAAATCTGGTGAGTGAGAAGATATCTATACCGCAAGGTTTTGTTTGTTCTAAACTTATATAATATGATCGCAGTTGCAGTGAAATCCCACCAATGCTCCAGTTTGACTTTAAAAAAATCTTTGACAAGTTTTTATTTAAAGAATATTCAATTTGTAATATAACCAAACCATTATTTTAATTTATTATAAACTAGCCAAATGAACCTTTAGAAACTGTTAGTAAAACAATATAATAAGAGGTAGCTATCAATTGGTTGTGGATTTCATTCAGTGGCATAAATTATAAAACAGTTGGAAGATAATTATTCTTACAGAGAGAGAATGATGTAAGAAAATGAAAACAAAAAAACAGACAAAAACTCTAAAGAAGATGTTTAAATTATAACCAAATCTAACTCAACTTAACCAATATAATCATTTCTTATAATACAATTTAATAAACATTTAGATCAAGGTTGTCAAGACATAATCATAAAATAGTATACATAATTTTGGAGCAGCGGCTGGGAAAAAATAAAAATAAAAAACATCTATAAGACCCTTTCATGTAATACTTCATTAGGATGTTTATGTCACACTGTAATAGGACTGAACCATCATAATTTTGTTAACAAACTAATCAAGTGATCCAAATCTAGATAAATAGATTCTACACATATTTTACATACTGGATTTATTACAATTCACAAATTATTTTAGAAGTCTGTTTGATAGTTTCAAATGAATAATTGAATTGTACCTAATACATATAATAATATGGCAATATAAGCGTTACCTGAAGACTCCATTCTAGATGCTGTGTTTACTGTGTCACCAAAAAGGCAATAGCGAGGCATCGTAAGCCCAACCACTCCAGCACAGCATGGACCTGAAATAATTTTATTTTAAATCAGTCAATAAGATCAAATTTTTACTAAAGAAACTTTTTGAAGTTCATTACTTGTCAGATTAATAGAGTCAGTATAAAGTCCATCAGTTTACGCTATGATTCACCTCAAGGTGAATTAAATTGTAACATATGATTTCTTATATCAGCTGATTTTATGTTTAATGTTATGTTGTAAAACAACTCTTTTAACTCGTAGGTTATGTTACATTATTTATTGAACATTGATAAGGAATAAGGATATTGAATAGTTTTGATTAGTTAATAAATATATTATTTAATTTAAATTTTGATAAATCTCAATACATATAATTCAACATAGCGATAATAATAAATTGTGTTGTTAAAATTCAGTTTTTGAAATGAAAACATTCTTAGACATATCTGGTAACAAATGTTTAGGTCATTTCTCACTATGTAAAATTAAATATTTTTCTCAATTGAACATTTTTGTAGATGTGGCTAAAACGTTTTCACCCTTGTCGGTACTCCCCTGAGTGCCCCAACCTAATTATTTATTTATTGTTTTGACAACTTATTCCACCTAGCAACATCCTGGATATCCTTATAATTAAGCAAGATGAATTATTTTTGAATTATGTACTGATACTTAAAAACATTCAAGATACAAGAGTTTGAACTTTCACTGTACAAACCACAACTCAAAACTTTTTACAATATAAACCACAAAATTTTAGTAATAAAATTACTAAAGAAATTATAATAAAATAAAATTTAATCTGCTCAAGTATTAAATAAAAACTTACCCTGTGGTTATGCAGGGGTATGTGAGTGTTTAATGTCAGAAAACCCAAAAGAAGTTATTGTACTAAAGTAATATTAGACTTTAACAACTGGCGTTACTTAAGTCCTGTTGCTAGTGAAGAACTAGGAAATTGGTAATTTTTCAAAGCTACATATAGTAGAACCTCTGTAAATCGTCATGTTCAGGACCAAGGGGAAAAAAGGCGAATTACAGAAGTCTTAAAATTAACATGTAATTGCGGGTAAACATAACATATAAATAAGTAAATAGGTATTTAAAGTAATTAATGTTGTACTTACAATATTTATTTTGTCCAAAAAACTTAACAATAATATAAAAACAATAGTAGCCTACAGTGTAGTTCGTAATTACAAACATAGTACGTTACTCTATTTTCATAAAAGACATACATATAAACATATTAAAGTACCTTGTAAGAACAATAACACTAGCACACAAAACATATTTTATATGAAATCTCTTTACGTTTTAGTTTTGAAAAAAGTTGGTCATATTCTTTTGTACTAAAATGTTTTTTTTTCTGGAGCAGACCATGTTTGTTACTACTGTGATGAATTACAGAAGGTGACGAATTAAATAGTGACAAATTAGAGAGGTTCTACTGTATTTTTAACCTTATACACTGTTTGGGAAACAATCCTTGTTTTGAAAATTTGTATGTAATTCGTTACAGACAAATTTTAAATATAAATAATAAATACCTGTATGTATTCCTATCCTTAGTCTTAAAGGTGTGTAAGGCAAGTGCCGTATTTTAAAACGTCCACTTTGGTACAGTAAGTCTAATGCCATGGTGGCTACTTGATTAGCATGGTCTGTAATCCTTACAGGAAGTCCACCAACAACCATATATGCGTCTCCTATCGTCTCTACCTGTTTTAAGATAATTATTATTTATGAGAATGGTATGATAATTACAAGGGTAAATAAAACTATGATAATAGCGTGCCTAATAACTGCCTAAAACAAAACCTAATTTTTCACATTTTTTCCATTTTAATTCAGGTTTTACTCAGGTTTTGTTAAAATACTGGTAATTTAGGCGATGTGTTCTTTGAAGTGTGTGTAGAATGACCTACCGGTTTGGCTAATATAATAGCTGGGACACTCGTTACATGTTAATTTGTAGATACCGGATAGATTGTGTTTGTCTGTTTGTTTCAGAGAGGGTTGTATGTGCTGTCTTAAAGTATTTATTGTTTTGATATTTGGTAATGAAGTTATTAGAATTTGGAAGCTACTTTGTGTGTGTTTTTGTTGTGATAGGTGAGGGATATGTATTTGTTTTTTTTTTGTGTGTGATTTGTCAGCGTGGCCGTTTGGTGATGTCGTTTGTGTTTAATTTTCTTGTGTAGTTTGTCTGTGAGTGTGTGTTGGTAGCCATTTTGTTGAGGGATATATTTTATTGTATTGAATTCTTCGTCATAGTCTTTCTGTAACATAGGTATATTTATTAGGCGGTATAACATATGGTTAAATGCAGTGTGCTCACATATTATATGTGATTTTTTTAAAATATGTAATGTATTTAAAAAAATTTAATGTAAGCATGAGACATTTGGAGACAATACCAATCCAACGAAAGGAAATAACCAAACTAAAGAGGTACACAATACATTCATTGGATGTTTATTAATGTTTTCAACAGAAAACTAAGAATAAAGAGAGAATATCTATAAGGGTAAAAAGAAGTACCATCCCTGTAACTGTAAATAGGGTCAGTAGCCTGCCAAAGTCCTTGAACATTCTGTATCTTATTTTAGCTAAAAAAAAACAAAGATGATTAAGTCTGAAAAGAATTTTTTCAAATAAACCTGTACAAATAATCTAAAATATGGTACATTTGTGTTTTCTCCTATATAACACACACACATTTATTCTCAGACTTTGTCTTAAAATAGAGGTAGAAACATCCTTGAAAACATTCTAGAAATAGCATTCTAGGTAGGCTGTGTATTGACAAATGTGAACATTGCGTCCGTTTCTGAGAAAAGGCTTGTATAACCCCTTGCTCACTCTTAACACGACAAAAATGAAATTAATTTGATAGAAAATTAATTTGTTCACAGTTACTTTGAAAATTATCATTTTTTTTATCATTCTTTCTTATACTCTACGGTGGAACAGGTGCATCGACTAATTGACATCATTGAAAAAGCACTGGAAGGTGAGGAGGTCTGCTCGATTGTCTTCCTGGATGTTTCACAAGCCTTCGATAAAGTTTGGCATGAAGGCTTGATTCACAAACTCAACATGTTTCTGCCAGCCCAGTTTGTGAATCTACTGAAATCGTACATATCGAACAGACTGTTTCGAGTAAACCACGAATCTACGTATTCTGACTTCAAGGAAATACAAGCTGGAGTCCCACAAGGCAGCGTATTGGGACCAATCCTGTACTTGCTGTACACCAGTGATCTTCCGCAAACAGCCAACGTCATCACGGCCACTTTCGCAGACGACACAGCAAACGCAGCGACAGCGAAAACCGTTCAAGAATCGATAACACGCTTACAAAGATCAAACGATTCAGTTGAGGCTTGGACCAAGAAATGGCGAATCAAACTCAACGACCAGAAGGCAGTCCATGTGAACTTTACAAACAAGAGGATCCCAAACCCTCAGATGCTCGAAATGAATGGAAGTGTTATCCCATATCATGATTCAGCTAAATATCTCGGCATGAATCTTGATGCAAAAGCCAAATGGGTCGAGCATGTCAAAATAAAACTCACAGAACTCCAGACTCGCTACAGGCAAATGTATTGGCTACTCGGTCGAAATTCACGGGTATCAATATACAACAAGCTATTGGTATATAACCCAATCCTCAAACCGGTTTGGACGTATGGTATACAGCTTTGGGGCTGTGCCAGCAAATGTCACATACAAGGGATACAACGCTTCCAGAACAAAGTACTAAGAAACATCGCCAACGCTCCTTGGTATGTGCGTAACAGTGACTTGCATTGCGATCTTGGTGTACCCATGGTCGAGGAAGTCATAAAACAGAACGCCATCAAACACGTAAATCGGCTCACTCAACACGAAAATCCTGAGGCACTGAGACTTCTCGACAACAACCACCTGACAAGACGACTCAAAAGGACAAAACCATTTGAACTCGTTGAACGACAAGAGTGACAACAATACTCTTCCTCACGCCGGTTGGCTTCCAACATCAAACAAGATACAATAGAAATCAATGGATTCTTTGTAATAAAAGCTAAAATCTAATTATCAAATGTAAATTAATGGTTGGTCAGAAATGACCAGTTTTAATAATAAAAAAAAAAAAAAAAAAAAAAAAATTCTTTCTTATGTTACCCAGTATTAAATTTTAGAATATAATTTTATATAGGAATTTATCGCGTTCCAAAATTTATTTTCTGTCTTTTGTTTCATAAACAATAGGTTTTAGACAGTTTTTACTGTATAAGTAGTAATGAAAATTTTAATACTAATACTAGGGATAATATTGTTTATAATGGTAAGGATATTGGTTATGACAATTCACTACAATTACAAGTATAATTAGATTAATTTTAATAGTAATGATTATAGAAATGATAGTGGATAATGATGTTTACATGGTAATGTTAGTGACAGTGATAATAATGTAACAGTAATGATAAATTAATGTTAATTAGAATAATATATAAAATGAAAAATATCTAATTATAGATTAAACTGATGACAATTTACAAATAGAAATTCTTGACTAAGAAGTAAAATATAGCACACACAACACCAACAGTGTTTATAAGGAATATAGATTCTCTTTTCTCTCATGTTAAAAATCATACTTGATATTAAGTTGATTATAGCTTAGCTAGTGAGAACAATTCACAATGGTAAAAATAAAAAACTGTTTACTCTAAATTTCCCTACACATTAGTTTATTAAAAGAAACAAACTAATTTATAAAAACAAACAGACTAGTTTTGGCAATGATATCACCTTCATCTGTGGTTGATGAAGTACTGTTGAAATAGTAGCCAAGCACTGTTGAAGGTGACATCGTTGTTGAAACTAGTCTGTTTGTTTTAATAAACTAGTGTCTTTGTTTTAATAAATGTGTAGTGAGATTTAGAGTAAACTGTTTTAATCTTTACCATTGTGAATCATACTTTAATTACAAAAAGTTGGATAGCAAAAGTGTTCTTGGAATATACGGTTGTTGAACATTATATTACTATTTGTGATAATAGAGCCTTCAAATTATGATACTGTTTGATTGCAATTGAAAAGAAATTTATTTCATATATTTTTGGTATTCTGAATATAACTCAAGTAACAGTTGTTAAGAGTTTTTTATAAGTATTTTGTTAAGTATGTAGTTAAATTAATTATCGAAATCTTGTTGCTGTTCATGACGAGCTGGTTGTTAATTACTTATTACACTTTTGCTATTACTTGCGACCAGACTTTTTGTTAACTTAAGTTGTTAAATTGTTAACTTACACTTGGAGGAAACGTTTTCATCTTACGACGAAATTACGACTTAAATTAATATTAGTAAAGCTCTAAATATTATTGAAAGGTTCTTTATTGTCAATAGAAACTTTTTGAAAAAGACACCTGTAAATTTAGGCATCTTATGGAATACTTATTATATGTACAGGTCAAATTCATAGGTTGGCACTTGGCTCTTAGGTAGAAATTGTGTATTTGTCTTCTAGAAAACATCAGACACTGTTGTCATCCCGTGGTAGTAAATCGCGACCTACCGGTTGCAACCCTTATACAATCCTATTAGCACACTTCGGTGAACGGCCTCTTTACGTTTATACTATACATTAAAAAGTATTAATAAGTAACAAAATAATTAATCCTTTTCCAGTCCAAGGGTCGATGTCTTTGAAAATGACCTCTGAGCACCTCCACTCTCCCTTGCCCTCGGTCTCTTGTCGAGGCCCGCGGCCTCTAAGTGTCAACATAAAATTAAAACTTATAAGGTCTCACAAAAGAAAATATACTGCTGTGGATAATTTTATTTTTCTCAATTATTGTGATTTAGTGTTTATTTTTTACTGTCTGTTAGGATGTGGAAATATGTTGAGTTAAAGAAGAAAGGTGTTGACTTAGAAAGAAAGGTGAATTGAAGAGATTTAGGATTGAGGAAAGGTGTGAAAATTTACTGGTATAAAATAAGGGGAAATAATGATTTACAGAATTACATGAGTTGAGCCCACTATTTTTGAGGCCAAAGACTAGTTCGATTGGGCAGTATAGCATTCCTGAAACAAACTTATTGAATACCAGAATCAAATATAGACAGAGGCATCTTTACCCTCTCTGGGATATAGCTAGAAGTGAGGTGTTTTATTTCCTTTCTTGTATTGTACTCATAAACCAAAACTATATAGTATATGAGTAATTCACAGTAAAACAGAGATTAAGTCTTCCCCCTTCTCTATAAGTGAAGAACATTGCACATTTAAAGATCAGCGCTCAGGCTACACCTGCTCTGCTGTACACATGCAATAAGAGGAATTGTAAAAAGTTAGTAGATACAAATAATTCACTTGAAAGATACCTTATAAACATTGTATGCGTTAATAGTTGCATCAAAACAGGTATAGAGGTCGTTGAGCAAGTCTACAACTTCAAAAGGTGTAGAATAAGCAGAGATTGTAGTAAAACCAACAATGTCAGAAAAGTAAATTGTAACTTCACTGAAGTCTTCTGGGTCAACAGGCATCCCTAGTTTGAGTTTATCAGCCACTGAGCTGTAACAAAAAATTATATCTGTACTCTTTATTTAGTTTTCATAGCTTTAATTAAATGATATGCAAGTTAAAAAAATATTTAAAAACTTGCATTGTTGAGTAGAACATCTTGATGTTTTTTTAATAATGTCTTACAATTTCTACTATTACAGTAAAAATATTGGAAAAAACTCCAATACCACAGAAATAGTAAAAAATTAACTAATATTACAAGTTACCTAAGATAAAAACCTTGTGTACATTTCAATAAACATATAGTCATTAATCAGTGGGCCTTATTATATTATATATTATATATTATCTTAGTAGTAGTTTTCACTCTCTCTCTCTCTCTATGATGAATAGTTATTATCTGGAGTACATCCGTTCATTCTGCAGTGCATAAAATTGCAGTTCCGACGTTTCGCTAGAATCTCATCCATCATTGACGAGGTGAACCCAACAACAGTTGAAGAGCGAGTGAAGAGTGCAGTCTCCCCAACTTTCTGGACAGGTGTATTATTTTTTTATAATCAAAAGCTTACCTAATGTCGTCAAGCTTTTGAATGTTCTCTATTTTTAGGAAAGTACTTCGGATCCCAATAAATACCCCCAGGTCAATCTTGTCTCCCCTCCAGAACAAACCTTGCAACTCCGCCGATGCACAGATGTGGTCAATAACAAAGAGCAAGTAATCTGTTTCGTATTTAAAAGCAATGATCAGAATTTGTGCAAAATGCAACTGCTACATCTCAGTAAGTTTGTGCCAAGTTTTAGTATGTTTTAATATGTAAGGTTATTTAGTCCTAAAAAGAAGATACAGAACAAATAATTTTACAAAGTAAATGGTTTAATAGGTACTGAAGTAATATTGTCAAATATTCCATGTATTTATTTTAAACAAGTCATACACAACAAATTTTTTAAAAATATATTCCTGATGAGGTCAACAAAAAAAATTTTATCTTAGTTACTTTTTGCAATTTTCAAATTTCCTCTCTATACAGTATATGGTGTTAGACTATTATTTTTATTTGTTACTATTTATTCACTTTCTTTTATTTTAGGTTTCTAATTGATGAAGCTGATGTGATCTATTATTTCTTATTTTATCCAACTCTTGTAATACTTCATTATTGTAAGACCTTTTTTTTAATTTCATATACATCTTTCAAGTAATTGATTTCTAGCTATGAGAAAGTTGGCTCAGTGTTGGATTTCAAACGTGGAGCTATTCAGTTCCAATCTGATGAGACGTAAACTTTTTTAAATTTAAAAAGTGATGAATAGATATTTGAAAAAAACTGTATTAACATCAATTATCATCCTCTATAGCAGGGGTTCTCCAACTTTTTTAGACACTGTACCTCTTTTTACAAAAAAAAAAATCCAGGTACCCCTTCACAGTTAGTAAAATAACTAAAATGCCACATGTCGGAGAATAATCCGAGTTGTCAGCCTTTTATTTTGTATAGTTTTAACACGTGTAACTCAATTAATTATCATGTTTAAATAAAATGAAAGATATATTGCTTACATACATTTTATTACATTATTACATTTTATTACATACATCTAATTACATTAAAAACACACAAACCTTAAAAAAACAAAAAGCTCTTACTTTAAAAGAAATTAATGAGAAGTGTGAACTTGTTTCTGTTTGCACAGTTCATCAATATTAGGTTCCAACTTGGTTAAATATAATCTTAAATCATCTTCAACATTTAACTTGTTTCTATATTTACTCTGAAGATATGTTAAACTGGAAAAACCTCTTTCACATAAATAAGTGGTGGAAAACCCAACAAGAAATTTAACAGCAGTGCTAGGCAGTTCTTTGAGTTCTTTTCCAACACCGATCCAGAAATTCAACAATGTATTACCAGAACTCAAATATTTGTTTTTCAATGTGGGATCAGACAAAACTTCAATGTACTGCTCCTTTTCAACAATAGTCAGGTTAGTGTCCGTAGCATCAACAACAAAGGGGTCACGTATCCAGTCATACTGTTTCTCCAAATGTGGAAAGTACTCTCTTACCCGGATCTGCAGTGCATTCAAGTGCTGGCCCATTTGAGTTTTGATTTTAGTAAAATCAGATAGGTTTGTCTCATTATCTTGCAAAAATTTGTGCAATCTTTCAAAAGGCTCACAGTTGTTTTTTTGTTTTTCGTTTTCCCAGTAATTGATCTTTTTTTACCATTGCATCAGTTTTCTTTGCTACATAAAAAATATCAGAAATACTGAACTGCATGGACAAATTCCAGATGTTGAGTTTTTCAAAAATATCACTTAAATATACCAGCTTCAAAAGCTAATCAAATTCAGTAAGTACTGAAGACAAATGCGATTAGAGTTCGATAAAAAAAATATGCAATTCTTTGTGGAGTTCAAACACACGAGACAAAAAATTTCCCCGTGAAAGCCACCGTACTTCAGTATGAAGCAATAGGTTCTCATGTAGGCTCCCCATATCCTGGCATAGAATTTTAAACTAGTGAGATTTTTGTGGCCTAGTTTTGATGAAATTTACAACTTGTACACTCTGATCAAGGACCTCTTGAAGTTCCTCAGGGAGGTGCTTAGCCGCCAAAGCCTCTCGGTGAAGGACACAATGAGTGAACTTACACTCAGTAGCAACCGTTTAAATATGGCCTACCAGCCCTGTGATGTGATGTGTTTAATGGCATCCATGCTTACTCATGTCAACAGTTAGGTACGGAACCGTTATAACTGAAGTTCACAAATCGTATAAACTTACCTTGGATTTTGGAGTTTTTCCTCTATTTATATTTTAAGATTTGTTTTATTTTGTTGGTCCCGCGTACCCCCTAAAAACTTTCGCATACACCCAAGGGGTACGCGTACCACAGTTTGAGAACCACTGCTCTATAGGTTAAAAAAAATGTATTTGAACGTGATGGGGTTGAAGAAAAAGTATTTTATTAACGATTGAAAATTTGAACTATATATATGTATATATATATATATATATATATATATATATATATATATATATATATATATATATAATAGAAAGAACTGAAAAAGAGTGACTGAATAGTATGGTGGATAAAACACTAGGCTACTAACATAAAGATTTTGGGTACAATCCTTGATAGGGTCATCAAATTTCTGTGAGTATGTATTTTCTGCCTCAGGTTGATTCATTTTGTGAAAAAGAGTTCCTAGGGTCAAATCTAGCATAGTAATGGACAGTCGAAATGCTGGCCATATTATCTTCTTTGAATACTTGGAGACCTCAAGTGTGGCAGCTCATACCCTTATACCTACTGTGCCCTCTTAATAGTATAAAAGGATTGTTATGGTTACCTGGGTAACATCCTGTTCAAAAGCTGTTCAGTCTTTTTCTTTTCCATATCGAGTTGTTCGGTTCGTTCTCGTATTAAATCTTCCAAGTTATTTGAATACTTTTCGAGCATTTGGAACATTGTATCCACAAAATTTACTTTCCTGAAACAATAAACAAATATCCTAGAAAGTAGTTATCAACCACAACACAAGATTTTTATGTTTATCTATTGGATGCTTTTTATGGTAAGAAATACTTATAATTTAGAGCTTAAAGATACGCTTTTAGCCGTTTTGAAAAAAAACCCAGATATTTTCCTAAAAGATGTACTTAAGTTATGAAATCCAGTTTTGTATATTTTTTTTTACAATTTACTACTGCTTATCCAGCTAGCGAAAATATTGAGAAAAATCTCAACAGTATATATGTAAAAATATTTTATTTAAGAATGGAAAAACAAAATAAAATGCTCTTGAATATTTTAGTCCATTACGTTCAGTGAAACCTAATTAATTACTTTTTTAGTTTATGACTAATTGAACATTAAATTTTGTAAATTTGTAAAAAATCACTGAGACAGAACGTTTTTGATCGCTCTGTGGCGATCTTTATCAGGATCTTCTGCTTGGAGTTGTTGTTATGTTAAGCGGTGATGGTTTTAAAGGCAGGTTTTCGATAGTATCAAAGAGTATGTATGATTTGTATTGGGTTTGTTCATTTAATATGTATTTAAAATAAAATAATTAAAACATTAAAAAATTTATTAATATTTTAAATGAAAAATGTTTTGTACATAACAATTATTAAATTTATTTATTTTATCTACTATAAGAATATTATAAAAAAATTTTTTTCTTAAAAATTGTAGGTATAACTACTTTTAAAACTAATAAATCATGATCCATTTCTACAAGCTAAAAGATTTAAATTATAATTTTATTGATTAGCAGAGAGTTATTGCTTATAAATTGTATATTACAGAGTTGATTATAGTATACTCGTATAGGATCATGATGGGTAGGGTAGGGATAATGGGCTTAGGCGCCTGAAATTGTACTCATTACACACCCCATTAAATGGGCGATAGGAAAAGGATAAGTGGAAATGGTTGGACTAAAAAAAAGAACCTAACTATCTCCAGGTATTAGGGATAGGAAAAATTATGGCATCATGTAGATAAGGTAACTGTTTCTGAAATAGAACTACTCTCTCTCTAAAGGAATGGAAGGTTTTTACCAAATACACTTTCATGTAGAAATAAAAATAAAAAAAAACAGCTTATATAAATTAAAAACAATTCAAGTCCTACTTAAATCAACAAAGAAAATTTAACCTTACATTCTTTTTACTTTATAACTATAATTAGTATAAATATGTATATACATATGTCAGAATAAGAATATTAAGTGGGAAAATAGAAAGCGAATTTCTTTGCAATTTTCCATTTTCTTTTTTATGTATGGTGTTGGACTGTTATCTTATTTGATACTATTTATGAGCTTTTTTTTGTCGCTTGAGTTGTGTTGTAGTTTTTTTCGCTTTTCTTTCGCATTGCCTGTTTGTGAAGCAGGGTTCGGTAACGTTAATCCAGTTTGTTTGTTTATTTTATTCTTTTCATTCATTTTTATTCCCAGAGAATTATTTATGATATTGTATGGCAACCAAGGCAACAATTTAAGGTTATACAATGGAGGTTTTTCAAATAGGTCTTTGAAAACTTCATTTCTAGCTAAGGAAAGTTGGCTCAGAGCTAGAAAGCGCTTGACTTCGAACATGAAGATATTCAGTTCGAATTAAACCTAGACCCCCTAAATTTTTATACCTTAGTTATTAAATAAATATTAAAAAAATACTATAATAACACCAATTGTCATCGGTTAGAAAAAATGTATTTCAATTTGATTGGATGAATAAAAACATATTTTAATAACAATTGAAAATTTGTACAAGATATACATCAGGAGAGTGCGAGCTAATAGAAGGAATTTAATTATAAATGGAATACAGAAAGAATTGAGGAACAAAATGTAGATGATAGTTGTAGGATCTACTGATCTGGTTCTGGGGATAGGGAATGGTGAATGAAAGAAATGTTGGGAGTAGTGGGTTAAGATGATAAGGCACAGAAAAGAAAAGTTTAAAAAAGGCTATGGTCAGTTTAACAACAAACATTGCAAAAGAACCTAGAAACTAATAACCAGATGAGTGGTTATTACTTACCGCCCATGATTAAGCGTTTTAAACAGATCATATACAGCATTAAAGTCTGGCCTCATATCTGGCTGTTCCGCCCAACATTGCCTCATTATATTGATTGCTTCTGGAGGAGCTGCCCCTTTGCTCACTGAAGGCCTTATTAAGGGTGGAGGTTTCTTTACTTTCTCGATAATATCTAGAATGAAAAATAGGAAATACACTTTCTTTTAAAAATTATATATAAGAGTAAAAATAAATTGTATCTAGTTTAAATTTTACAAGGCTTTATCTTTAAATTGATTTGAACCAATGTTTGCTTAAGTTTTACTTCTAACTTTCTTAAATCATATCAACATTGTTGATTTTGTTGTTAGTTAGATGCGCCAAACTATTCACTGAAATCCAAAGCAAGATTAATTCACAGCACAATTTGAAAGGACTTGAAATGTTATTTATGAGTATCGATATTTCAAGCTTCTGTATAATTCGAGCTTATTTCATTTGAGCCTATTTTATCTATTTGAAAGGAAATGAGTCTGACGTCCAAGAAATGTTTAAAGAAATGTTTATATCAATACAATATTTTTCTTCCATCCCATTCGGTTGTAGCTGTTGTTATGCTGTCATACATGTTCGGTGTTAAGTTGTGTTTGAATGTCCACATCAGTTGTTTAGATAATAGAAGGTGAGTGGGCCATAAATATCTTTCTTTATTTACGCTCTAAGTTTTGACAGTCATCAAATATCTCTTCACAAGTTCTCGCACAAATGTCTAATCTTGTGCATGATATATCAGAAAATATACTCTCTTGAAGCAAACAAATCAATCAAATAATGACGACACTCATGATTAGCTGGACAGGTCTTTATTCCCGCTATTAATAAATCCTGTTCAGGCTGTTGCCATATTGATCTGGATATGAGGGGTTTTACTGTATTAGGGCTCATTAGAAGTCCTATGTTTTCTAATGCTCAGGAACATTTTCTGTGTAATCCGAGTTTTTGGTAATCTGAGGTGTCTCGGTCCCATTCACCTCGAATTATCAAGACTCTACCAGTGGCGGACTTTGCCATGGTGCCGTCTCTAGGTACAATCCGCCCCTTTGCGAATGGGGCGTTCGCGAATTTATTGGAAACGTCCCAACGTAATATAATGCTTTTAATTTTTCACCATACGAATCCGTTTTCATGCCTGTTCAAAGAAATGCATAGTAAAAAAAAAATTAACTGTTAATAATGATGCGCTTTGAGATTAAAAAATATGTTGGTATTCATGCAATAATGCATTTTACGTGTAAATTAATTACCGATTACCATGACAACCATAGTTTACTGTCCTAATGCAATATTCATAAACGTAAAGTACATTATATATTGGACACTATATTTTAATGAAATATACTTTGAAAATATACATACATTACTTCACTTTCATATTTATTGGTGAAGACAATTGATAATAAGGACACTTTTAAGATTAGAAAGTGTTATTTATTACACACAAGATTAAGAAGTAATATTTTCAGCCTCTTAGTATTAACAAGAGCAATTTTTACTTTTTGAATAATACGAGTAGTTTATAATGAAAACATTTCGTAAAAATTAGACTTATACACTTTCTAAGTGGAATATGGTGGTTAAGGTTTAATATTTATATAAATATTGCAGAAACAAAACTTGTAGCCTAAGTATGAATAAAAACATTTATTCTTACATTAAACGTTTACGTCTTGCTTTGTTAATTGAAAATTCTTCTAATAAATTAAAATCTTCTATATTAAAAAAATTATTTTGGTTCCATCAATAAAATTAAAAAACAATAAAATAAAAGGAAGTTTTCTATTCTCAGGGGGGGGGCTCCCTGCTGGAGCCGCCACTGATTTAACTGAGGTTCACATTATGACATTCACCAAATTTAACTAGGTACTATTACTATTGTCACTGAAACTCATCGGTACAAAAAAAAACTGCTGCCGCCTGCCGCCCCCTCGAGGCTGCGCCCATAGGCACGTGCCTAGTGTGCCTAATGGGAAGTCCGCCACTGGACTCTACTGTATATATAAAAGCTTACTGAGACAGCATTTATATGATTTTGTCTCTCTTTCAACATCATGAGTGCTCCCTGAGGTAATGATGACTACAGTGAGATACTGATGATGACTTAAAAGCAGTTGACAACTTTCTGTTTCAGTAAGTTGAAAAAGTACTTTAATTTTAAGTTCAAGTAAATTGTGCTGTACAAAGTTTTCATCTTGATCAACAAACAGCATGAGGATTAGTTAAAAAAATGAAAAAGTTGATTAAATCTTATAGAAATTAGGTACACTTATAGAAATTAATAAAACATTATGTAAGTTTATCAAACTATTTCAAATTTAATAAAACTGTACCAAAGTTACCTAAACAAAATCCATGTTTATTATACAGAATGAAAGTTGGTTAAACAGCATAGTCATTTATTAAATAATATGAAAGTAACATAATCAGCATGGATACTTATTATAGTATGAAAGTTAGCTAAACAGCATGCACATTCATTAAACAATATTAAATATCTAAACCAAGTACACGTTCATGGAATTGAATGTAAGATAACTAAACAAAGTGGACGTTTATTAAGAAAACCACAAGGTTTAAGTAAACATTGACATATGTTTAATTAGAAAGATAAACTAAACATAATTAGCATTCATTAAACAGTATGAAAGTAAACTACAAAATGACTAAAACAATGAAAATGAACATTTCAAATAACTAAACCAGTTTAAAGATAAGTAAACAGTATAAGGTGTATTAAACAATAGAAAAGTTAACTGAATATAAATGTTAACCAGGGATCGGTCCTGCTGTTAGGTTAAATCTAACAATTTTAGTATTTTTTAAATAGAACCTTTTTTGAGAAATCGTTTTGCATTATTTTAGTAAATATAAGTTTTTTGTTGTTTTAAAGAGTTTTGTAAGGTTATATTGTTTGGATTTTTTGTTATATTTTATTGTAATAATATTACAATATTTATTGTAGTATTATTACAATAAAATATTTTAGTGTAATAATATTACCATAATATATTTTATTGTAGTAATAATAATTGTATTTTATTTACAACATAATGGAAATTTATATAAAGATTTTGTCATTGCTTGCTGAAAGTGTTGGATAAAATTTCAGTCATTCAAAGACGTCACATCAGATTAGTCTTATGCTTCCATTAAACATTTAGAAAAAGACGGGCATGAAGTATATTTGGAAACAGAGGAGATACATCATCCAATCCTCATTTATTCATTGTGGATTGTTGAGTTTAGGTATAAATAATGCACGAAAAAATCTTCTGCTCGAATACTGATAACATGTTGACCAGAAACACTTTTACTACTCAACTAGGGAAACAATCGATCCTCGTCTATTAAGACGAGCACCTATAACAGTATACCAATACCTCTGAAGTAGAAGATAAAAGATATCACTGGAATTGAGTCAACTAATCATCAATCAAGACGGTTAGTTGGTTAACTGTTACGGCAAGAAGGTTGGCTGTAAGTACTGTCCTGTAAGAAAAAACTGATTAATCCAGGCCGTTGCAATGAATGCGGCAACACAGTATGCAAGAAACACTGCTTCAGTCACAGTGGTTTGTGGTGAATAACAAACTTTACAAGTGGACACAGATGATTAAATATGCACTGTATTTATTTGTAACATTGATAGCATATGTCGGAAAAATATTCAAGACTATGATTAAAAATGTATTGTTTAGTATATGTATTTATAGCTTTGTTATTTTAGCAAAACTATTATTTATAACTATATATTTCCAATTAATAGTTTGTATTACCTTGTTTAAAACATCGTAAGCTATCTTCGGTGATTGTAATTGCTAAAACTCACCACATAAAACGGAATCAAGAGAAAATGACTTGTGTTAGATTCAACCTAACACGGGACCGATGGCGTGATTTTTTATAGCTCGACTGATGACGGGTTAATAAAGCTGTCTGAAAATTTAAAACATTGAATTTTATTGTCCATGTTGATTGGAAAAGCTTTAATGTTTATTAAAGTAATTAATGTTAGGTCTACTGAATGATAAAATTCAAGTTGATAAATGTTACCAAAGTTATTATGTCACTATATGAGTTATAAAAATAAGAATAGAATACCTTCTGGAGAAAGTGACAGCATGCAAAATGGCTCCCCTCTTACTACTACTTCTTGCATTATGATAGCAAAACTGTAGACATCCCCTGGTTGAGTTCCTTGCTGACGCAGTGACTCTGACCTCAAAAGTTCAGGTGCAGTCCAAAGCAAGTCTGAAAATTGTTAAGGATTTTACACTACAATATGGGCAATACAACAAGAAGTAATATAATCAAAACTTGTTTAAAGTCAATTCCTACCTAGGTAAAAAAAAAAAATTTAGATACTTTTTATTAAATAATTGTAATTATTTTAAATAAGATAACATAATGTATGTGTTAAAAAAGCTGTTCTAGTACATAACCTATAACATAAAATCAGCTGTTTTATGAAATCATATGTTATCACTTATTTTAAGCCCAATGGTACGAAATCACTATATTACTTATTTCGCCTTGTTTGTGAAAAGTTGTTCTCCCTTATACAACTAATATGAATGAATTGTTATTTGAAAAAACAGTAATAACTTCAAGTATCATCTACTAAAATTTAAAATAAATGTTTTTGAACTTGAGTGAACGAATAAAAAGTATTTTATTAATGATTGAAAATTTTAACCGGATATATATATATATAGTTCCAGCATTAGTCTTTGAGAATGCTGGAACTATACACCGGCGAAAAGCTTCAGCATAATTGTAAATGTTGAATAAAATATATCTTGATTATGAACTTTTTAAAGATATTTAATAATTATAACAAATCAAGAAAAAATAATCATCTTTATTATAATATATATATATATATATATATATATATATATATATATATATATATATATATATATATATATATAAAGAGTGGACTAATAAAAGGAATTGGAAAAAATACAAAATTAGAAATCCAAATAACAGAAAATTAAAATCTAATGTCCTATTGCTAATCTGTTTGTCAACTACTACTGTATATATGTATATACAGACCTGACAATATTTTAATTATAAAATAAAAAGTAGCTAAAATAATTTCTTTTGACCTCAGTAGGAATTGACTTAAATTTTTTTTCTATATTAGTTTTTTTATATTGCACTATAAAAAGTTAGAGTTAAAAATTTGTAGAAAATTTAATAATGAAATTATGGGTAATTTTGCCCAAAATTATTGCAAGCACCAAAACTGGAACAAACAAAATGAATGCCACTTGCACAAGTGGGTTTTCCCCTTTTAATAAAGATGTATAAAAGTTTGTAGTGTTATGAAGTTTGTAGAAGTAGGATTTACTAAGTACAATCCTTGCACATACTATTTACCCCAAGTACTTACATTCAAGATTAAGATCATGAAAGATTTAAATTAGGGAGATTTCACAATAGCAGACATGAGGTCGGTGTTTTGACAAAAATGGACAAATATAAAGTTCATTTAAATATATATCAAGAAAGACCAGGAAAATTAATATAATTACAGTACAAATCAGGTATTAAAGTGCTAAAAAGAGATTAAAATGATTTTTTTCAGATTTGTGAACTTTTTAAACTTTGTAGCTCATATCTTCGAATCAACTAGAATAATCACAATAGATTTATTTATATGACAGACAAAATATAGCTATTTAGAAAAGGATTTTTTGACATTATAGATTTCAACAAAATAAAAAAAAAATTAACCAACTTTGTTATAGCAATATTTAAGAATTTTGATAACAGTTAACAATTTTTTAAATATTAAGAACTGTTGAAGCAAGAAGTTAGAGTGCAATTTGATTGCGTTCTTATTGATATCACTTGGCAAAAAATTACTATTTAGTGATATATTTCAGCAATGAAAGATAGTGCTGAAAATATCAGTAAGTAGTGGTTTTTTTGCAGTGATGTACATAGACAAAAATTTCATCGGAGTTAGGGGGTTCATTGGAGTTCCACCAGGAAAGTTTTAGATATTTATGACTTTAAAACACAGGCTTTAGGTATATTTTGGATTTCATTTGAATCATAGTTTAAATAAAGGGTTATCATAAAAGAATGGCGGGGTTTCAGTAATTATAGGAAATTTAATAATAAATACAAAAAACCTCTTAACCACAAACTTTCTTTATTTTACCTTTATGTACATTTCAGTTACAAAGTAACCATCCTCAGAGGGATAACATACAAAGACTCTTACAGATAACATACAGAGTCTTTGTATGTTATCCCTCTGAGGACTGTTACTTTGTAACTGAAATGTACATACTGGTAAAATAAAGAAAGTTTGTGGTTAAGAGGTTTTTGTGTATTTATTATTAAATTCAACCACAGTATATTCCTAATAAATAGTATAGGAAATTTGTAAGGAAATTTTTAGATGTTATATTGGTATCTCTGAAAACCTCCAATCCAAAAGTTTGATTATAAGCTATTTTAACCTCAACATCAGTTCTTGTATTGTTGGTGCAATGAGTTTAGTGAGTTACTATGTTCTCGGATAAAGATAAAACAAAGTGTTTTATTGATGGCTGAATTAAAACCCATAATTTTAGTTCAACGTGAGTTCCGATGTGAATTTGGAAAAGATCCACGACAAAAAATTAATATGACATGTTGGTTTTAATAATTTGAAGAAACTGGATCAGTTAAGAAACAGAAATCAACCAACAGACCAAATGTACCAGACGAAACGGTTGAACTAATTGGACAATCGGCAATTAGAAGTCCTGGAAAGTCCATCCCTCATCGAACCGTTGAATTAGGTATTTCAAAAACAACAGTTCACAAAGTTATACATAAAAAACTCGAATTTGACGCTTATAAAATCCAGATACTGCAGGAATTAAAAACCAATGATGGAGTAAACTGTTACAATTTCGCTGTTGAAATATTGGACAGAATCATTTTTAGATGATATAATTTTTACAGATGAAGCTACTTTCCATGTGAATAGATGTGTTAACAGACACAATTCATGAATATGGGGTTCTAAAAGTCCGCACACAATTGTTGAGAAATGCGGTTTGGTGTGCTGTGATGAAAAATTGAGTAATAGGGCCTTTCTTCTTTGCTGAAAAAACAATTGATGGAGTTGTGTATCTTTACATGTTAACCAATTATTGCTTTCCTCAGCTAGATGAACTCGAAAACATTCATTAACTTCATTTCCAACAAGACGGTGTTCCCCCACACTTCAGTGCATTGGTCATGGACGCTTTGAACAAAAAATTTGGAGATCAATGGATACTTGGCAAGGAACTATGCTGTGGCCTCCAAGTAGTCCAGACCTGACACCTTGTGATTTTTGTGTGTGAAGGAACATCAAAAGCGTTGTTTATTCACAAAAAATCGCGACCTGAACCACTTAAAGCACAGCATTAATGAAGAAATGACAACCATAACCGAAGAAATGGTAACAAATGTTTGAAGAGAAGTTGAGTATTATTTAGACATTTGTCAAGAGACTAAGGGGGCAAATATTGAAATTTATTAATTATGTAATTAAATTTTTAGTTTTATTTAAAAAAACCTTCAAGTTACAATTTAATTCTTCAAAATAAAAAAAATTATAACCTGAGATTCTTGATTAAAATTTAAATAGTTATTGCAGTCATGGGCTTAAGCTAATAAAGTAATAAATATACTGCAATGTTTGATAAGACCTTTAGGTAAATACCTCTTGCAGTTTTCTTGGGTGGGATGATGTTCTGGTACTCATAGAATGCTAACAGACAATAATCCGTTATCTTAAGCACCCATCTTGCATCAATTACGCAATTTCTAGAAGTGAGGGCACCGTGCACTCTGTGAGGAATAGAATGCAGGTATCTCATCCCCTGGAAACAACAAGACAATTAATATGTTAAGTAAGCAATTACACAGTTTCTAGAAGTGAGGGCGCCGTGCACTCTGTGAGGAATAGAATGCGGGTATCTCATCCCCTGGAAACAACAAGAAAATTAATATGTTAAGTAAGTAATTACGCAGTTTCTAGAAGTGAGGGCGCCGTGCACTCTGTGAGGAATAGAATGCAGGTATCTCATCCCCTGAAACAACAAGACAATTAATATGTTAAGTAAGCAATTACGCAGTTTCTAGAAGTGAGGGCGCCGTGGACTCTGTGAGGAATAGAATGCAGGTATCTCATCCTCTGAAATAACAAGAAAATTAATATGTTAAGTAAGCAATTATGCAGTTTCTAGAAGTGAGGGCGTCATGCACTCTGTGAAGAATAAAATGCAGGTATCTCATCCCCTGAAACAACAAGAAAATTAATATGTTAAGTAAGCAATTACGCAGTTTCTAGAAGTGAGGGCACCGTGCACTCTGTGAGAAATAGAATGCAGATATCTCATCCCCTGAAACAACAAGAAAATTAATATGTTAAAAATGTTGTAGAAATACAGTAAGCAATTTTGTCTTATATTACTTGATCATACAGAATTATGTACTCGTTCGAAAATGATAATATCTGGCTCATAAGTGAATTAAAAGAAATAAAATTCTGAATAATTGTTTTGCTCTGATATAACATTATGTTTTTTCAGGTTGTCATAGTAACATGGGAAGTATATGTATAAGAAAATTTATATGTGTTGCTGGTAAAGTGGGCATGACTGGATACAAATATGTGGTCTTTCACCAACCATCCGACAAGTAAGTAATATTTTGCTTTCTGTCATCCTGCTTTGGAACGTAATAATTAATTGATTCCATCTACACATGAGCTACTAGTTTTTATCTAAAAACACTTGTTTGTACATATGTTAGTATGTTATACTTGGCTATAGTAGCACTGAGTATTATGATTGTTGAGGAGGCCTATCTAGGGAGGTGTGTCCCAATGTCAACCAAGCAACCCTCCCTAACCAAAAACAACAATGAGGGCAGTTACAGACCGAATTGACAATAGGATACATCTCCATATAGTAGGTTGTCTGTTTACATACAAATTTTTTGGAGTTGTGGAAACCTAAGGGAGCCAAACAATATGATTACCTTTACTATTTATTAGGAATATACTGTGGTTAAATTTTATAATAAATTACACAAGAACCAATTAACCACAAACTTTCTTTATTTTACCCTTATGTACTAGAGTCTTTATAAGTCATCCCTCTGAGGATGGTTACTTGGTAACTGAAATGTATATAAGGGTAAAATAAAGAAAGTTTGTAGTTAATAGGCTTTTGTGTATTTATAAATATGATTACCTGTTTGTTTTGTATTTAAAAACAGAAAAAATCAATAACTTTCTACAGGAAAATGTTTTCGGATAGTTTAGTCATCATTCTTCATCACCTTCCAAACCAGGAAGTTTTGCTACTCATTTTTAATCCTGAATTTATTTTAACGATTTTCCTACAGCGGCACCAGGAGATAATTCTCTTAATCCTCTATTTCTCTATAAAAATACCTAAACAATTCTTTACTCACCTTATGAAATTCTATGAAAAACATTTGTTTGCCTACTATATGAGTTACATTTCTATGATTTATATTTAGTTTGTAGTTTTGACATGTTTATATCTGTTCCCTTGATGGAAGCTAGAGTTTCTTTTATGATTTTACTTTCCTTGGCTTTGATTTTCTTAGTCAGATCCTTTCCAAGGCTTTAGGCGGGAAAACAGTTGAGTAATGTCATTGTCTAGACTAATAATCTTTACTGATGTTGAAACTATTCACTCACCAAGGTACTTAAAGATATATGTTGAATATTTTCATACATACACATACACACTCACACACACACACACACACACACACACACATACACACACACACGCACACACATACACACACACACACTCACACACACACACACACACACACACACACACACACACACACACACACACACACACACACACACACACACACACACACACACACACACAAACACAAACACACACACATACATTTTGTGTTTATTTAGCTTTTTGTTGTACACTAAATTAATAAGGAAGTTTATGTTATTGTTGTATCTACACCATAAACGTGTTTACATCTGTAAACTAATTAACTACACATGTAAACACATTGTGGTTACATGACAAACTACACATGACACATTGTGGTTATCATGTCTCATCAAACACTATTATTAACTGAAGGGTAGGTCACTGGTAATAGGCCACCAAGTCACCTAAACAGAGAATGTTGTTTTGTTGCTAATTGATGCTGGTGACAAGGAGATTTTGTAATCAATAGTTGATGTATTTTGTTAGGTTCATATTTTGTTTTTAAAATATGAATACTTGTTTGAAATATTTTAATTGATTATGAAAAAAGTTTAAAGGAAAGTAAAAACAAGTATTCTGTAAATATATGTTATAGAAATAGAGGCCATACTCACAAAGTAGGTTAGTGTAATTAAAAATATTATTGGAAAGTAGTTTTAATATGTAAACAAATACTTTAAAACTATAAAAAGAACTATAAATTAATAAAATATTTTCTTGATTTTTAAAAATAAAACTTATCAGTATATACTTCAGGGGCATAGCCAGGACGATGTATTAGGGGGGGGGGGGGGCACGGCCAAGAGGTTCAGGGGGTGGTGCACCCTGAGGAAATTTTGAACATTTTACCTCTAGAAATCTTATTTTATGCTATTTTGGCATTTAAAATTACACAATTGTTGGGCCGTCAAGAAGCTTTTTAGCTAAAACATACTAGACTACAAAAACATTTTGTAATAATTAGTTTTGCTTCCTAGAAGTTTTGTTATTGGTGGAGTGGAATGAATTTGTTTTATAGGTTATTATTTTTCTGGTAAAGTTAATTGGTTTGGCCCTTTGCCCAATGTACTTGATATAATGGTTTTCATACCTATTCTGAAAGTTAATTTTTAAGTTCTTTCTTTACATTACTTTTGTAACTCTGATATTAAGTAAGTAAAATAACAGTATCAAACTCTTGGCTACAAGTGGAACCCTTGCTCCTGAAAAAGTTTGAAATGAATAAAAGTTTTATTTTCATTATGTTAGGTATTTTTAAATTGTATAAAATGTTCACAATTAATGTGTAAATATTAATCTATTATTGTACCTATTATAACTGTTACTAACTACGATAAATATATGACCACTATGTCTATGGTGTACTGCTACCACTATTTGTTTGAAAGTTAGGATTATTTTACATACAAAAATCTAAAACGTAATAATTAAAAGAACAATACATCAAACAATAACTGCAAACAACAGTTAGTCTCAACGAAGATCTTCCAACAATTTTTGACTCTTAGAAAGTGTATAAATAGTTTGTATCTTTTTATAACAATGAATTAAGTCAAAGAAGTTCATATATTCACTGGTAGATCGTGTAAAAATCTAGATTTTCTGTCGCACTACCGAAAATGCATATCTCCATAGCTCCTGACAAATGTTGCACTAGCTAAACGTTATTAATATTAATTCAATAGAACATATAAAATACTTACCCTAACTAGATCTGTCAACAACGACAGCCTAAAGCTCCAGTCAAGTTTGATTTCGTCCTGTACCAGTACATCTTCAAGAGATCCTCTACTGCACCACTCCCAGACCACAGCAGGTCTGGTAGGGTCTGTTAAACAGCCAATCAGAGGGTTTACATTTTCATGCCTCATACCGTGGAGCTGTAATGAAACAGTTATATTTAAAACTTACAGTTTTTGTGTAGTACATCTTGAGGTTTTTTTTTATAAATCAATATTTTTGATATCACTTAGCAAAGAAACCACTACTTACTGACATTTTTCAGAAGATGGGTTTCACACTCTCAGTGCATTGTTCAATGCTGTGAGTCATGGACTGAACTATTGCTCAGGTCTTTTTGTAATGGTTTGAGTCTGTGGTGTATTGGTGTTCTGTGGTGTATTATTGTTCATAGAGCAGCTGTTAATTATGTGTTCAAACATAGTATTTCATTGTGAGTGTGTTTTGTCACAAAAATGCATAACATTAACATATCACGTCAACACAACACAAAAAATAACTTCCTCATACATCTAAAAAACACTTACACAGTACAAAAATACACCATAACAAACACGACAGGGCAGGAGTATACAAGATCACATGCAACGACTGCCCCAGCATCTTTTTCATAGGCCAAACAGAAAGAAACTTTATCACTTGATACATGGAACACATTAAAGACGTAAAAGCACAACCAAAATTAAATTCGCCATACACATACAGAACACACTACACACATACACCAATATAGAACCTAATCTAAACATTCTTCACTACATCAAAAAAAGCACCAAACTAAACAGAACAGAAAACTACGAGATATACAAACACCATAAAAACCAGTCACAACACATTATAAACGACAAAACACACTCACAATCAAATATTTAATATAATATATTAATATAATATAATTATATTTAAATATAATTTGAACACACAATTAACAACTACTCTATGAACAATAATACAACACAGAATACCAATACACCACAAACTCACAGCAATACAACACACTAGAGCAACAATCTTGTCCATGAGTTACAGCATTGAACAATGTACTGACCTAATGAGAAATAAATCTGCTGAAAAATATCAGTAGGTAGAGGTACTTATAAGTGATACCAAAAGTAGTTAGTTAAATTTAGTTGCTTTAGTACAATAAAATAATTTGGCCAAATGTGTTTTCATACAAAATAAAAATTAGTTACATGAAAATAATAATATGCATGAGTCATGGTTTAGTCATGTTTAGTAATCTTGTTTGATAATGGAAAAGTGAAACACATTTCAAGTAAACAATTAGCATTAGATAAATTACTCATTGTGGTTAAATGAAGTTTATAGTAAAATCCAAAGAATTTCACAAGTACCCTAAATTATTGTTTGGATTTTATTCATCCATATGTATAAGGCAGCTGTGGTCGGATGTCATATATAGTTTGCAATGTATTTTATGTGTAGTTGTATGTTCAAAAATCTGTATTGAATTACACCCAGCAGCTGGCGATAAGCATAAAAAGTTTCATTTTTCTACAAGTAAGCTAATAGTTTTCCCTTAGTTACTCAAATAATTCCTTATATTTATTCAGTGAATCCCGGATGATTACAACAAGTAACTTTACTAGAATTATCTTTCCTTACTTTCCAAATGGTGAATTTAATTCCACATGGGTATTACCATATGTTTGTCA
Organism: Prosapia bicincta; assembly: GCA_036971475.1. Taxonomy (NCBI): domain Eukaryota; kingdom Metazoa; phylum Arthropoda; class Insecta; order Hemiptera; family Cercopidae; genus Prosapia; species Prosapia bicincta. The sequence continues at coordinate 980,817 of JBAIZL010000105.1, forward strand.
CTAAATAGTTTCATATATTAACATTACGATATATTTGCTAACAAATAGTTTCATATATAAAAAAGTTTAAAATTGTAGTATATAATCTTCTTACAACCTACTGCCAGAAAAAACATTTTTCAGTTTAAATGTATCTTTGTATTTCACACCAACCAAACAAATTTGAAAGTTTAATGACTTGTTAGGTACTGTAATTTAACAGTAGTTTTATAATCTATATAAAATTGAATGTGCATTTATGGTCACAATACAAATACAATTCCGGGGCGTCATACAAATGTAGTAAGATTCAATGGATTTGTATATTCAGTGGTTTGTTGGATTCATTTCTTTGTCAGGAGTATTATACGCTATATAAAACTCGAACTTCACTACCAAAAATCGATTGCATTTTGTATTAATTTGTTGAAAATTGTAAAACTTTTAATAACAAAAATTTTAATAAATTATTTCCTCCTTTAAATAATATACTACATTCCTTTGTATACTAATATTTTACATAATAATTACAAATGAACTTTTTTCATTATAGTTTCTATTAATTTTCAAAAAAATATTTCTTAATTTCTTAAGTAAAATTAAACATGTATATATATATATATATATATATATATATATATATATATATATATATATATATATATATGAAGTTAATATATTACTATTGTAAGTAATTGTATCCACCATTAAGTGCAATAATTTTACCTTGAGTGATGAGGCGCCTTTCGGTCACTTGACCATTGTCGAATCACTGATATTTTTCTCTTTTCGGTCCGTGATATTGGTATTTGTTGACGTTACACGCACTTTCTCTTGATCTGTGTGTATGATGTTTTTATATAGTATGTCTTCTGTATATGTTGTTTGTAGATTCATTAAATTGTTGTGTATGTTTTTATAAATGTGGTATTTTTCTAGTGAGTTTAGTTCTATTGGGTTATTATTTATTTCAAGTATGGTTAGGTTATTTTCGTAATTTGTTATTTCATGTTTATGTGATATTTGGTGTGCTGCAACATTTGATACTTTTGAATTTTTGTTTTTGAATGCTTTATAATGTTCTTCAAATCTTATTTTAAATGTTCTGGTTGTTTTTCCTATGTAAAAAGCGTTAGTTGTTGCATGTAATTTTGTAAATTCCTGATAGGTTTGTTTTTCTGAATTTGTTTTGTGGTTTGTGTTATTAAGTATTTTATTATTTTGTTGTTTGGTTTGTATGTTGGAGTGTAGTATTCTTTGTTGTATATATTTGTTATTTTTTCTATTTTGTTATTGGTGTATTTATATTTTAGGTAGATTTTTTTGTTTTCATTAATTTTGTGTTCCGGTTGTAGTGTTGTGTTGAGGTTAGGTTTTTTTGTGAATTTATTGTATATATTTTTTATGTGTTTGTTGTATCCATTTTCTATTGCTATTTTTGTAATGTTATCTAATTCTTCATTTAATTTTTGTTTGTTATCCTGTGTGTATTTTATTGCTTTATTTATCATGTTACTGTAAGTGTTAATTTTGTGTGTCCAGGGGTGGTTAGATTTGTAGTGTATTGTGGTGTTGTTAGAAGTAGGTTTCCTGTATACTGTAGTTTCTATTTTATTATCATTTATATTTAAAGTGATGTCGAGAAAGTTGATTCTTCTATTTGTTTCTGTTTCAACGGTGAATTGTATGTTTTCGTTGTATGTATTTAGTTTGTTTAATATTATGATGTGTTCGTTGTGAATGGTAGGTTGGTATATTACAAGTATATCGTCTACATACCTTGTCCATAGTGAAATATTGTGTGTGTTTATTATAGGTTTAATTATTATTTGTTCAAAGTGTTGTAAATATATTTCTGACAGGACAGATGGCATGGGTGAACCCATGGGGAGTCCAGTTGTTTGTTTATAATATTTATTGTTAAATTGGAAGTAATTTTGGTTACATATGTGTTTGGTTAGCGTAATGATACTATCTATTATGTTTATTTTTCGTTATTGTGTATTAGTTTGTTTTTTATTATTTCTATGGTTTCTTCTATTGGGATACTAGGGTACATGTTAGTTATGTCATAACTTATTATTTTTGTGTTGCTGTTTGTTTTTATCGTTTTTATTTTATTAATTAATTCATATCCATTTTTTATATTGTATGTGTTGTTGATATGTATTTTAGATCTTATGATTTTGTCTAGTATTTTTGCGATTATGTAAAATGGTGCTGTTGTGAAATTTATTAGTGGTCTAAATGGTGTGTTGGGTTTGTGGATATATATATATATATTGTATCTGCTAAAAAAATAAAATAACTCATTTAAAAACTTAAAAAGTCAATTTGGTAATGAATTTGTTTTAAAAAATAATAAAGGTTTCACTGTTAACTAATAATATTATAAATAAGTCAATTCTTGATTGAAATATTTTGAATTTGTACTCTTGGCTTTAGTGTAAATTATTATTAACATTGGTGATACATAAAATATGATGATTACCATTATAAGGATGTCCATAGATTTTCCTTTTAATTCAAAAGTATTTCCTTGACTGGGAAGCGCTTTGAGTTGCACCAAATCCCCCTGCATTCAATAAACATGCATTTTGAATTAATTCTTTCACACATCAACTCATTAGTTATGCAAATGTTTACTAGACTTATCAATGTAATTATTTGTATATCTGAGTGAAAACTATTTGATTTGAGTGGTGGATGATCTTCGGCAATGAAATGACTGTTACGAAACGTGTCTACAAGTAAGCAAATAGTTTTCCCTTAGTTACTCAAATAATTCCTTATATTTATTCAGTGAATCCAAGATGATTACAAGTAACTTTACTAGAATTATTGTTGGGTCATCCATGTAAGTTATATAAGACACAAGAATAGTTATTTAAAATAAAATTGCTTTTTTAAATCATAAAAATAAGATTTTTTATTAATTTAATATCATCTAAAAATATTGCTTTCACCATGTTAAGAAAACATAATTATCTCGGCACATAGCGATTGAAAACGTCCTGTCTCAGTAAGTTTTAACAAATTTACTAAATTTAAAGTTCAGATACTCATAAACTATTGTTTTAAGTGATTAATAAGATTCACCGAACGCAATGGACTACAAAATTCAAGAATTATTATCTCAATAAAGATGTTGTCCTAATTGCCCACTATTTGGGTTTAACAATATGAAATACAAAAAGCAATTGTTTGGTGGTCTGTTAGTGTTATATCTAATAAGAAACTGTAAGTTTATAAAAGAATCAATATAAACGAATTTGACTTAAATTGATACTGTAGCAGAAATAAAAATTTGAAAATTTGGTGTAATGTGCAAATTCAGAGAGAAAATTTAACCAATTATCATTTTAACAAATTTGAGCATCTGTGGTGTAATTTTTTGTTTAAAATAAATAAAACCTCTTAACAACAATAGCATTTTATTTAAATCCTCGTGTACTTTTCGATTGCAATGCAACCATCTTTAGAAGTATTTATTACAAGAATAGCATTATTATTTATTCTTGGAATAAATTCCTCTGAAGATGATTGATTTGCAATAACAACGTAAAAAAGGATTTATGTAATAGTTTTTGTGGTCAAGAGGTTTTACTTATTTAAAATAAAAGATCAATGTACTTGATAAAAAGTACAGTTTGCCAGACACAATTTCATATTTTTACGTTTTTGATAGGTAATGCACTCTACTGGGAAATATGCAAACTATCAGGACTCATTAGAGATTTAGAGAATTTCACAGTAATAAAATTAAATTATTGGTGTACTGTTATTGACGATTAATATTTAAAACAAAATATTGAATTTAAATTCCAATGATATTGAAATTAATAATAGAATTGAAAAGGAAATAATTTTAAAATATATTTTTAAAACCCACAAAAGTTCAAATACTAAATTCTAAAACTGAGATTGACGATCTGAAAACCTAATGATGTTGGATTTACACCACTTACATTATACCGCGCTCTTGGATCCATAATCAGGGGCTTGTTGAGAGAAGAGGAACTTAGCGATGTGGTCCTCAGCTGTTGCGACTTGAGCGATGCTACCGATCCCTTCAGCAAGTCTGGTTTTTCGACCTCGGGCCCTCCAAACTCTTGCAGCTGTTGCAACCAGCAGCACAGCATAGTTTCTATCCCCTCGTCAACCTTTAAGAGCCACAACAGTTACCTATGACTTAGTATACATAGTTTTCTGGTATTAGAAAGCACGACTAAATACAATATAGCTACTCACCCTGCGACTGTCTGTTACTTGAGGGAATACGAAGTCTGCGGGCGTCAGCAGTATCTTGCAAGGGCCTTTGGACATCCTCTTCTTAAGATACTGTCTCCTGTTCCAACACAAGAACACAAGGGTGAATCATTAGTGTGTTACGGAAAATATAAAACAATTAGCTAAAAATATTTATAATGAATTAAATAGGTCTTAATTAAAATCCAACTCCTAACATACCGTGACTACGTTAACTTTGTGTTAGTATACTTATGAACTGTAATTTTGATTTTGTTTTAATTTGTTGTATTAATTGAATATATTGGTCATAATTTTCAAGGCTGTTAGAAGGGTTATTCACTCAAGCCACGATGCCCCCCCCCCCCATTTGGTCAGGATAGCTCCATAATTGTAATTTAACCTTTCAGAATTAACTAACTAAAGCTATTTACGGTAGAGCCTCGAAATTCCGAGTCCACATATTTCAGGCTTCGGTTAAAATTGAATCTATTTCTATTGGAGCCTATTTGATCTATTTGAAAGTAAAAGATGAGTCGAGCTTCCAAGATATGTTTATATCAATAAGGTATGCAAAGGAAATGAGTCGGGCTTCGAAAAATGTTTATATTAATACGGGATGCAAAAGAAATGAGTCAGGCTTCCAAGATATCTTAATATCAATACGGCATGCAAAGGAAATGAGTCGGGCTTCCAAGACATGTTTATATCAATTCGGTAAGCAAAGGAAATGAGTAGGGTTTCCAAGAAATGTTTATATCAATACGGTATGCAAAGTAAATGAGTAGGGCTTCCAAGAAATGTTTATATCAATACGGTATGCAAAGTAATTGAGTAGGGCTTCCAAGAAATGTTTATATCAATACGGTATGCAAAGTAAATGAGTAGGGCTTCCAAGAAATGTTTATATCAATTCGGTAAGCAAAGGAAATGAGTCAGACTTCCAAGAAATGTTCATATAAACTTCTTAAACTTATTAAGAGCATTTTTAATTTCTATATTATTAAGGCCATTAAAACTATTTTTCTAATGCACAGAAATGTATTTCCGTGTAATCCGAGTTTTCGGTAATTCGAGGTAATCTTGGTCCCATTTACCTCGAATAATCTACTGTACAGTGTGTGAGGTTTAACGGTGTCCCTCGTTCTGCTCTAGCATTTGACTACTAGCCTAAATGAAAACATTTTACAATACAATTATCGTCTCTTTCGTAATCGCGTATATTTCTTTGCAGAAGCAGAGCAACACATTTAAAGATCATGTCTACATCAAACTATTACAGTATTATCATTTAGTTAATTAGAGCTGTTTACACTTTAAACACGACACTGATGTTTTCTGAAGTGTTGAGTTTTGACCCCGCACTGCAGCCCAGTCCACCCTAGCGATCTCAAGGTCAGAGACACGGTTAAACCTCACGCACTGTACATACATCTTTGACAGCAATATAGAGTAAGTATAAATCGGTGATATAGTCCTTCCACTTTCTTAGCAGGTAAATGTTATACTTGATTTACTCGATGTCTAAATCTATTTGTGTAGTTTTAATGATATTAGTTGATTATTTTAATAAGAGTAAGATAAGGTATCGTAGATAATAGTTATACGACTGGAATATAAAACCTACTGGTCTTCCACCTACTTCCATATAAACCTACAGGAAGGATCCTGTAGCATCATGCATGCAGAGTCGCTGGCTAAAGTAAATCTACTCTCTATCGAGAGAGTAATTGAGTGTGTACACCCTCTCTGTAGCAAAGGTTGGATTAAGGAAGATACATAACGGTCCATGGCTACTGGAGTGGGCTTCATCCAGGGTAGAGATCTGAATGTGTATTTACACCGTGGATCTGAAGGTGTCGTACCGGAAGTTACGATCGGTTCAGGTACCTGCGAAGAAGACCTTAACCATCCCAGGAGGGCTATGTAGAGGGCCTTGGTCGAATTCATAATATTGACTTGAGGTTGTTTATATTGTCAGACCGATACCCAATCTGACCACAAAAGTTTAAACTAGGTACAGTTAACAAATAAAGTTTGTGAAGTCTAAAAACGAGAAGTACTATAACTCACGAGACATAGAAAGAGACTTGGATGCATAGGAAGGGAATGCGCCTGATCACAAACGTTTAAACTAGGTACAGTTAATAAATAAAGTTTGTGAAGCCTAAAAGCGAGAAGTACTATAACTCACGAGAAATAGGAAGAGACTTGGATGCGCAGGAAGTGAGTGCGCCTGACCACAAACGTTTAAACTAGGTACAGTTAACAAATAAATTTTGTGAAGCTTAAAAACGAGAAGTACTATAACTCACGAGGCATAGAAAGAAACTTGGATGCGCAGGAAGGGAGAACGCCTGACCACAAACGTTTAAACTAGGTACAGTTAACAAATAAAGTTTGTGAAGCCTAAAAACGAGAAGTACTATAACTCACGAGATATAGAAAGAGACTTGGATGCGCAGGAAGAGAGTGTGCCGACTAATATAAAGGTAGCTGTCTACCACTCTCGTATCCAGGCACAGTGGTTCTTGTGGAGCGGTACGTATACAAAGGGGATTTAATAACACTGAGACAGCGGGCTTATTCAGTTCTCTAAATGAAAATACGCCACCAGAGTCTCTTGCTGTGACTCGTGACTTTAGATGCAAATGCCGTGTATAGAAATACATTGTGCACCCAAAAATTTCTAGATTTTAGGTGGTTTACAAGTTTACTTACCTGGCCAATGTTGCAGCTAAAATTAGTATTACCAGAGACATTGCCGAGCACACCGCAATGGCCATTATATGCACTGTTTTGGGCAGCATTCCTGGAACAAGCATATAAAATATTATAAACTCTTTCCATTAAACACAGTCTAGTGAACAAATGTTTTTAGTTATTATTCACATAAAAACTGTAGTGAATGTGTAATAAACATAATCACACTTTAGTCACAATTACTTTCTATTAACTAAATGTACGTTTTAGTTGCAAGAGAACCATCGTCAGAGGCACCAAAGTTCAAACTAACTACTGACAAATATACTTTAGTATTGCATCAGAAATATACAAGTTCATAAAATATAATTGTAGTTGATTTTATCTTCAACTTTAGGCTTTGTAGTTTATATTGTTACACTTTATCACTTTCAGTATGGGTAGTAATTGCCGCCAGAGCGCGTCCACGTCGCTAACGGATGACTACATTTGTCATCGTAGCTTCACATCCGACTACTCTCGGCCTAGGCGACACTACCGACATCAGCACTGAATGGGCCAACACATGTAATATGTTAACAGTAGTCTGTAATAACTCTTGCTTTTTGTCTGTAAAAGTTATTCAACAAAATTAGGAGCATGTTTTTAGGAAATTACCAGTTAACAAAAATTTATTAATAATACCCTACAACGGTCACTTAAAAAGCCAACATATACAACTCGATAACCATGCACAGTAGCCGGCAGTTGCAAGATTTAAAACAAAATTATTTATTTAATTTTCAACAATATTTCAAGATTTTAGTTTCTAGATTCTTTTAAACACACAACTATACAAATGGTAAACACAAAGCCGTCGTTTCGGAAGATATGTTCCATTATAAACTTAGGTAACTAGATGTTATAGTCCTAGTTTTATAATGGAATAGTCCTTTGAAATGATAGTCTTCATTTAGAGAAAAAGTAAGTGATATTTGAGTATAGACAAGATTTTAGATATTGATATATATATTAGTGTAAGTGAAGAAATAATTGCGTTAAAAAGTTGTTCTCAAGAACCGACGGGGGTTACCTTCGAGCGTCAATTTCTAAAACTATGTAACTTGAATTTTGCGACCTTTGGTAAGCCTTCTGAGAGTGGGCGAAGGTCCGATTACGCAACCTGGACTGAGCTAACCAGAAGGGGTATTTTAACGGTATGGAGGATAGGGGCACCCGGAAAGTTTTGCTGGATTCGGTAGTCTTGAGAGAATTAGACCAATCCAGTAGAACTGGACTCGAATGGAAATGAGAAAATGTTCGTCTCGTTCTATTGGTGCTCGATTAACACCCTAGGTCTAACAGTAAGCTCATGTTGGTAGCACGGATCTTTTCACCAAGCCTCTCGACCAGAATGACACAAAATTTGAAGTTTGAGACTGAGGTTACATTCGTTGTGGTTGGGATTCGCGTAGTACAAGATAGTCCCCACAGTATTATGTAGGCCGGTAGGTGTCAGAGAAGCCGGGTACTTTACTCGTATGGCACGCGTTAATGCAACGGAAAGAGAATATATCAAAGCCAGGTAGAGTGGAAGCACTAAGTGAAAATCGCCGAACTGTAAGTGAATTGGGCAGTCACTTGTGCTCATGCGCCGGCAGATGACAAATCCAGTAAGCAGCCAGGCTTGCATCGTGTTAGAAGCTTCAGCACGGTTCCCCACTCCAAACCGAACCCTCTCCAAGTCATCTACGCAAAGCGATGTTTCACAAAGTAATTCCGCTGTAGGAGTATGAATGACTACGAATGTATGTTTACACTGTGAGGGAAGGTTCGCGTTCAGTCACTGGTTTTCTGTCATTAATGAGAGATTGGACAAGTGAATTACGGGGGGGCGAAAGCGTTTGAGCTGTATAACTTTGTGTTTAAAGGAATCTATAGTAACTAAAACCTTCAAATCTCAAGTTGAATCAACGTCAAATCATATGTTGAAAATTAAAAAAAAGAAATTAAAATTTTTAACTGGTAATTACTTAATTAAGTCCAAATTTGTTTGAATGACTAGCTTTATAATGACAAAATGTTAGTTATTTTTAAAACTAATAAACACTTGTGCAGCCTGAAAGAGAATTTACAAAGTTACGTATAGCAAATCAAACCTTTTTAAAACACGTACGATAGTATAGTCACATAATGATCACACAATGCACTTAAACAATATTGTTATTGATGATACTCAATGGCTTCAGAAATTCGATAACATTAATAAAACCTGTCACTGACAAAGAAGTTAAAACATTTTTGGAAAAATAATAAACTAACGTTGCTAGAAATACTTGGAAGAACGTTATACGCTCAGGTTTATTTATATAATACTGTGATGTGCTACATTAAAATATAGCTATATTAGAATATAGCTACATAGAGTCTGGCTTAGGATAGGTTAGGCTATATAAAAAGTAAAGTTTCGCAACGTAGGCTAATCGGTTGATGCGTGAGACGTTTGATGTGTTAAGTTGAAACTAAATTCATCTCGTATTGTACGTGTGTTGCATAGACTGCACAAGATGGAAGCCATTGCATATAACTGGTTAGCTTACGTAGAGTACTATATTTAATATATATATTTTTAAACCTCGTACCAAACCTATCTTAAGCAAATACATTTTAGCTATATTTTGATATAAGTAACATATCGTATAAAGTCTTGTGAGTGATCGTAGAGGGAGGTTATTTGTTTTTTTCAATATGTTTCAATTATTGGTTGTCACTGCGAAGTTTTATTATTTTGCCAGGGTTGTTTTGGACTTTCGACATTTTCAGGTAAAATCGTTGTTGCAATATCATTACATAAGACGACCAAATAAATACCTATAATACACATACACAGACACACACACACAGACACACACAGACACACACACACACGCAACTAAACATAGCCTATTTCCTAGTTAGTAGTATGTACCGTCTTGTACAGTTGGATTTAAATTGGAAATTAAAACTGTGTTACCAAGGCAACCGACCTCCCCGCTGGTAATTTGTCTGCCTATTAGCAACGCCATCTGGATTCAATTTCCAATTCAAATCCCACTAAACACCGACACAATCTGTTTCAACTTGCCTGCTTCCACTTCGTTGACGCAGACATCGTCTTCACACGGCGTTGGGTATTCCGGGCTATTAGGATTGGTTGATGCCGCTCCTTGGCCTTTGACCTTTGCCCAGTCGTCAAAATCGGGAGCGAGAGTTTCGCTTCTGACCTGCACACTGTTCAAATAAATTCAGATGTCGAATTCTTCTAGAAATATGTGACTTGTTAAACTTTAACCCCTACGAGATTTAAAATAACTTTTTTCATGTTTATAATGTGTTTTTAAATAAAATAGGTAAAAAAACATATTGTTTTTCAATTACTACACCATTTTAAAGGAAAACACTTAGAAAACCTGTATTATTTCTAGTATTTCTGACCTAAGAAATTCAAAAATTATTGACTAAACTTTTTTTTTTCATTACGAAAAAACCCATGTGCTTACTATGTTGAAAACAATGAGCAAGATATCAGTAACACAGATTTAGTTTCGGTTTTATGAAACTAGCTATTGAAAAATTGTATGATTAATAAACTATTTATTAACGGGAGAAGAAAACATAATCTCCATTTTTTTGTTAAGATTCAATGAAACATTTTTCTTTTATATTATTCGAAAAAAATATTACTTCTCGGAAGTGGATATATTTATTTTAACATATTAAATAATGAAGATATTCTCACAATGACATATACAAAGTTATCTGTAATATGAGGTCACAGTATTTTAGAATTTGTACGAAATGACGTTAAAAAAATAATTATTTAAATTATGGTAATTTGTTTCTATGGTAATATAGAGGATTATATCTATAGACGGCTATTATATTATCAGCTGCTACTGTTACAAGTTGAAGTCAGATAAGATCTTATCTATCACCTAATATTGGAGTAAGTACGTTGCCATGGCGATCGGCGAAACGGTAATGCTATTATAGTAAAATTTGTCAAAGATATAACTGGATTAGATATATAAGCAACTTAGAGAGACGACGTATTTGAGTGAGTAAGTAATCTTCAGTGTTTATATAATGAAGGTCGCCTGGTAAACTTTCGTCTCAGTCAGTTCTTGTACAAAGTTACGTTTATTAAAGTTCAGCATCGTATTATTTCTACGTTTTACACAATTATTCCTATTGTTAATAGATATAATGTTATGAAAAATTTATGTAGGAAAATTGGTTACATTTTATAGACAATTAAATTTTATACTAAATTAGCTATATAGATAAATTAGTTACTTTATACAGGCGGTTAAATTTTATAGGTAATAAACGATATACATAAATTACATAGGTAGTTATATTACATAGACAATTATATTTTATAGGTATTAAGCTATTTTGATAAATTAGTTACATTATACAGATAATTAAGTTTTATAAGTAATAAACTATATAAATAAATTAGTTAAATTATATAGACTAATAAATTTTATAGGTATTAAACTATTTAGATACATTTCTTACTTTATATAGACTATTAAATTTTTAGGTAATAAACTATATAGATAAATTACATATGTAGTTACATTATATAGACGATTAAATTCTGTAGATGAATAACTACAAAGATAAATTACATAGGTAGTTCAATTATATAGACGATTAAATTTTATAAGAGTTAAACTATGTAAATAAATTAGTTATTTTATATAGACGATTAAATGTTTTAGGTAATAAACTATATAGATAAACTACATAGGTAGTTACATTATATAGACGATTAAATTTTATAGGTATTATATATAAGTAAATTAGGTAAATTTTATAGGTAATAAACTATATAGATAAATTAGTTACTTTATACAGGCGGTTAAATTTTATAGGTAATAAACTATATAGATAAATTTGTTACTTTATATAGACGATTAAATTTTGTAGGTGATTAACTATAAAGATAAACTATTAGGTAGTTAAATTATATAGACGATGAAATTTTATAAGTGTTAAACTATGTAAATAAATTAGTTACTTTATATAGACGATTAAACTTTTAAGGTAATAAAATATATACATAAATTACATATGTAGTTACATTATATAGACGATTAAATTTTATAGGTTTTATATATATAAGTAAATTAGGTAAATTTTATAGGTAATAAACTATATAGATAAATTAGTTACTTTATATAGACGATTAAATTTTGTAGGTGATAACGACAAAGATAAATTACATAGGTAGTTCAATTATATAGACGATTAAATTTTATAAGAGTTAAGCTATGTAAATAAATTAGTAATTTTATATAGACGATTAAATTTTTTAGGCAATAAACTATATAGATAAATTACATATGTAGTTACATTATATAGACTATTCAATTTTATTAGTAATAAACTATATAGATAGTTATATAGGTAGTTACATTATATAGACGATAAATGTTATAGGTACTAAACTATCTTGGTAAATTAGTTACTTTATATAGACTATTCAATTTTATTAGTAATAAACTATATAGATAGTTATATAGGAAGTTACATTATATAGACGATTAAATCTTATAGGTACTAAACTATCTTGGTAAATTAGTTACTTTATATAGACTATTCAATTTTATTAGTAATAAACTATATAGATAGTTATATAGGTAGTTACATTATATAGACGATTAAATCTTATAGGTACTAAACTATCTTGGTAAATTAGTTACTTTATATACACTATTCAATTTTATTAGTAATAAACTATATAGATAGTTATATAGGTAGTTACATTATATAGACGATTAAATCTTATAGGTAGTAAACTATCTTGGTAAAGTAGTTACTTTATATAGACTATTCAATTTTATTAGTAATAAACTATATAGATAGTTATATAGGTAGTTACATTATATAGACGATTAAATCTTATAGGTACTAAACTATCTTGGTAAATTAGTTACTTTATATAGACTATTCAATTTTATTAGTAATAAACTATATAGATAGTTATATAGGTAGTTACATTATATAGACGATTAAATCTTATAGGTAGTAAACTATCTTGGTAAAGTAGTTACTTTATATAGACTATTCAATTTTATTAGTAATAAACTATATAGATAGTTATATAGGTAGTTACATTATATAGACGATTAAATCTTATAGGTACTAAACTATCTTGGTAAATTAGTTACTTTATATAGACTATTCAATTTTATTAGTAATAAACTATATAGATAGTTATATAGGTAGTTACATTATATAGACGATTAAATCTTATAGGTAGTAAACTATCTTGGTAAAGTAGTTACTTTATATAGACTATTCAATTTTATTAGTAATAAACTATATAGATAGTTATATAGGTAGTTACATTATATAGACGATTAAATCTTATAGGTACTAAACTATCTTGGTAAATTAGTTACTTTATATAGACTATTCAATTTTATTAGTAATATACTATATAGATAGTTATATAGGTAGTTACATTATATAGACGATTAAATCTTACAGGTACTAAACTATCTTGGTAAATTAGTTACTTTATATAGACTATTCAATTTTATTAGTAATAAACTATATAGATAGTTATATAGGTAGTTACATTATATAGACGATTAAATCTTATAGGTACTAAACTATCTTGGTAAATTAGTTACTTTATATAGACTATTCAATTTTATTAGTAATAAACTATATAGATAGTTATATAGGTTGTTACATTATATAGACGATTAAATCTTATAGGTACTAAACTATCTTGGTAAATTAGTTACTTTATATACACTATTCAATTTTATTAGTAATAAACTATATAGATAGTTATATAGGTAGTTACATTATATAGACGATTAAATCTTATAGGTACTAAACTATCTTGGTAAATTAGTTACTTTATATACACTATTCAATTTTATTAGTAATAAACTATATAGATAGTTATATAGGTAGTTACATTATATAGACGATTAAATCTTATAGGTAGTAAACTATCTTGGTAAAGTAGTTACTTTATATAGACTATTCAATTTTATTAGTAATAAACTATATAGATAGTTATATAGGTAGTTACATTATATAGACAATTAAATCTTATAGGTACTAAACTATCTTGGTAAATTAGTTACTTTATATAGACTATTCAATTTTATTAGTAATAAACTATATAGATAGTTATATAGGTAGTTACATTATATAGACGATTAAATCTTATAGGTACTAAACTATCTTGGTAAATTAGTTACTTTATATAGACTATTCAATTTTATTAGTAATAAACTATATAGATAGTTATATAGGTAGTTACATTATATAGACGATTAAATCTTATAGGTACTAAACTATCTTGGTAAATTAGTTACTTTATATAGACTATTCAATTTTATTAGTAATAAACTATATAGATAGTTATATAGGTAGTTACATTATATAGACGATTAAATCTTATAGGTACTAAACTATCTTGGTAAATTAGTTACTTTATATAGACTATTCAATTTTATTAGTAATAAACTATATAGATAGTTATATAGGTAGTTACATTATATAGATATAGGCTATTTCATTCTACATATAGGCTATTTCGTTAAATTATATAGACGAATTAGTTACAATATATAGATAGCTAAATTATTTAGATAAAAAGTTATATAAGTAGCAAAGGTTTATTCCACTATCAACTCTGACTATAAGTGAATGGGTTCTGACTAAGTCTTGGCATTCAGTCATAATTGATTATGTCTCTATACAAAAAATAAGTGTTACTACATGTAAACGTTCATATATTAAATATATATTGTATAGGAGTAGGATTTTATTTTCATAGCAGTAAAAACACTTTATTTAATTACTTTAAATTCAAGTACACTTAAGTACAATTTGATTGCCGAGGACGTTTTATTAGGTTCTTTGTGCTTGTTGAAATTTCCATAGTTAACCTGAGCACATTGTCTGTCTCCGTCCAATGCTTTCGTAACATTATTAACCGCGACGTTTCAACGTATCAATCGTGAAGAACTAATGACGTGCTACAAAGTAAACAAGGTAACACAATACGTTCTGGATGATGGAGACGGGCTGAAACAAGTTAACCTGAGCACATGGTCTGTCTCCGTCCAATGCCTTCGTAACGTTATTCGCCGCGACGTTTCAACGTATCTATCGTGAAGAACTAATGACGTGCTACAAAGTAAGCAAGGTAACACAATAAGTTCTGGATGATGGAGACGGGCTGAAACAAGTTAACCTGAGCACATTGTCTGTCTCCGTCCAATGCCTTCGTGAGGTTATTAGCCGCTACGTTTCAACGTATCTATCGTGAAGAACTAATGACGTGCTACAAAGTAAGCAAGGTAACACAATAAGTTCTGGATGATGGAGACGGGCTGAAACAAGTTAACCTGAGCACATGGTCTGTCTCCGTCCAATGCCTTCGTGACGTTATTAGCCGCGACGTTTCAACGTATCTATCGTGAAGAACTAATGACGTGCTACAAAGTAAACAAGGTAACACAATACGTTCTGGATGATGGAGACGGGCTGAAACAAGTTAACATGAGCACATTGTCTGTCTCCGTCCAATGCCTTCGTAACATTATTAACCGCGACGTTTCAACGTATCTATCGTGAAGAACTAATGACGTGCTACAAAGTAAGCAAGGTAACATAATAAGTTCTGGATGATGGAGACGGGCTGAAACAAGTTAACCTGAGCACATGGTCTGTCTCCGTCCAATGCCTTCGTGACGTTATTAGCCGCGACGTTTCAACGTATCTATCGTGAAGAACTAATGACGTGCTACAAAGTAAACAAGGTAACACAATACGTTCTGGATGATGGAGACGGGCTGAAACAAGTTAACATGAGCACATTGTCTGTCTCCGTCCAATGCCTTCGTAACATTATTAGCCGCAACGTTTCAACGTATCTATCGTGAAGAACTAATGACGTGCTACAAAGTAAGCAAGGTAACATAATAAGTTCTGGATGATGGAGACGGGCTGAAACAAGTTAACCTGAGCACATTGTCTGTCTCCGTCCAATGCCTTCGTGACGTTATTAGCCGCGACGTTTCAACGTATCTATCGTGAAGAACTAATGACGTGCTACAAAGTAAACAAGGTAACACAATACGTTCTGGATGATGGAGACGGGCTGAAACAAGTTAACATGAGCACATTGTCTGTCTCCGTCCAATGCCTTCGTAACATTATTAACCGCGACGTTTCAACGTATCTATCGTGAAGAACTAATGACGTGCTACAAAGTAAGCAAGGTAACATAATAAGTTCTGGATGATGGAGACGGGCTGAAACAAGTTAACCTGAGCACATGGTCTGTCTCCGTCCAATGCCTTCGTGACGTTATTAGCCGCGACGTTTCAACGTATCTATCGTGAAGAACTAATGACGTGCTACAAAGTAAACAAGGTAACACAATACGTTCTGGATGATGGAGACGGGCTGAAACAAGTTAACCTGAGCACATTGTCTGTCTCCGTCCAATGCCTTCGTGAGGTTATTAGCCGCGACGTTTCAACGTATCTATCGTGAAGAACTAATGACGTGCTACAAAGTAAACAAGGTAACACAATACGTTCTGGATGATGGAGACGGGCTGAAACAAGTTAACCTGAGCACATTGTCTGTCTCCGCCCAATGTCTTCGTAACGTTATTAGCCGCGACGTTTCAACGTATCTATCGTGAAGAACTAATGACGTGCTACAAAGTAAACAAGGTAACACAATACGTTCTGGATGATGGAGACGGGCTGAAACAAGTTAACATGAGCACATTGTCTGTCTCCGTCCAATGCCTTCGTAACATTATTAACCGCAACGTTTCAACGTATCTATCGTGAAGAACTAATGACGTGCTACAAAGTAAGCAAGGTAACATAATAAGTTCTGGATGATGGAGACGGGCTGAAACAAGTTAACCTGAGCACATGGTCTGTCTCCGTCCAATGCCTTCGTGACGTTATTAGCCGCGACGTTTCAACGTATCTATCGTGAAGAACTAATGACGTGCTACAAAGTAAACAAGGTAACACAATACGTTCTGGATGATGGAGACGGGCTGAAACAAGTTAACATGAGCACATTGTCTGTCTCCGTCCAATGCCTTCGTAACATTATTAGCCGCAACGTTTCAACGTATCTATCGTGAAGAACTAATGACGTGCTACAAAGTAAGCAAGGTAACATAATAAGTTCTGGATGATGGAGACGGGCTGAAACAAGTTAACCTGAGCACATTGTCTGTCTCCGTCCAATGCCTTCGTGACGTTATTAGCCGCGACGTTTCAACGTATCTATCGTGAAGAACTAATGACGTGCTACAAAGTAAGCAAGGTAACATAATAAGTTCTGGATGATGGAGACGGGCTGAAACAAGTTAACCTGAGCACATTGTCTGTCTCCGTCCAATGCCTTCGTAACATTATTAGCCGCGACGTTTCAACGTATCTATCGTGAAGAACTAATGACGTGCTACAAAGTAAGCAAGGTAACATAATAAGTTCTGGATGATGGAGACGGGCTGAAACAAGTTAACATGAGCACATTGTCTGTCTCCGTCCAATGCCTTCGTAACATTATTAGCCGCAACGTTTCAACGTATCTATCGTGAAGAACTAATGACGTGCTACAAAGTAAGCAAGGTAACATAATAAGTTCTGGATGATGGAGACGGGCTGAAACAAGTTAACCTGAGCACATTGTCTGTCTCCGTCCAATGCCTTCGTAACATTATTAGCCGCGACGTTTCAACGTATCTATCGTGAAGAACTAATGACGTGCTACAAAGTAAGCAAGGTAACATAATAAGTTCTGGATGATGGAGACGGGCTGAAACAAGTTAACCTGAGCACATTGTCTGTCTCCGTCCAATGCCTTCGTAACATTATTAGCCGCGACGTTTCAACGTATCTATCGTGAAGAACTAATGACGTGCTACAAAGTAAGCAAGGTAACACAATAAGTTCTGGATGATGGAGACGGGCTGAAACAAGTTAACCTGAGCACATGGTCTGTCTCCGTCCAATGCCTTCGTGACGTTATTAGCCGTGACGTTTCAACGTATCTATCGTGAAGAACTAATGACGTGCTACAAAGTAAGCAAGGTAACACAATAAGTTCTGGATGATGGAGACGGGCTGAAACAAGTTAACATGAGCACATTGTCTGTCTCCGTCCAATGCCTTCGTGACGTTATTAGCCGTGACGTTTCAACGTATCTATCGTGAAGAACTAATGACGTGCTACAAAGTAAGCAAGGTAACACAATAAGTTCTGGATGATGGAGACGGGCTGAAACAAGTTAACCTGAGCACATGGTCTGTCTCCGTCCAATGCCTTCGTGACGTTATTAGCCGTGACGTTTCAACGTATCTATCGTGAAGAACTAATGACGTGCTACAAAGTAAGCAAGGTAACACAATAAGTTCTGGATGATGGAGACGGGCTGAAACAAGTTAACATGAGCACATTGTCTGTCTCCGTCCAATGCCTTCGTGACGTTATTAGCCGTGACGTTTCAACGTATCTATCGTGAAGAACTAATGACGTGCTACAAAGTAAGCAAGGTAACACAATAAGTTCTGGATGATGGAGACGGGCTGAAACAAGTTAACATGAGCACATTGTCTGTCTCCGTCCAATGCCTTCGTAACATTATTAGCCGCAACGTTTCAACGTATCTATCGTGAAGAACTAATGACGTGCTACAAAGTAAACAAGGTAACACAATACGTTCTGGATGATGGAGACGGGCTGAAACAAGTTAACATGAGCACATTGTCTGTCTCCGTCCAATGCCTTCGTAACATTATTAGCCGCAACGTTTCAACGTATCTATCGTGAAGAACTAATGACGTGCTACAAAGTAAACAAGGTAACACAATAAGTTCTGGATGATGGAGACGGGCTGAAACAAGTTAACCTGAGCACATTGTCTGTCTCCGCCCAATGTCTTCGTAACGTTATTAGCCGCGACGTTTCAACGTATATCTATCGTGAAGAACTAATGACGTGCTACAAATTAAACAAGGTAACACAATAAGTTCTGGATGATGGAGACGGGCTGAAACAAGTTAACCTGAGCACATGGTCTGTCTCCGTCCAATGCCTTCGTGACGTTATTAGCCGTGACGTTTCAACGTATATCTATCGTGAAGAACTAATGACGTGCTACAAAGTAAACAAGGTAACACAATACGTTCTGGATGATGGAGACGGGCTGAAACAAGTTAACCTGAGCACATTGTCTGTCTCCGCCCAATGTCTTCGTAACGTTATTAGCCGCGACGTTTCAACGTATATCTATCGTGAAGAACTAATGACGTGCTACAAAGTAAACAAGGTAACACAATACGTTCTGGATGATGGAGACGGGCTGAAACAAGTTAACATGAGCACATTGTCTGTCTCCGTCCAATGCCTTCGTAACATTATTAGCCGCGACGTTTCAACGTATCTATCGTGAAGAACTAATGACGTGCTACAAAGTAAACAAGGTAACACAATAAGTTCTGGATGATGGAGACGGGCTGAAACAAGGTTACTAATGACGTTAGTGCGCCTGCGTAGCAATAGGAGAGACAAAGTGCCGGATGCCACTACGCTGAGTGCATGTAAATTAATTTCAGTCAATTGCGTTTCTGATTAATATTTGGGGTCGGGACATATTTACACTCACAGGTATCTACCTTATACACGTACTAAAATCCGTTTATATAAGGTAATATAAAGTCTTGATTTATAATTTTGTGTTTTTAGTTTGTCTGAAGTTGTAATTAATTAGTTGTAATATTAAAATTATTTTCGTTAAATAATTAATTATTATTAATAAATTATTCTTTTCCTAATCGTAAAAAAGTAGATTTAATCATGTCCCACTTTTTTATCGAAACTCATTGAAAGGGAAACTCATTCAACACATATGAAAATATATGAATACTATTTTAATTTTAAAAAAATTAGAAGAACCTTATTGTAAAATTCATTGAGTTTTGGATGCATTAATATTATTGCTTTTCGTCAGTGATTTGCCTCATACAGAAAAGTAAAATATGTTTATAAAAATACTCAAGTCAATCAGAACTGTGCATATCAATTGAGAGTGAAGGACTGTAAATATTAGATGAAAAGAAGGAGAAAGAGAGGAATTAGAGAGATAAAGAAAGAGAGTTTGTCGGAGTTACATATCAGTTGGTAAAACTCAACTAATAATTAGTAAAAAAATAGTTAACTAATACCTAATTAGAAATAAAACCAGGTCGTAAACAAAAGTGCACATAAAAATATATATTTATATGCATTACTATATAAGGAAAATGTAAATACAATTAAAATCCTTTTGCCATACAAAGTTTTGTCACACACACACACACACACACATATATATATATATACACATATATCAGTTACACTTTAATGTATTTAAACAAGGATCTTACTTGGTATATATGCGAGTCAACTTTCGAAAACTTTAATTACCTGTCCTTATTTTCGAGCATCTTCTAAAACTCAGCACACACACACACACACACACACACACACACACACACACACACACACACACACACACGCGCGCGCGCGCGCACACACACACACACACACACACACGCACGCACGCACGCACGCACGCACGCACGCACGCACGCACACACGCACGCACACACACACACAGACACACACAATAAAATATGTATTCTTGTGTATCAATGAAAAAATAATAGAAATACAAATACAAGCATAATTTATTGAATATACATTTTAAAGTTTTTCCAAACGATTATTTTTGATGATGTTGGTGTTGTTTGCCAACGATAAAATTTGAATTGTATAATACAATTGAAATGATTCTTCTATTTCTATTTCTCTTTTTTTCATATATATATATATATATATATATATATATATATATATATATATATATATATAAATATATATATACATTTAGTGTATAAAACAACAGTTTTGACGTTCGCAAAACGTCAGTCTAGCATTGACGAGGTGAACCCAATAGTTTCGCGCTTCAACTGTTGTTGGATCGTCAGTGATAGATGAAATTCTAGCTATACGTCAGATCCGCATTTTAATGAACTACAAATTGAACGGAAGTATTTCAGACATAAACTATTCATTATATATACGAAAATATTCTTCATGTATACTATTCTTTGCTTTCTCTCTCACACTTTCTCTGTCTGTCTGTCTATCTGTCTCTGTTTCTGTCCAGCTGTCTCTCACTCTCTGTCTGTCTGTCTCTCTCTGTTTCTCTGTCTGGCTGTCTCGCTGTTTCTCTCTTTCGCGCTCTCTCTGTGTCTGTCTGTCTCTCTCCCTCTCTCTCACTCTCTCTCTCTCTCTCTCTCTCTCTCTCTCTCTATATATATATATATATACATACATACATATATATATATATATATATATATATATATATATATATATATATATATATATATATATATACAGTACAGATGTTGGTACTGTTTACGAACGAAAAGTTTTGGATATAAATTAATAAATATTCTTGTATTTGAATAACCTATGTTGTTTTAATATATATATAAGTTTACATATGTTAGTGTGATTTGATCTGTGTTATAACCTGATGTCACGTATAAAATGGAATCTCTAATCAATTCAATAATGATTCTAGTCAACATGGTAATGCTATTATAGTAATCTTAAACAAATGATTTTTTATAATGTAACTAGTTTTGCATGAAATTACGATAAGAATGCTGCGAATATCTCCAGAGTTTTATCCCCTCCACCCTCTCACCTGTCGGAGCCAGAAGCGTTGATCTTCGTCCAGTGAAGCAGTAAGAGCGGCCTCAGACCGCCTTCCACCCAGTCAATCAGTACAAACTGCTTGTCCTTGTGGTAATCTGTCTTTGCGTCATTGTTGTTGTGAAGTGAGTTATTGAGCAAGGTCAGGCCGGACCTTATGCGTTGCCAGATCTCCCAGTGTGCCTGATTACAAATTAGAAGTATTTTTCAACATCACACATCAAAACGTAAACTTAAAACTAATACCACTGATTTAAACTTCTAAAAATTGATCATACGCGTTTAGTCAGCTATAGTGTAGAGTTTAAAGTAACTTAAAATTTGTAGTAGTAAACATTTGAAAAAATCTTTCTGCCTTTCCTGAATTTAATATAATTTTCTTTGTTGACGCGTTTCGGAATAACTCCATTCTCAAAACTTAAATAGTACTCTTTATAGTAATTAAATCGTACTTAAATAGAAGTACTATTTAAGGTTTGAGAATGGAGCTGTTCCGAAACTCGCCAACAAAGAAAAATATCTTAAAATTAGGAAAGGCAGAAAAGTGTACTCAAATATACACCTAACAGAAGTAAAAGTAAACAGTTTATTACCTTTTCCGTAAAGTATTGGGATAAGCATTAACCATTTAAGTAAAATATATTAAATAAGATATTTTAAGGTTATGTTACGATTTGCATTACCTTGTTTATTACTTTTACTAAAAAGAATTAGAATAAACAATATACATCTAAGAAAAATATAGTATTAAAGATATTTTAAGGTTATGTTACAATCTGCATTACCTAGTCTATTACTTTAACTAAAAAGCATTAAAATAAACAATAAACACCTAAGAAAAATATGGTATTAAAGATATTTTGAGGTTATGTTACAATCTGCATTACCTAGTCTATTACTTTAACTAAAAAGCATTAAAATAAACAATAAACACCTAAGAAAAATTATAGTATTAAAGATATTTTAAGGTTATGTTACAATCTGCATTACCTAGTCTATTACTTTAACTAAAAAACATTAAAATAAACAATAAACACCTAAGAAAAATATGGTATTTAAGATATTTTAAGGTTATGTTACAATCTGCATTACCTAGTTTATTACTTTAACTAAAAAACATTTAAATAACACAATAAACATCTAAGAAAAATATAGTGTTAAAGATATTTTAAGGTTATGTTGCCCTTTCTATGAGAAATAAAACTTCTTTAGAATTTTTATTTCAATGTAGTTTACATTTTCAGTGCTACCATTTATTTACCGCCGCATTTGTAAGTCATCATTTATAAATAGTATTTTTGTCATTTATGAATAGGGTAGGTATCAACTGTTTTTTCTGCTCACAAATGAACGTTTAAACCTCGCATTAAAGTGAATAATATGGCGCCATTTATTTCAGCCGTCAAACACAAAACGAAATCAAGTGGGTCGAGTCTGGACTCAAGTAGGAAAGTAATTAGTGTATCGTTTCAGCGCTTTGTGTCAGCATGGTGATGGATAAACGTTCGTTATTCAATTTTTCTGTAGCGCGTGGTTATATACAATAAATACTAGTTGTGTGAAACGAAATGAACGGATTTTAAATTTCGCGGAATGTATTTACGCTTTGTTTTTCTTGTGTTGATAAACTCGCCTGTAAGTATCGGAAATGTGGTAGCATTTTATTTGTTTACTTTGTTGTTGTGGACGTTTGTTGTGTTGTGTTTGAGGGTTGCAACCTTGCACACGAGCTATGATAGGATCTGTATATTCGCGATGAGCTTAATTTCACGGATCTATTCTGAAAATTCGCCATTTTTTCGCATCAATAAATGGAATTATTGGTTAAATGATAAACAGGTTGAATATCGAGTAAAAAGTTTATTTATCGCGACGTTTCGATAACTAATGTGTTGGACTTATCAATCCTGAAAACAATTTCACATTGTTTTATAACTACGCATACAAAATACAAGTACACTCACAACAAATATTTAAATATTTAACAATTAAAAAAAAAACTAAATGTAATTTTAGTCGAAAATTTATAATATAAACCATCAATGTAGTGAGAGTCATAATTCATCTAAAATATAATTAAAATAGTAACAAAACTGAGAGAACAACAATATACACATACAAAAAACCACCCAAACACAATAAACCATACATGAAACAACAAAAGGTCCAACCATACAACTAACATTATCTAACTATTGGATTTTTTAAATTTATATAACAATGACCTATCACTTACCTACACTTACAAAATACCTGATTTCCTATACTTACAAAATACCTGATTACCTATACTTACAAAATACCTGATTACCTATACTTACAAAATACCTGATTACCTATACTTACAAAATACCTGATTATACCTATACTTACAAAATACCTGATTACCTATACTTACAAAATACCTGATTACCTATACTTACAAAATACCTGATTACCTATACTTACAAAATACCTGATTACCTATACTTACAAAATACCTGATTACCTATACTTACAAAATACCTGATTACCTATACTTACAAAATACCTGATTACCTATACTTACAAAATATCTGATTATACCTATACTTACAAAATACCTGATTACTTATACTTACAAAATACCTGATTACCTATACTTACAAAATACCTGATTACCTAAACTTACAAAATACCTGATTACCTATACTTACAAAATACCTGATTACCTATACTTACAAAATCATTTTTAATGTTGATACTATTCTATTGTAAGTTAATATGTACAACTTCAGAATAGGTCCCCTTCCTCCAGTTGGACTTATTATCCAGAGTAACAAATTTTTCAAAATCAAATTCATGCTCACACCTTTCACTTTGTACAAAGGAAACCCGGGAGGAAGAGTATTTATCCTTCTTACTATTATTCTTATAATAGTATTCTCTTCATGTTGTATATATAAGCCATCGTTTTATAAATTAAAAACATCCAAGAATTAGTAAATGTTGGTTGTATGGTTGAGCCTTTTGTAGTTTTATGTATGGTTTTATTTTGTTTGGGTGTTTTTTTTAATATTTGTATATTGTTTTACTCTCAGTTTTGTTACTGTTTTAAATTATATTTTAGATGAATTATGTTTCCCACTACATTGGTGGTTCATCTTATTAGGTTTTTGACTAAATTTTCATTGAGGTTTTTTAAAGTCTTAAATTTTAGTTGTGAGTGTACTTGTATTTTATATGCATATTTATAATGCAATGTAAAATTGTTTTCAGGCTTGATAAGGGCAACAAATTAGCTGTGGCAACGTTGCACTAAATAAATAAACTTTTGATTCCATATTCAACCGGCTTGTCATTTATTCAATAGTTATCTCAAGTGTTCAAATAAACATGGAAATGGAATTATTGGGTTATTCGTCTTTCAAACAAAGAAAATAATTTCCCGCTAAGACATTCAATATAAAATGCTATTGTTGTTTATTTAAACATTGTTATTGTCGCTTGGGAGCATTATGACGTCTCTATATTTCTGATAAATATTTCGCATCTTCTTCTGCACGTGCCTTGTCCGTTGCCAACTTTGGAGACTGTTGTTCTGATTGTATTTGCGGGACATTAATAGTTGGGCAGATGACAATCCGAACCATTGAGGCATACGAAGAGTGTCTCCTACAAAATCCCTTTTTACGGTCAGTTTCTGCTTGAATGATCAGCTGAAACGTGCTATATTAATGTCCTCATATAATTATCTTTTTTTTAAATCGCCATTACCATCTCTCTCTCCCTCCCCTCTCTCTCTCCTTATCCAACCGTTGGGTTACTTTTTTGTTGGTAACAATGTCGGTCAAGATATTCATAAAAGTAAAAAGTCCCACAAATCAAAGGTCACAAAATGTTTTAGTAGATTAGCCATGCTTCTATGTAGCCATTCTACATAACAGAACCGGAAATACATAACAGTTTTGAACTTTGATTTTGAGACTTAGGGTTAGGCTGTTTGAGGTAAATATGCACTTCAATGTTCTGTACAATGCCATCTTTTCTTATATTCTAGTTTGTATTTCTTATGCTTAGTTTCATCTTTGGTTTTCTGTTCTATGATAAATGTAAGACTTCATGCGTTTAAAATGTTTGATCTTCCAGTACAGACTGTCTTGGTGTTTGCTTAGAAACGTTCCATTTGGTTTTTGAAGTGTTTAGTTCTAGACTACACTTATTCTTTGTATTTAAAGCGTTAGAAAATTCAACCCTTCAATGCTACTCGTATTACAGTGTCGTCTGGATATAGTATAGCATTAGCTGTTTCCTTATTTATATAGTACTGGCATAATGAGGCAAGCTACGTAATTAAACGTTATTATAAATTTATCAGAAATTAAGTAGAAACAAAACAGTGTAGTTGTAATTAAATAACTTAATGCTCATAATGGTAAAGTTAAAACATGGTGATGCGAACTAAGAGCAAGTGGCGCTCCAAGAGTCCGTTCCGCGAGCCTATTTACTGAGCGCATTTTCATTTGCCAGTGTTATTAATTTCTCTCCTCGTACGTTTGAAGGTTATGTTACAGTTGCAAGGTTTAATAGAAAGTCGACCTAAGGCTAATGAGTCACTGAATATTTTACAGGTTTTAAAGACGGGATTACTCGTCGCTTTGCTGAAGTATTTATAAAGGATTAGGTACCCTTCGAACTACGAACGGATGTTTAACTACGAACTGATTTGCTACTGGATCATATTTAATATGGGAAGTAAAAATGAAAAAATAAATAAAGATATTAATAACTTGAAGCAACTATGAAGTAATTTTTAATTAAAGTAGATAAATCCTTTTAAAATCTTACGTACATTTCGATTGGGAAGCAATCATCCTCATAATAATAATAATAATTTATTAGAAAAAACTCTTGTAACGAATTGCTGAAAATGCTTTGCAATTGAAATGTACATAATGATATAAATGTAAAGGTGGTTTTTGTAGTTAAGAGGTTTTACTTATTATACAAGTAATATTGAAAAAATGTTTCAAGTATTCCTAGTAAGGCCAACAAAAAATGTTTTATTGTAGGTACATTTTATTTAACAATTACAAATATTATGCATAAAGTAATACAACCCATGCGTTAAAGTGTTATTGTACTACATAACCTATAACATAAAATCAGCTGTTTTATGAAATCATATGTTATTACTCATTTTAAGCCAAACGGGACAAAATAAATTGCATACTTTGCCCCTTTTGTGAAAAATTTTTCTCTCATATAAAATGAATTTATTAAATGTAATTAATCAATTAATATTTGAAAAACCTTTAGCAACATCAAGTGTCATCCACTACAAGTTTAGAAAAATGTATTTGAACATGAGTGGATGAATAAAATGTATTTTATTAAAGATTTAAAATTTGAACAAGAAAGAGAGTATGAATTAATAGAAAGAATTGAAAAATTGTCTAAATATAAAACTATCAACAACTTAAAGAAACTGTGGCGTAAACGTTTATATTAATTAAAACAACCTCTCACCACAAATTCAACAAATTTTATTTTAACCTTGTACATTTCGACTACAAAGTAATCATCTTCAGAGGTATTTTTACAAATAAATAACTTACAGCTAAACCTATGCGTATTTATAAGCAACGGGAACTCCTTGGCTACGCCCCCTACACTATCCGACCAATCATGTTACGAGTAACAACTAGGTCTGGTCTAACAGAAGGAGTTACCGTTACATTATTTTTGAATTTTACAGTAATTATTAAATTTACACATTTAACAATTAAAACTATAACTATCTCTTAACTAATAGATACAATTGGGAATTTGGGATAGGCCCTTTGTCAGAATTTAATAATTTATTAGTTTCATATTTATTAATAAACATACTTTCGAAACTATTTAACATATTTTTTGATTTAACATTTTTAATTAATTTAAGGTTATTTATATCTAAGTTATGATTAGTTTCTAAGATATGTTCAGCTACAATTGATTTCTCTGGCCTTTAAAATTTTATATGACTAATGTGTTCTTTGAATCTAGTGGAAATTTTTCGTTTAGTTTGACCAATATAAATCTTTTCACATGAATTACAAATTACTTTATAAATCCCTGACTTATCTAATGTTTCTATTTTATCTTTTGGGTTACCTAAGAGATTTTTAAGGCTATTTTGGCTCTTATATGCTACTTTAAAATTTACTTCTTTAAAAACTTTTTCTAGGCTTTTTGTTAAATTTTTATCAAAGGGTAAACTAATATATTTATTTTTAACAGTTTCTCTCTCTGTTATTAAGGCAGTGGAATCTTTTCTTAATTTATTCAAACTCTGTTTTCTTAATATATTATTAATAATTTTAGGATCATATCCATTAAATTTGGCTATTTCTCTAATTCTAGCAAGTTCAATTTCAAATCTATTTTTATTTAAAGGTGTTTTCAATTAATCTATTAATCATACTATTAAATACTGCAAGTTTATGTGACATACAATGGTTCGAATCTACGGGGATATACCTATTATTATTCGTAATTTTGCGATATATATCAAACTCTATTTCATTATTGTTCCGTATACATAAAATATCAAGAAACGGTAAACTATTATTCTTCTCTAACTCATAAGTAAATTTAATGTTTCTATGGTGTTTGTTAATATCTGATAAAAAATTGTTAATATTACATTCTTTAAGATTAAAAATTGCAAAAATGTTATCTACATACCTAACCCATATCTTTGGAAAATACGAGAGTTTATTTTTTAATTCTTTTTCAAAATTGTTCATAAAAAGTTCAGCTATAAAAGGTGATAAGCTATTACCCATAGCTGTACCATCTTTTTGCTCATAAAATTCATTATTAAATGAAAAATAATTTTGTTTCATACAACACCTAGCTAAATTAACATATTGGTTTACTTTATCATTCTCAATTTTATTTTCAATTAAAAATTCTTCCAACAAAATTAAAGTTTCGTTCAACGGTATACTAGGAAATAAAGAACAAACATCAAATGATACCAAAATCTCATCATTTGTTAATTTTATATTTTGTATTTTCGCTATAAATTCTGTCGTATTTTTTACTGAGCATGAATTTGTATTAAATTTTAACTTTCCAAAAGTTATTGTCAACCATTTTGATAGAAGATAATTTGGTGAATCAATTCCTGAGACAATTGGTCTCACCAAATTACCTTGTTTATGTATTTTCGGAAGACAATACAACTTTGGCAAAACAGGATTTGGGACCTTAAATTTATATATTTCATTTTCCGGAATCACTAAAGTACAATTTTTAATAACAGTTACCGTTTCTTTTACAAATCTATTCAGTGGGTTATTTCTTAATTTTACAAAAATCTCATCTTTTAACAAATTATTTACCCTATCTACATAATCATTTTTACTTAATATTATAATTATATTACTCTTATCTGCTTTTAAATAATAACAATCTTGTGCTCTTAAAATTTTTACAATCTTCAACTCCTGGTTAATCCTAGCTTCGTTCTTCTGTAATCTGAGGTTTTCTTCAATTTTCATTTGGCAAACTTTCCTGACGTAATTCTTATCCGTTTCTTTTAAAGAACTTATACTGCTCTCAATATTTCTTACTACCTCTTCAATGGTGTTCTTACTATTGTTTTGGAATGAATATTTCAATCCTTTACTTAATACTTCTAATTCCATCGGTGTAAATTTTATGTTAGTTTCATTCCTAACTAACTCTACATCTTTTTTTAGGTTAGGTTTTATATTTGTATCAAAATTATTTTTACCCAACCCGTTTAATTTTCTTTCTAATTATTTCCGTTTTCTTCATACATTTATGCTCATTAACTATGATAACTTTATTGTAAAATTCATCCCAATTCTTTTTCGTACATTCATTTGCTAACTTTAAATGTAACTTATATAATTCCAGTTCAACTTCACTTAATTTATAATAAAGATATTTAATCTCCAAATCTAACCATTTATTCTTGGCGAATCGTAAGACTATATCCGTTCTAGAATTTTTAACTTTTATCACTATTCCTTCTATAAACTTCGGAGTAAAACTTTTCTTTTTACACATCTTAAGGTAGTGAATATCCGCTAGTAATAAAGGTTAAAATAAAATTTGTTGAATTTGTGGTGAGAGGTTGTTTTAATTAATAAAACTATCACTTTAAAAGGCTTTTTTTAAAGACCGATAAAAAAGTAAATGTAAAACAAGGGAACGTAACCCATGTTCTGATTCAATGAAAACTATTTTCAATAGGAAGGAATGAATTTTAATAATTATTTTGTTTTCAGGATAGAAGTAATTTGTGATAATCTGGATAGATGGAGAAAGACCAGGAAGAACTAAAATCAGGAAATTGATTTCGAGAAGATGTTCTTTATCACCAACCCTATTCAAAGTTACATTAGAGGGATCACAATATGTTTCTGTACATCGGGCGTAAGGTAGGCAAATTCCAAGCAATTTCTTGTAGTTACTTTGCAGCTCAGTATATCGAAGGGGCTCTGTAAAGTTTAATCAAAATATTGAATACAAACATTTGTATTAATGCTAAACAAGTATTGACTTGTAGAAACTAAACTTTAAAATGATAAACTCAAAGTAAATATTTTCGCGTAAAACCGCCTCCGAATTCCCGTTAAAGCTTGGGGAATGCTTTGAAGTGTTCTGGTCGTTTCTTTTGAGTAGAAGAATTTTGTTTAGTTTGTTCAGTAAAATTGAAAGTTCCTCTGAAAATTGAAATTTCTACATCAGCGTCGGAAATGCTGAGTAGTTAAGTGGTGCAAAACATGAAGATATTTCCAAAGGAGTGTCACAGTATAACGTGGTTTTCCTGTTGTGGTAATTTCCACTTTACTGACCAAATTGTAACTAAACTTTAGAAAGTGGGCTACAATTTGTTAAATTACCAAATATCTTTCGATTACGTGCTTTGAAAAAAATTGTTTTAAGAAACTGTTTGAAGTTCTATATAATTTTTTTTCGTCACCTACAATTTCTGATATGTGTCGAGTACCACGTATTAGGTAATTAATAGATAGATCTTTCTACCTTACATAATGATTTATAATAACTTGATTACATTGTTGCTAAACCTTTACTAATATTTTACACGTTTTGTTTTATATATTAATGCTACCTTTCTAAACATTTAACTCATTCTTGAATATATGGCGCTTAAAACATTCCTAGGATCTTTTAATATCTTAGGTATAATAACTTTTTAAGTCTCTCAGATAACCTTGAATATTGTTCTTCTACCGATCCTAAAATTCCACATTATCCTAACTACATTGACCTTCTAGCTTACCTAACATTTACAATGCATTGATTATTTTTAGGTTTTTAGCCTCCCACATATGTTTAGCATTGTTTTTCTACATTTCTCGTGTTTCACACACACACACACACACACACACACACACACACACACACACACACATATATATATATATATATATATATTCGTCTCGAATATATTTCATCTCAAGCTTGGAGCTTAAGTGTTTAATAAGCAAGTGGAATATACACAAAAATATTTTAAAGGCTATTCCTACTTAGGCCAATAAAGAGAAATCTTAGTTACTTTTTATTAAATAATTACAATTAATATAGATAAAGTAACTTAACCTATGCTTTAAAACAGCTGTTCTACCACACATCCAATAACACAAAATAAGTTGTTTTATGAAATCGTGTAATCTCTTATTTTAAGCCAAATTGGATGATAGAACTATATTGTATACCTTCCCCCTTTTGGTGAAAAAAGTTTCTGCATTTATAAAACTAAAATTAATTCATTATATTTAATTAATGAATTAATGTTTGGAAAAACTGTATTGGCGTCAATTGTCGTCCACTACAAGTTAAAAAAAAAAAATTATTTGAAGTTGAGTGGATGAAAAAAAGTATTAATGAAAAAAAGAGTGTATATTATATTCTCCTTGGATATTATATTCTAACAATTAATTTT